>JAWWEW010000166.1:26277229-26493669 GCA_035583185.1 Anabacerthia variegaticeps | reverse complement strand
GTGCTGCCCCCGGCGGCGGGGCGGGGCAGCGCAGCGGCTGCCGCGTGGCGGGAGGGGCGGTGCGGCCGCGGCACCGAGTGCGGGCAGTGCGGGCAGTGCGGGGAGCGCAGGGTGCGGAGCGGCCGGGCGGCACAGGACGGAGGGGAGGGAAAGCGCGGGGGGCCCGGCCGTGCCCGCGGGGCTCTGCACCCTGTGCCGGCTGCCCCAGGCTGGGGCGGGCGCGGTGCCCGCAGCGCTGCGCACCCCGCACCGAGCTCAGCCCGCGGCTTTTTTTACAGCAGGGCTGGAGAGCGGCGGGGCCGGAGCGCGGAGCCCTGCGGAGCCCCGGTGATCCCCGGCCGTGTCCCGCAGCCCTGCGCATCCCGCGGGATGGCCGTGGCCGGCAGGTGAACAGCCGGGAGCGCCGCTCGGGGTGCCGGAGTCTCACAGGTATGTCTGCACAGGCTGCTCCTGCTCCTGCTCCTCCTCCTCCTCACACCGGCTTTTAATTGCGTATCATTTTTTGAAGTTCATCTTTTACGTGTGCCGGTGCAGCCAAGGTCACCTTGAGCACGAGGAGGACGCGTT
Organism: Anabacerthia variegaticeps; assembly: GCA_035583185.1. Taxonomy (NCBI): domain Eukaryota; kingdom Metazoa; phylum Chordata; class Aves; order Passeriformes; family Furnariidae; genus Anabacerthia; species Anabacerthia variegaticeps. The sequence continues at coordinate 26,493,102 of JAWWEW010000166.1, read as the reverse complement.
CCGCTCCCACAGTTCAGGCTCTTTTTGGTATCTTTTTTTTTTTTTTTGGGGGGGGGGGGGGATGCTAATTTGCCTGAGCACTAATTACAGAAAGAGTCGAATTGAATGTGAGAGGCAGCGAAGACAAAAGGATGACTTGGGTGCTTGTGCTGTGCGATGATAAGTGTCTGCATGGTTGTACGGGCTCAGACTCCCGTTTGCATTGAGAGCCCTGCGCGAAGGTGTCACAGGAAGGGTTTGTGGCAGCTTGGAGGGGGTACTGAGATAGGCAAAAACCTTGCACCGAAGTTTTAGGCCTTTCTGTTGCAGAGGCTAGCATACAGAGTGGGATCAGTCTCATTCCTGATGGCTCATGGCTTGGCTAGGACAGAAGTTTGTTTGCAGTGACAGATGGAAGAGGAGGTATTGCCACTTTACAGTTTCTCCAGGTGAAGATGCTGGGATTCCTATTCAGTGGGTCTCCATAACAGAGCCGTTTGATTTGCAGTCTTTTGCATGTATACTGTACAACACTAAGTTCTTTTAATATGCTTGCCCTTTCTTGTTTGATTTGGCGAAGGGAGAATTGCTTACTGTACTCATGAACTATAAAACTTCCATTTTAAAATAATAATGCAAGCTTAGACTTTACTGCTTTTCAGTTCCAAGAACCCCGTAATATCACTTGTGTCAGCAGCATGTTCAGTTTTAGGGGTGTGCTTTTTTTATAGAACACTCCTTCTTCTGAGGAGTTTGCAAACTGGTTTGACTACAGCTAGACCAGACACATACTGTGAGACGCGATTGGGAGAGAACATTAATGACAGTTTTTGTAGATCATGGGTGTCCTTGAGAAGCTAATCATGAAAGAGCGAGGTCATGGAGTGCAAGAGAATAGTTAACCTCTGAAAGTGGCTGAAATGTGTATCCTTGTGGCTTCATGGTTCAAACCGTGCAGTGAAGAACAGTGGAAAATTATACAGGGACCTGTAATGGGAAGAAGAGCGTGGGAAAGAGAAGCATGCTGAAAGCTGTTTGGTGTGCTCTGTTTAGAGAAATCAAATATCCTGGGGTTTTTAGTGTATTAAAGTCATGCTGAGTTTTAGCTGCAGTGACACTTCTTTAGAACTGAACTTTCACTGAAGGGTGAAAAAATATCAGTTTGCTTATTTATTGCTAGATGCCTATCACTGAAATGGTGAGTGAGTTTCTGTGTGTATATATATGTATACATACACACATATGTATGTTATTATTTTACAGTTTCTGATCTTCAGTTCAACTCCTGTGTCATGGATGAAACTGCTTTGTCCCTTGGAACAATAGATGTTTCCTATTTGTCCGCCTCAGCAGACTGCAGCATCAGTAGATGTAAGCATTCCAGTGAGGAATGGGTAAGTAAAAATTGTGAATGTTACTGTCCATATTTATCTTATTATTTCTTCAGGTTGAAGGTGGGCATTTTTACTGTTGTGAAGAACAAAGATAGGTCATCACCTCTCTCATGCATGATACAGTTTGGTTTTCATTTAACTTGATATGTAAGGAGGAACCAACAGTACAGTTCTATGCCAAAGACTAATGTTGCTAGAAAAGAAAAACCCTATCAAATTCTGCTGATAGTCTTTCAGTCTTTTGGTGTGATGTTGCTGATCATTGTATGTAGCAGTAAATGTACAGAATCCCATTCTGGAGTAGCCTGAAGTCACATAGAAAGCTTGTTGCTCCTCTGCATGGTGTAGTTTAAAACACACAGGTGAAAAAGAGCATGAAGCTGAAGATGCAGTGTCACAGAGCCGTTGAAGCTGGAGCTTTTCATGCAACACAGAAGGCAGAAAAAATTGGTGAATATAAATAAGGAACCTATTAAAAGTCTGTGTCCTCTGTCGAGTGAGTCTTGGGATTTGGAGGAGACAAAAGGGTCCGTGAGCAGAGCGGGCTGGGTGGAGCCAAAAGAGCCACATGGGGACTGGGCTGGTTGGTTTAGCAGCATAGGTCAGGAGGAATTAGGCATGGATTTGGAGAGGAGGAGTTCAAACTTGATACAGATAAAGAATTGGAGACATGGTCAGACTTGAGGGAAAAGACAGATGTCCTGGCAGCTGGGTTTTCTGTCTAGCTAAAGCTAAGTGACATCAGACAGCCAGCTGCAGTAACCAAGAGATCTGTGAGAAAGTGGGATAAGGGCAGGCAAGACAAAAGGGATAGGAAAAAGGTTTTCTAAGAAAGTAGTGGTGATTTCAGTCAGGAATTGGAGGCAAGCAGAACTAACTATTGTTACAGTGTCAGTTTAATTTGGAGTTAGCAATACAGAATGTGATAGAGAGTGATCATGGCAGACTTAGCATCTTGATGCATGCTTATTTCAGATGAAATATTTAGCCTTGGAATATTTGCCAATTCATGTCTCTTGCAAAATGTGATATATGCACGATACAGTTTTTAGGCATCTGCAGCATTGCTTTTGACTTTCTGGTTGTTTCTTAATGGGCTGAGTATGTATTTGCGTTCTCCAACCCAATGGTGCTTTAAAGTCTTCGTTCTACCCTGCTGCTCTTCCACTTAAATGTGCTATTTTAAACAACATTTTGGTTTTGTTTTGGTTTGTTTCCATAACTTCCCTTTTAATACTGGAAGTAGTTCCCCCTTTAATAGAATGTATGGTTTAGAAAAGGCAAACCAGCGCTCATTCTCAGGCAATCCATAATCCAGTAGACTTTAACGTCTTTGAAAATATACCTAACTACAATTTTTACGTTATGTGCTAACACAGAGAAAGAGTTCTGTGAATCCTCTACTTTGGATTTTTTGGTTCTGTAATATTCAGATAGCGTAACACTGGAGGAGGCTCAGGGGTTCCTTTTTCATATCACTCTACCTGAAACTGCTGAAAAGTGCCTACAGAGTCCACAGAGTTAACGTTTTGGATACATTGAGTCTTCTTGCAATCTTACAGATGTGATGCTCAGTTGAAGCTTAAAATACATTGCTCAAATTACAAGCACGTTTACATTATTGAGAATATAATTTACTGTTAATTTCTTCCACTTTTCTCAACTGGCAGTTTCCTTGGTGTTTCTTAATTAGAGTTATTATTTCTTTTAAAATTTTGTGTGTCAGCACATGCTGCAGTGCTTAGATACATCTGTAGAACACCAAGATTTTGGTTTTATTTTTTAGAACCGCATCATCTAGAGATAATATAGTTTATTTTAGAAAATCTTGGAAAAATTTGTGCTTTACGTAATTGAAGAGTAATTTTTTTGTGTGTGTGTGTCTGTCAACTCCTACTCAAAAGTTTTCCCATGCATAGTAGAACATACATTTCTGCATATTTACACGGTGGTCTCTTGTTCTGCAGGGAGAGTGTAATTCTCGGCCCACTCTCTTCCGATCTGCCACTTTAAAATGGAAGGAGGCTCTGCTGAGCAGGAAAAGGCCATTTGTGGGACGATGTTGCTACGTATGCACTCCCCAGAGCCGGGTAAGAAGATTATGGACTGGATTATGTTTGACAATAATGCATAGTTACAGTGTAATGAAGTTGCAGGAGTTTCCTTACTTTCAGAATTAAGGTCACAATGTTTTTACTTCATAAAGTACTATAGTTTTTCATAGTTGTTTGTGGTTATATTTTCTTTGTCATGGAACTGATGGTTGAGACAGACCTGTTGTGATGTTTAGTCTCCCACCTTTCAGTGTGGACTTACTCCTCGCCCAAAACTTTCCAGCTTCTCAGAATTTTCACTAGGAAACAGTATGGAAAATTTATCAGTTTTCTACACCTGGCTGATTCCTTGCTTCTCTGCCCAGCCTGGAAACAAGGAGCACCAGTTGCAATAGTGGGGATATTTGTCTGCTGGGAACAGTGTCAAGACGGTGGCTCCAGAGAGTTTGCACAAGCTGATGTAAAATGTAAACTTTATTGAACTGCATTGGACAGGCTTTCTGTAAGCTGAAGATGCAAAATGCTGATAAATGACGTACTGTGGTTTGCAATCAGCGTTAGGTAATTTGACTATGTGTACACCCCAGCCTTTAAATTGCACTCAGTTACACCCACACTGAGTTCCATCATTGGCTGGACTGGAGTGAGAATTTGCTTATCTCTTTGACCAAGGAGGAGTTATTATTTCACTCAATTGCTCTGCCAGAACAGAAAATTCCAGCAATGATATACCAGTGTGGTATAGGAGTCCAAATGTACTGTGAAGGCTACATATGATATGGGCAACAAAACAAGCAACTAGATAAACTGAGACTACTTCTAACAAACAAGTCAAGTGTTTTGACTTGTGAAAAGGTGTGTATGGGTCCTCAACTTAGGGCTTTATACATTTAGTAGTTAGCCTATTAGTGATTAGGCTGTTCCTCTCAAGCTGGGAATTACACTTTAAAAATAAAAATCTTGTTTTGTATTTTGTCCATTTAATAAGAGACTAATTATCCTGATATCCCACTTAAGAAAGGGGCATGACCTATTAAGCCCTTTATTGCCTTCTGTTAGAAGGAGAAAATACCATCCTTCCACAGACACTAACAAAGAAGATCCTCTCATTAGACTCCAGATATATATTTTCTTTTGAACTGCCTTTTCCATTATTTCTTAAGGGAAACGAATGAAAGAATGAGACAGATTTCCTTAAGTGTGTCGGCCAAACTAACAGCTTGCCAGTGCTGAGAGTGGGAGGTCTTGAGTCTCCCTCTCATTTTCCTTCTTTCTCTCCTGGGGACTGATCAAGTTCATCAGTGAAGGTGGCTCATTAAGGGGTGTGATGAATGACAGAAGTGCTGTAAGTTAAGAGGTGAGGGATAGTGTTCTGCAGGGAAGGGGAGGATGTGGTGGTGGGAACTGGGCTTCTTGCAGTAGTAGGGAGATTCTGTATCAGCTCAGTTGGTATCACAGAACCACATCCTCTGCCTGACACAGGATTGGGGAAGAGTTAAATAAGCAAAAGCTGAAGTGTGACCTTACAACTGGAGGATGAGTTTCACAGAGCAAAGTTATAGCCTAATGATTGGAGCACTGGGATGGCCTTGGGCATTCAGTGGTACTTAACTTTGCTGCTGATTTTTTTGGGAGACCAAGAACAAGTCATTTATCTTCTCTTTGGCAGAACATTTCATCAGCTTTTAAGATCCATGAAAAATCACCAGTGAATGGTCAAACAAATTAGCATTGCCTTGAAATTTCCTCTTAAGATCTTAAAGCGACAGCTGGTTGATTGTATGTACAGCACCGTTCTGCTTTAGCAGGGGGCAGAAGACTCTGTGCTCCCCCTCTAGCACTTAATTTCTACCTGATTTGCAAATGACATAGGACACTTGCATATTTTAATTCGTGGCAAATAGTGTGTCCCAAACAAAACACAAACAAATGATGCTTATCTGATTGCGACTGTAGAATTGGTGATGAGGCTGTTCTGCAGCTTTGCTGTTGCTGGTAACCATTTTTATCCTTCACTGTCCTGTTTTTGTCTTCTTTGACGTGTACAGTTCCAGTAGTTTTAGCTGTAATTCACTGCTGGCATGGGACCAGTTTTATAATTATGTATTATCTGGGTAGAAAGAAATTAGCCTCTTGGTCAAGGTATTTCCTTGGAATATGAAAGATTAAATTTTAGGTCTTCCTGCCAAGGAGTATTTGTTTATCCAAAGTGGAACTGCTTCTAAACTCACCCCAGTTAATATCTTGGCATGTGGAGTCTGTAACAAGGATCTAGAAGGCTGGATTGAGTTTCTTCTTCAGGCAGAGCAGGAGTGTGGAGATTTGCCACCTAACCATGGATAGATATCCTGACCCTTGGGCTGTTGTTGTATGATGCCTGATCTGCTGGCAAACTGGATGTCACAGGCTGAGCATCAAATGCTTGTGGTTACACTAATGCTGAATGTGGCTTAATAAAGTTCTGTCTCAAAGATGAGTTCTTTATCATGACAAGTCCTGGTTTATATTACATCAGAATAGAGTAAAATACTGTGGTTTGAAGAATACAGCCAATACAACCATGCAGTAAAGCTTAGATAATACTTTGAAAGTATTGGAGTTTGAAATCATGACTTGAATTTCATTTTCATTTTGGAACAGTTTGTGTTCTCTATAAGCAGGCTCAGCACTTCTCTGGTTTGTTTTTTTTTAATAGGACAAATGAAAAGCATTGCATTATTTTAAATGTTATGATGAATGTAACAGACACAGCTATTCTTATGTAATGAATTAATTCACCAATCTTTGCTTGGTTTTACAGGATAACTTCTTCAATTCTAGTATTCCTTCTTTGGGTCTACGTAATGTCATATACATCAATGAAACACATACAAGGTAGTGTAGCAGATCTTTCTTTTGCTTTTAAAATTCAGTGTTTTCTGATTTTATGACAGAGAAATCTCTAGGATAGTCCAGACTGAGTGGATATGTATTGTCCTAAAATGCAGGAATTGGTGCTGACTTCAGGAAAGTAATGCACTTGTTAAATTTGGCTGTGTGTATCTGGGAGTTGGGCAAAGTCCTTTGGCGCTATCAATAAGGAGTGTAAGGGTCAAACCTGTTTCACAAAAACAGAGCACCTGTAGATCCTTTCTTATTTAGTGCAAATAGCAGCATCTCTGGCATGATGCTGAGAGAAGCTGATTTATTCCCATGCATAGAATGATTTCAGGCTGCATATTAATTTACTGAGCAGATCTGGCTTTCAGTTTAAGTGTTGGCTATTACCGCTAGTGGCAATTAAATCTGCATATGTCTTGTGAGACTTTCTCTGTCTCAGTGGCAGAGTGCAGCTCCTGAAAAGTGGCATATATTACCTAAAAATGATGATATATCTTGGCAGCATTGGAAGCATGTCCTGTGTTGGGATCTTGGGATGGAGATACTGGAATTACACACAAATATTCTGTTCTTTGGAAAGTTAATAATGCTTGCTAAGTTTTTTACGGTAATCATTAGCATAAGCAGGTCCTGCAGTGTTTGTCATAGAGTCAGAGCAAACAAAGAGAGGCCAGCAGCCTGAAAGAAATGAGCCAAAGTGTCTGAGTGGAAGAAAGGCAGCATTGTGCTGTGCTTGAGAGGGAGGAAGCTAATGTTAGAGGCTGTTCTTTATTGTATTTGAATTAATTATGTTTTTTTTAAGAGTTGAACTTATAGTTAATATAGAGACAAATAGCAGAAATAGTGCTTAATTTTAACTGGGGTTTTAATTAGTTTCAGAAGTCTAATGCTTGAATCATTTTGAATGATTAAAATTACTTAAATTGGAAATATAAGGGTAAAAAATATGGGTAATGAATTATTCTGAAATGAATGCCTTTAGCTCTGAATGTCATTATAGTGTGAAAGTTGACAGTTCTAATGAAGTCCTGAGGTCCCATGGGGTTACACAGTCACAGTTTCCGGGCCTTAGAAAGCAAGAGGGATTCTCTTTTACTGCTGGAGTACTGTAACTGTACTGAGATGTTATCACAGCCTTTGACTGAGGTGTGGCTATCACTTTTATAATGCATCTTGACTGGGTCGATTCTGTGTGGTTTTTGTCTTTTCTCATTGCTATGTGATCAGAAACCAGATTTTTCTAATTGAACTACATCATGTCTAAGCTGTAAAACAAATGTAGAAGCCTTCATACTTTGAGAGATCCCTGCAATAGCTGTATGCTGTTGTGATGATATGTTTGTAGTTACCAAAATCATTGTAAGAGAGAAGTGTATCCTTATCTCTGCTTTCTAGAAAAATGAGTAAGGGTCTCAAACTCCAAAGAGAAGGGGGGAAAGGAGAAACGCAATTAAAGCAGAATTACCAGTCTACTTCTCTCACAGCAATAATAGCAGATTTCTTTGTCCTTTGAGATGGTGTGAATATTTGTATAACTATTACATGTCAGACTGTGCTGGTGGCTTGTGCCTGTGCTCTCATCTTAATTACAGTGCGAGTGGCCTGTGTGCTCAGGTGGTTTGGCCTTCTGCAGTGTAGAAGTTCCTTCTCATCTTGCCTAGCTGTTTTTAACACATGTATAAACTTACTGAAATGTGGTAGGGAGGTTTAACAGCCCAGATCAGTAACTCAGGTGATGACAAGGAGTGAGACCTTGGCGGCACTCCAGCATGAAAACCACCCACGGTTCAGTTTGGGACACTCGCTGGAGCATCAGCCATGCATTGCAACAGCAGACCTCAGTACAGGGGTTTTACATAATATCCAGTGCTCTGGTCTTGGGAATGGCCAGAATTTAATTTTTCATCCAACTGTTAATTCTGCCCCGTCACATCAGCTCTGCTGTTTGGAGGTCCCAGCTGTTTGTTTTGTGGAGTGACCCGCATAAGTGGTGGCTTGTCCAATCCTGGCCTGGTGAGTGAGGGGGGTGAGGAGCAAAATACTAATGAATATTCACTGCTGGGGAGTGGATTTTTAGCCCTGTCCATGTTAAGTGTATCTTCTATGATGTTTGATGTTCAAAATAGCATTTTCTCAGGTGATTGCTGCTTGCATGATCTAGAGAGTAGAGGGCAGGGTTAATTGAAGAGACTGTTCACATAAGACAAATTGCCTTAAACTTTTTAATTTGTAGAGATTTACTGTTTATTTAGTGATTCTACTCCTGCTAAAACTTTGCAAGAAGGAGGTATGTAGGAGGCACATATGACTGGATGTTTAAAAACACTGGAAAGGAACAAAAGATTACTAAAGAAGTGTTTCTAGTTTTGGTGACTAGTGGAAACGTATTTTCAAAAGTGTCTGTGAGAGTTTACTCTGTGCTTACGTGAGCACCTTTCCCAAGAGGTCCCAGTGTTCCTTGAAGAAGTTGACAAACCTCTTAGATGGGCATTTACTTTCCCCAGTGGAAAGTCACCAAATTGGAAAACAGCACTGCCTGTTCCTTTGACCTTGCTGAGCTGGGGAGTTGGTTCCAGCAGAGACGTAAAATGTATATGCTGGTTTGTTTGCTGCTTTCCTGTGATACCAGGGGTGTTTTAAGGCCAGTATCACCCTGAATTGAAGTGATGCACACCCCAGTTGTTTTGGATGTTTTGTGCTATGCGTGAGTTACTTCATCCATAACATGAACATATTGGCAGTTTATTAGAAGATTAAGAAGCTTTTAGGCAACCATTTATAAAACTTTACTTGTTTTTGCTGTGTAATGTTATTTTTAGGTTTTTAATACTGTTTTTTGGCAGTGAAATACTTTGAGGATCACACTGAAATACCCTTTTCATTTTTGTAGGTACAGAGGGTGGCTTGCAAGACGGTTTTGCTATGTCCTTTTTGTGCAAGAGAGGGATGTTCATAAGGGCATGTTTGCCAAGAATCTGACAGAAAATGTGCTGAATAACAGCAGGTAAGATAATGCAAAATAAACTACTTCTTAATTACTAGTACATATGATTTAAGAACTTGGAAACTACAAGTTTTGAAAATCAGACTATTTAAAATACTGAAAAATACAACGTCTTTAGCGTAGCGTTTCAGGACTGTATTTTGCAATTTCTGTTTGAGTAGTAAAAGAGGGGAGTTTAAGAACTACAAGTCTCCAAATGAATGATGCCTAGTGGAGGAACACCAGACAATACACAGAAGAATAAATTGCTACACTGGAGCTCTTCAGACTTATGTTTATTTAGTTGATGTAAGTTATTACCACCAAAGTCATACTGCATTCATCAGAAATGGTCAGTGTTTCAGAAATAATAGGAAAGCAGCATTTTGAAGTACCCTGGGTGTACACCAGGAGCGTGAGGCAAAAATAGAAAAAGGCTATAGAATGAGACACCCACCCTTTACTTTGTTTTCTGTTTTATAAACCGCATTTTAAATGGCATATTGAGCCCCTCGTTAGCTATTAAGGTATCAGTTTCCCATGGACACAAAGAAATTCAACCACATGCCTCCTCCTTGAGTCTACTTTTGTCAGAGGGCACGCACTGCCTACATTAACATTCCTAATTCTCCTGAATTTTTAATGGTTTAGTCCCATCTGAAGATTATAGTGTTGCTTTTGAAAAGTAAAGCACGCTGCATTGTGCCACAGTTCTGGTGTGTTAAACCACTTAATCTCACTTAGGTATGTTTCAAATGGGAAAAATAGCACTTATAAAATTCTGTCACAGTTTGTAAAACTGATAATTCAAGGGAAAAAATACTGTAGAAGTTCAAAATAGCAACTGCATAAATCTGCCTAATGAGGTAAAGGAAACCGCTGTGGCAGAAGAAAGAAAATATTAACATCTGTTTTCCCTGGATTTTTAGCCTTATTAACCATTTCTAAAAATTGGCAGTCACTTAATACTAGTATCTGTGATCTGCATACCTACTGTTTTTTATAGTCAACTTCGGGTGTATTTGACCATCAACCACCTGTTAAATCAGAGTTTATAAAACCACTGAATGAGATTTAATGCATCTGGAATACACAATACTTCAATGTCGATTTTTTTTTTTACATTTGCAAGTTACTCCTGTAGTAATGCATAGCTCATTCCCAGCAGTTGTTGTGTGTCTTGGACACTTCTGTCTCATACATTTTACTTTTTAGAGTCCAGAAGGCCATTGTCGATGAAGCTTCTGAACCAAGTGCTCCAGGTAGTTTTGCTCAAACGGATCCTAAAGCAATCAACAAAGTGAAGAAGAAAGCTAGGAAAATTCTTCAAGAAATGGTAGCAAATGTGTCACCTGCTTTAATCAGGTAAGAAAAATGTCTCATTGGTATTGTGAGTAGGTGGAAGGATGGAAAAGCTCTTTTAATACCAACAGAGCTTGTAACATATTATCCATAAATAATGAATAATTGTTCTAAAAATAATACATAATTCATAAAAATCCCTCTCTTAATATGAGCTAACAAAATAGTAGTTATTCTTCATTTTCTGATGCAGCAGAAACCCTCAGCCTTTCCAAGGGATAAATCTTATAAGATTAAATACGAACTATTTTTTCCTCCCCAAACTAGGTTTGGTGCTAATACTTAGACCAGTATTGCCATCATTTCAGTCTCATATGGACAAGAGCATCTATCTGCAGCTTCACAGACTCTGAAAGATCTTTTCTCCAGTAGCCTGTTCAATATTACATTCTGTAGTTATAAATATCTCAGAGAGAGCCTGATTTTAGACAAAATCTTCTGCTGTCATGTCTACCTTTACAACTAAGCATGAATTCGTCTCTGTCGTATTCCTAGTTCACCAACTTTTGTTGCACTCTGTTTTTTGTCACTATTTTAAGTTCTTCCAGGAGACCAGATAAATGCTGTCACCTAATATGTCTCCTAAGTAGCTTAGTTACTACAGGTGGTCATAGGACCTCTGTTAACTTTCCCCACAGACTTCACTTAGGCTGACACTAACAAGATGTGTGTCCTGACTGCAGGAGGCTAAGATGTGGTTACTAATCATAGGCAAAAACTTGTTTAGTGATTTAATTGTATATTATTTTTTTTCGAATATGAAGTAATCACATTTTATGGCTTTGCCTTTAGTCATGTAGAAGCAATATAAAAGAGAGGCAGAAATGAATTAAGCTTTTTGGGTTGTGTTTATTCTTCCTTTAGGTTGACTGGCTGGGTGTTATTGAAGTTGTTTAACAGCTTTTTCTGGAATATCCAGATCCACAGAGGTCAAATAGAAATGGTCAAAGCAGCAACAGAGGTAAGGGAGGGCTGGAAAAAAAAATCTAAGAAGGTAGATTTCTGATGTAGTGTCTGTAAATGTTTACAGCACTTTCTCTTTTTATCAGTTTTGCTAAATCTGTATGCAATGAGAGTGTAGATAGAACTCTTCTATCTGTGAAATAGTGTTAAATAAAAATATTGCTCTTTGAGTTGTGTAACCTAAAATACTTGTGAACTCTGGTTTTACCTTTGCTTCAGGATCAAATTTTAACTATAAGACTGAATAATTATCTTAGATAACCTGCATCCAGCATTATTTCTTTTTTTTTTTATGCTGATGCAACCAATGATAATTTAGTGGATCTATTTAGGATTTTTCACTTTTACCTTGATTTGGAATAAAAATCTTTAAGAAATAAACTTTTCCTATTTCTTACTGGCAGTCTCTTCACAGTTCTTTAATACTCATTGAAATTTGTTAAATGAGCCCCTGAACTCTACCATTTTCTTTACACTCAATTGAATTGATTCTTTTTGCAGGACTTACCTTATAAATATTGATTAGATAAATGAAACAAACAGAATGCTTCCTATTATTTCCTGTTATTTTTGGATTACAGTATTTGGGATCCCCACTATTCATAGGTCCTTGCTAATATTTAATAGAAATATAAATACTTTTAATGACACTGAAGATTTGCCCACATCCGTTTAATTGTTTGATTATTGTCTCAACACTGAGTCTGAGGAAACTGGGAGTATTAATCATTGTTAATGTAATGCATGCAACTGAAGACTACAGTCCGTGAAAATTAAGCACAGTTTTCTGAAAAGCTCTTGTCACAGGTAAAGGAAAACCAGAAGTAAATAAACTCAATGATGGTAACTGGAAAAAAACATCAGTTCTGATCAGATGATGCTAGCAATCTCAATGAAAGATTTTACTGAAAGAGTAATACTCCATGTTTCTTACCAACCAACTGCCTTCTCTTTTTTCCTTCTCTTCCCACCACAGATGAATTTGCCTCTTATCTTTTTGCCTGTTCACAAATCCCACATTGACTACCTGCTTCTTACATTCATTCTCTTCTGCCATAACATCAAAGCACCCTACATTGCTGCAGGGAACAATCTCAACATCCCCATCTTCAGGTAATAATAACCTCTTCTTATTTGAAAGAGACTGAGGTGGCAGGATCTGACCGTACTGTCTTATGTCCAAGTGTAAAAATACCTGAGCATTACTGGGCCATCATGTGTAACATGCTCAGAGGGGGAGCACAACAGCATCCTTCTGAGAAGCTCTGTCATAACCTAAGTAGGCTAAGGAAGGATATTCCTTCCTTTTAGGAGTCTCAGAGTGGGTAAGTGACTAAGAAAAAATGAGTATGTGAAAAAGTGTTGAGAATGGACAACACTTCTTCATGAAATTTAGTGAGCTGGCTAATGGGCAGCAGCAGTACTGGGTGAATAATACTTTGCGGGAAAGTACTCCAGTTTAGTCTGTCTTTAAAATATGTTCTGGTGGCTGAAGAACCTAAGGTCTTTTGGGTAATATTTTGCCAATGAGACAGAATTTGGGCATAACTGATTTCTAAAAGGCCACTGGATAATGAAGGAAATGATAAGGAAAGAAGGAGGATACCTTGACTGCAAGGATATTTTACACCAGTAGGTGCTGATCTTTGATAATCCTGGTGAGAAAGGCATTCAGGCTCTATAAATTATCAATTAAAATGCTATTTATAAGGGCCACCAGTATAAGGAAAGAGAGATTAGCACAGACAGGCCTCTGATCTACACCCAGCCATGCAGATCCTGTCTGTAGAAAGGGTTACCCCATTTTTGTCCTTTGAGCTGGTATAGGATTTTCGTGCAAGAAAACCACTCTATTCATCATTTCTTCTGCCAAGCAGAAAGGATGTTCTGGTGAGAGCTTCTTGCTGCACTGTGAGATAAAGGCAAGACCATGCAGGTGGTGTAATTGCTGGTGCCAGTGGGAGCTGCCTGCAGATTGCTCTGTTAAAATTAGCTGGCTGAGCTGTTCCTGCAGCCCAGGGGTATGTGCAGCACAAAATGGGCATGAAGATGATGTTGGTGCAGCACAGCACAGACTTGAGCCAGCTCAGGTTAACTGTTACATAGATCACCAGCATCTCAGTGTACAGGAGTCTCCAGAAAGTGGTCTGTCAAGGAAGTGAAAAGGAGCAAGACAGTATGGAGAAGCCTGTTTCATAAGTTAAATGAGAAATACTTGTGTGGTCCCATCATGTGCAAGTAGTGTAATACAGTTTAGTCTTTAAGAATTTCAGCCATTTCAGTTCCTGTTGTGTGCTACAGATTTTGTACTGGATGTGTAGTAGCTTCCTGCAACTAAAATCAATGAGTATAATCCTTCTTTATTGTGTAGCACACTGATCCGCAAGCTGGGAGGGTTTTTCATCCGTCGTAAGTTAGATCAGAGTCCTGATGGTCGGAAGGACTTCCTCTACAGAGCTTTGCTCTATGTGGTATGTATTTCTTCTTGTCTTCTCTGTAGGCAGCAGTTCAGTTGGGTGCAAGTGGGAAAGCAAGTTCCATCTGTCTGGGCATGTCTTTTGAATTTGTCTTCAGTGTCATGCTGCAAAAAGGGGATTCATTTTTGTATGATCTCTTGAATTTGTAGAATAAAAGAAAATTGAATGCTCAGCTCCTTTGAGGATGAGCAGATTTCCACCTTGCATAGTCCATACTAAAAAATGTGGAATTGCTGCTCCCTGAATTAACATTAAGCTTTGTTTCTCTAATGTGTTTTGTTTTGAGGCATATCTACACTGATTCTGTTAACATAATGGAAGTCTCTGTTTATGATGAGTTGATGTAATCCTTTGTCCCATTCACTATAATAGCTGTATTTGCATCATGGAAGATGGGCTATGCTGGGGAACCAGAAGGAGAGATGAACGTGAATTGACTACATCAGCTGTTGCTAGAGATGCTCTTTGAACAAAAGTCACTATACTGCATGTATATTTATGCAAATTCAGTTGCAGATTGGTCTGGGTTTGTGTCAAGCATTAATTATTACCTTTTTTTTCCACAAGTGTTCATGCCAACTCATGATCTTTTGATGTTTTTACGAGGACGTGGTTGCTGACAATATATTTCAAATGTGAATTTGCCAGTATAATTAGATACTTATTTTTTCTCTTTTCCAATCTTTTTGTATTCAGCACATAGAGGAATTGTTGAGACAGCAGCAGTTTTTAGAAATATTCTTGGAAGGCACACGATCTCGAAGTGGAAAAACATCTGGAGCTAGAGCAGGTCTTTTATCTGTGGTGGTGGATGCTCTCTTCTCAAATGCTACTCCTGACGTCCTAATTATACCTGTGGGAATCTCCTATGATCGCATAATTGAAGGTCACTATAACAGTGAACAGCTGGTAAGAGCAATTGAACATCTTGTTTTGCCTAGGGGATTTTCTGCTTATGTGCAGGAAAATATGTTCCATAGTTAAGTGATGTGCTGGTAGTCCTGTCACAGGTACTCGGGGTTAGTGTTGAAGAGCATAGAGTGATTAATCACAAAACCTCTCTGATAGGGAGTGCTGAAGTACAGGTGACATACTTCTATGTATGACATAAACAATATGTTCACGTGGATCTCTATGGAGAAAAATAGTTCTCTAGATTTACTTTTAAGTTATAAGGTGTGTCAAAAGCTTCAGCTTTGTTTTGTCTGCTGTTGCATGCATTTTAATTTTAAACATAACCTTTTAATTGCAAAGTGGGAAAAAAACAAAACAACCACCTCTGTTTTCTAGGGCAAGCCTAAGAAGAATGAAAGTCTTTGGAGTATAGCTAGAGGAGTCTTCAGAATGCTGCGGAAGAATTACGGATGTGTCAGAGTAGATTTTGCACAACCATTTTCCTTAAAAGTAAGTTTGATATCTTGAAGAGCCTTTTGAAGGTTTGACACTTTTGGTATTACAATAGTGAGACACATTTATTTTGATTTTCTCTTCATGGGTTGTCATTGCTAGCATTGTCTGCTGAAGTTTGTTCTGGTAGGACAGAGTATCCCTGTATTGATGAGTGTGTGTGTGTCTTCAGACACATTTGTGTTAAGCTGAAATAGTCTCAAAGCTAATATAAAGGGTTATGTTAGTTTTGAAATGGTGTAAGTATTCTTACTGGGGTTCTTTATTTGTTTAGCAAACAATCTTTAAAATGATCCTTGTACCATGTAGTAATTCTTTATGTTGTAGAAATATTGGGAGTTCAAGAAAACTGAATGCTGCTTTCCAGTTTAAGGAATTTAATGGCATGTGCTGTTGTTGAGGAAGGGCATTTATCCTTCTGGATTTTTGAAATTGCTAAGCAAATTAGTAACTATAAAAGTCTCATGGATAGTATATCATAAAAAGCTGTATATTCTTTGAAAATCATTGTCTGTTATTAGTTCACATAAGTATTCACAGTATTTACCTACACGACTTCAGCAAATACTGTTGTGTAGCTTCTCAGGGAATGGGGTGGTGTGGTAGTATCTGCCTTCACTCTTTAAGTCTTCCCTGATCTCTTTGCAAAATCTGCTAGTACTATACTTACCTGCATTTCACTAATCTGTATTCTGCCACAGTATATCTTATTTTAGTGTGACTTTAATAAGATTAACTACTGCAACAGCAACCTACTAGAACATTATTCAAATTAATTAGGTGTTCCTTTTTCTGCCCTACTTCTCACAGAAAAGCAGTAGGTTGGAAAGCTTTGGAGGGTTCAGTTACCACAGCATGAAATTATTGTGACCGTCTGCACTGCATTATAATTAGTGTACTAGGGAAAGATACTAATTCACTTCCAAAGGAGGAGGCTTGGACTATTCTTGGTAGGGAGTTAACAATTCGTCTTGGATCAGGATCAGGAAAAGGAGGTTATCTGCCCTCTTAATCTAGAGAGATGCTAATCACTCTATACCTTCCCAGCAACCTCTTCCAGGTCTCATTTGGATGTGTATTCCTTATTGTACTCCAAAAAGGTGATAAATTGCATAAATCGTCTAAGTATGCCTTAACTAAGATTTGCAGAAGTGTAACTGTAGTTATGTCACTGCAGGTTTTTCTAAAGCAGATGAGTTTTGGGGGTTAATTTTGGGCATCTGCAGTTCTGTGAGCACAGGCTTGGAAGCAGAAGAGAGTGAGCCGGCTGTGAAAAGTCTTTTAAGCAGCTTTCCTGGGAGGGAACTGTTTTCCTGACCAGCAGGTTAAGTGGCTCTTTAGTTTCCCATTCTTTATAGAAACTGAAGGAACACAGAGTGCTGAAAACAGAGTAATGTAAATGCTAACCTATAAGGAGAGGTTTTTGAGAAATTTGGGATTCAAGAATTCCAAGCATGCAGTGCCCTGCCCGATTCCTGGGTGCTTTAGTTTGTGTCCCTGTGAGGGGTCTTGCAAATGGAGTTTGTACACTAGTGTTTACCTAGGGAGAAGTTCTGTGTCCTGGCATTTGAGGAGTGCAGCAGCAAGCAGTAATTACTCCGTGTTGGTTCTGAATGGGTGTTAGGCTTTGCTCTCGTTCATGTTAATGAGGCAGTTCTCATTAATTTAATCATGGAGAAGTTTGTCTCAAAGGACTTGTTCCCAGCAGGGTGCTGACAAGGGTTATGTATTGTTTTCATTGCAATGTTTCTCATGGAGTACAGATTCCTTGATGTGGGAAGTTTGCTTTTGCATAAAATAAAGTCAAAAGCGAAAAAGCTGTTGAAAACTTTTAATATCTCTGACCTCATTATTGCTTTTCTAGCGTGAGCTATTTTTAATCACAGTTGCATTTTTGAATAACTGCCTTTTTTTCCTGTAGTAATATTATCAGTTGAATGCAAGAATAAGGTGGAAAAAGTACAAAAAATAACAAATCTTCTTTTAACAGGAATATGTAAACAGCCAAAGCCAAAAACCTGTGCCTGCTCCTCTTTCTTTGGAACAAGCTTTGTTACCAGCTATACTTCCATCAAGGTAGAGATTTTTTTGGGTGTTGTTTCGAGGGAGGACAGGCTGGGATTTGTTTGCTTGTTTGTCTTTTTAGTGTTCTGCGTTACATTCCAAGCTGTGCTTGAATTTCCCAAGAGTAATATAATTGTTTACAGAAAAATGAAAAGCTTAGACAATTATAACTGCACAATTTATTGTAAGAGTTGCATTCTTTCTGATGAACTCTGTTTAAATAAATTCAAGGAGGCTTTTTAATGTTTTTTATTTTGTTTTTAGTGAACCTCTCGTGGTTTAATTATAAATTTTATAGAATTACTTAGTGAAAGAGTGACATGCTTAATGAAAAGTGAAGAATTTGTTTTTAAACCTCACGAACATTTTACAAGGTTTTTGGAATAATTCCAGAGCAAATAGGACCTGGGAAATTAGTACCCCTTGCTCTCAGGGAGGTGACTGTCACTCAGAACTGTAAAACTGTTTTCAGGGGCTAGATCTGCATTTGTTACATAGATACATGTTTTAGATGAGGTCTTTGTTGGAGTTGTACAAACCTGTGTGCTCCTGGTAGAGACAAAGTTGGCCGTTTACCTTTAAAAAGTTGTAGGTCCCTACAAAAGACCACTTCTGGTTTGTAGAGAGACTGGGCTTAATCTGCCTTTTAGGCAGATTTGCTTATTCTACTGTTGTCCGTAATTATTGAAGGGAAAAGAGCTGTGGGGTGCAATTGGTGTTATATCAAAGTCATGAATAGCCATAGAACAAAGTTGCAATTTTTCTTTTGGTGGTCTTACCATAGATTATTGTTTAGTGCAAAGAAATAATCTTTGAAAGTTGGCAGAGCTTTTTACAGGTAACATTTTTTTGCCCTGACAAGCTGCACTGGTGTTTTGCACTGTGTTTCAGTTAGTGTATATAAAAAAATACCAGTCTAGGTTATTCTGTATTTTGATTGAAGCCTAAATGTCATCATGTTAATTTTTATTCTGTATTCAGACCTAATGATACTGTGGATGAAGGTGCAGAGGCCTCGCTGCCCAACTCCAGGGATATCACCAGTGAGCCCTTCAGAAGAGAGCTGATATCCAACTTGGCTGAGCATATTTTGTTCAGTAAGTGTTAAGAGTATCACTACCACAGTATCATAGAATGGTTTGAGTACGAAAGGACCTTAAAGGTTATCCAGTTCCAACCCCCACTGCCATGGGCAGGGACACCTTCCACTAGACCAGGTTATTATCAGCTACCTGTTTTGTGTTCCTGACTGAACAAATTTGCTAATGGTAATGCCATACTTCCAAATTATCTCCATTCAGGTGAACATTTCATGACTTCAGAGGCTCTCTTGACAGTTCTCCACCTTTGCCTCCCTCCCTCCTCTTCAAACTTTATTAACTCTTTTTCTGATTAAGAACAAGCTTTTGGTTCTGTTTTTTTAAATTTTGTATTGCTTAGACTAGTATACTAAACTTGCTGTACTCCTCAGTGTTTGATTGTCATATCGATACACTGATTTCTTGCCTCTTCATGTAAGAAGTTACTGGAGTGTCTGAATGGCATTCTTTTGGGATCATACTTGCATGAACTCATCTAGCTGCATAGACCAGTGTTGCCAGGTTTTATAGGTTATGTGGTGTATACTTCAGTCAGTAGGTCTGTGATTTGTGGTATAAGAAATGCATACAAAATAGTACTTAGCTTAGTAAACACTTAAGCTTTATTCGGCCTTCTTCGATCAAGTTACTTTGATTGCTTAAGTACTACTATACAGACATAATAAACTTTGGCACAGAACTGTACCTATTGAAATACAATGTCACTATTAGTATCACTATTATTTTTTAAATAATAGGGACTCTTGTAGTGATGATGTGAGTGTTTCAGGTGCTTACCAAGTTTGTCTTATTTACCTCTAGCTGCTAACAAGTCTTGTGCTGTGATGTCTACCCACATTGTTGCCTGTTTGCTGCTGTACAGACACAGGCAGGTAAGGTGTGCTGCTTAAATAGTCAAATACTACTTTGGCCTTGTTAACTTAAAAAACCCCAAAAGAGTGCATTTTACTGTTGCATTATATTGAAAAGAAGAAAGATGCATTGAAGTGGATTTCAGCTAGTCTGAGTGCAAATATTTTAGTTAGTAGTGGATGCTTGACAACAAGCCATTATTGATGGGATGATAATAAATGCTCATGTCAAAATAGTTCTTTGTAATTCAAACATTATGATTTTTTAAAAGAATACATGGGTTTAATTTATTACATTGAGATTGGTTTTTAGATCTCAAAACATATTCACTACTGAATACACTACAAACTCTTCCATTAATTTTGAAATTAGTTTTGCTGTTCCTTGGTACTGAATTATTATATCACAATGGCAGAATGATACAAATGTTTAACTGAAGTCTGTGCATGGGGCTTGGAAGAATTTTTTTTTCTCCTACAGATGTGTTTTACATTTTTTTCTAAAGTTCCTTCTTCCTCTAATTTGAAGCTTGTATTGCACATAAATTGAGAACAAATTGAAAAATATTGATCAGATACATAATCTTGCTTGTTGAGGAAGTATCACTATTCCCATCAGTGCAGTCTTTCCAATTTTTTGAAAGATTGGAATCGAAGAAGCATTTTACAATCAGAAGACATTGTGACAAAAAACAAGAAAAGGAAGTGCTTGAGAAAAGGCTTTTTCTCATGTTCCAAACCAATTGAACAGTTTTGTTAATTGCAATACTCTCAAGTAATTCATCATCTACTTTATAGCATAGGTAATGGAAATACAGTATCTCGACATGTTCTTGAAGAGAACTCAGGTCTCTGCAGGCTGTGAAATAAACCAAGAAGCAAATATCTTGCATTCCCAAATAGTTGCATGGCTTTAAAATATAATTGCATATAATTCTAAACAGGTGGACTACTTCAGCAATACCTCAGTGAAAATCAGTTTTACTTATATGTCTGTTGTGCTTTGAGTTATTGACAATTAGTGTATTGTTTATGTGTTTGCTATATACCTAGTTATGTGCTTCACGGATAAACTCCTGTGCACAACAATTGTTTCACTGTGTGATTCTGTTTTTATTTCTAGGGAACTGATCTTTCCAGGTTGGTAGAAGATTTCTTCTCTATGAAGGAGGAGGTCTTAGCCCGTGACTTTGACTTGGGATTTTCAGGGAACTCAGATGATGTTGTCATGCATGCCATCCACTTGTTGGGGAACTGTGTAAATATCACAAACACTAGCAGAAACAATGAGTTCTTCGTCACTCCCAGCATAACGATACCTGCTGTCTTTGAACTCAACTTCTACAGCAATGGAATACTTCATGTGTTCATTAAAGAGGCTGTTATAGGTATGTTCTGGGATTTACCAAGGAAAGACTTTCTTGCAACCCATGAAGTCAAAGTATCTCCATAAAAAACCTCATCAGCTTTTTGTGTTATTTATTTTATATATTTTTTTTGCTCCCTGCTTCATCCCACGTTTACCCTAACAAGCAGTTTTAAAGTAAACTTGCATTTTATCTGTGGAATATTTTCACTTTTTTCCCCCCTCGTCCTTCATCCTTTTTTGGAAGTATTGGTGTATTGATTGCTGCCATAGGCAAGGCACTGTCAGAGTTGTGAGCCAACATGACAAAACCTATGCTTTGATGAACAGCATTTTAATGAGATTTTGGGTCGATCTGACACTATTGGGCACAAAATAGTGGTGAATTCTGTCTGTATTGACTTGCATGTGTACTGTTTGACTGCTTTTAGACCTAGGAATAGACAAGACAAAAGTCTGAAGTTTCCTTTGCTATAAAACTCTTTGGAAAATTGAACTTTGCTTATGTTTCTGCTCTAGCCTGCAGCCTTCATGCTGTTCAGAGTAGGAGATGCAGAAATGGTACCAGTGGTACTTCTCCCAGTTTGATTAGTCAGGAACACCTGGTCCGAAAAGCTGCCAGCTTGTGTTACTTGCTTTCTAATGAATTTACTGTCTCTTTGGTAAGTAACTGCATTAATTGTCCAGGTGTCAAATTTTTGTTCTGCTTGTTACTTTAAAATTAATTGTTGCTGTGTTCAAGTGTCACAGCTCTGATCTGTTCATGGTCATGGTGTGGAGGGTGACACACTGAAGTGCCACCTGCTGCTCATGCAAGTGCTGCAGTGGCTGATGCTGGGCTGAGCCTGCAGTTTGCCTTTCCTGAGAAAGAAAAGCTGCTCTCTCAGGTTCCCACAACTCGAGGTGGCCTTCTTAATGCCACCTTAACAGATTTTGTGTCACTGACATCATTAGACCATCCCAGCTATATTTGCGTTCTGCCCAAACTATTTAATTATTTTGGTGTTTGTTTTTTTTTATTTACCTAAACAAACACAAGGCTTTGAGAGTACCCAGCTCCTATGAGTTTGCATAGATGATTGAAATTATGTTGGAAACTAAGGCTCCTTATTCCAAAGATATTCCTTATTTGCATAGGAGTGCAACAGTCACAGTGTGCCACACCTAGTACTTAGTGGCAATTTAAAACATGGCCTGACTTCAGTTTTCGTTGTGTTACAAAACACTGAAGAGGGCTGATGTTATCTCATTTTTTGGACACTGTGTACTTTGAACTTTTAAGTTCTAGATGTTTTTTTCTTACATGAAAAGTTACTTGAAATTCTAGAGATTTTTGAATTAGTTCTTGAATTTGTACTAATCTTTCACTTGTGCCTTTTTTACTGACGCATAAGCCAAATTTAGTATTTTTATCTGGGCAGGAATCTTAGGTTGTGTGGTGATGTTCTTTAGTAATATTATCCTTTTGCTTTCAGAGTTAATAATTATTTCTTTTTTAAATAAGAAAATGTTTCTGGTATTATTATGAACAATGTAAAAGAGGTTGGCATTTTTTCATTGAGAGTTTCAAAACACAGAAGGAAATTTCTTAAAAGTGTAGTTTCCTTTAAATTCCAAATAGATCACTGTTTGAGTCTCAATGATTTTAGTTTTATGATGGTTTTATTCCAGAATTGTTAACAAAGTAAAATATGCTTAGAAGTGATTAAAAGGAGAATATTTAATGTGGTTTTCTACCAGTGGTAATGCATTTCTTAAAAAAAAACCTTGGACACGTTTTAAAGATCTTATTTCACTGATATTTTTTTTAATGTCTGCCAGGATAAACATAAGAGGGGTGCGTTGGGATTATACTGATAAAAGTTCAACAACTTGTGTAAGAGGAATAATACTGCTGTATCTAAAACATCCATACTGAACAGGAAATGGTGTCGCTATAATGGGTATAATGGATGTGGGTTTTACATTGTATTTCTTTTATGTTTTGCAGCCCTGCCAGGTGATCTATCAAGTTTGCCATGAGTCTGTGGAAAGGCTGATACAATATGGCATTCTTCTGGTGGCCGAGGTAAAGTGATAGATACTATAGGAGTAGTACACTGTACTGTAGGTCGTTTATGCTTCTTAGTTGTGAGACTTGTTCTAAATATATGTTGTTACTGAAAGCTTGTAACAACATGTCCAGGACTGAGACTACTTCATTGCTCTGTCTGTAAGCGTCAGACGTTTGAGTACAGTCATCCTGTGATGCTCAATGACTCTGTGTAATTTTGTTGTACCAACAAGCCTGCTAAGGAAGACACATGTTTTTGTACTGTCCAGTGAAATTGGGATTTAATTAATATTGGAGCCCTTTCATTTGTAGCATAGCTGTATGGATGTTTATGTTCTACCCTACAGGAATTGGGAGTCCAGATCTTTTGTCATTCTTTGATTCCATTGATCGTGGAATTACTGTAAAACCTCCTCAGCTGGCACAGGTTGCAGTTTCAGGGCTGTAGGGGACTCACTGTGTGGAGCCATCTGCCAGAGGTGTACACTGTAAAGAAAACCTCAGGAGCAGGGGCAGCTGATTCAGCGTATCTTTGCTTCCCAGACCTTTTTTGTGCACTGTAAAAAAACCTTTGCACCCAGGAGGAAGCACAAAAGGAGTTACATGTTTGGCTGCTTTCTTCTTGCAGCCCTCCAGTCTCAAAGAAAGTTAGAGCTGCTTCTGGTGTATTTATTAATGGCCACTACTTCACTCTAATCGCAGTGAATACCTTTTGATATATACTTCCATTTTTAGTATTTGTTAACATAGGTATCATTTACTTGATATACCTGGATATTAAACATTCTCCTTCTTTGGAATTACCACTGCTTGCTTTTTATCGGAACTACTCATGTGTTGTCATGCATTAGATAAATCAGAAAATGAATGCTAATCAGAATATTAGGAAGAAACCTGTGTGTTCTACGCCTGGGGATAGATGAGGAAAATAGGTGTGAACAGCAGTAGATATGCATCTCTCAAGCATGGAATTGGTCCTGAGGGTTCTTCTGAAAGCTTTGGTTGTTGAGTCTCATACTTTTCTGTTTATAGCGGTGTGTTACCTATAAGGCAGTATAGAAATAGTACATAGCACTATAGAAATATTTGTCTGTGATGTCTGATGCAAAACATCAGTGCAATATTTGAATGCTAAAAAATGAGATATGTTCCATCGTGAAATTTTTTAAATTTGGAAAACCTCTGTACCTGCTTTTAAAATGTTAAAAAATTGCATAATCAGTGCAAACAGTATAAGCAATGGTTGTTCCACAACTTCAGAGAGAGGTTGGCAAATACTTGTAGGATTTTTACAGCCTGTTCTTTAAGAAAGGTGGATCGCTTCTGTCCCTTCTAATGATTTCAGTTTACTGCTGACATTAACACAGCAATTGATTTCCCATTAAACTGAGCCTGATTGACCCATTTGAAAAAAAAGAAAATTTCCTGTCATTCTAGTATTTATTTCAAAAACTAGAAAATATTCCTAACACAGTGATCTCTTTGGTATTTTTTTTAAAGCTGTTTTATGACCTTTGCTTCATTTAAAGTATTTTACCAGGGTGCAGGATTGGAAGGATGTCATTCTTCATTTGCTGCAGAGGCCTTTTTCTTTCTCATGAATATTATTACAGTAATCACATGAACAAGGTGTCTGTTATATTTAGTTTTAATCCTTCCTGATTTTCATTTCTAAATGGAATAAAGATATAGGGTATTTTCTCATTGACTTAGCAGTGCTGAACTTTGAAAAATCTTCCTATTCTGCTGCTTTGAGCAAAACAAATAGTGGGCAGTGATTGATGCTAAGGCTTCCCTCATTCTTCTGAGCATGCATTTAATATCTCTAAAATGCATTTCTGAAGATGCATTGTTGAAATTGAATGTTGTATCAAACATTTATTGGTCAGGTGGAGGATTTCTGTTGAACCTCATTTATTGTAGACATGAATCTCTGACACATGCATAATCAAGGTTTAAATAATTTTTGGCCTTCTTGATTAGAACTGTCTCATTCTGTTCCACTCCATATTTCACTTGGGGAGAAGTGCAAGAACAAGCAAGAGCAAGCATCATCAGAGGCAATAAGTTACTACTTTCAAACAGCAACTTGTAGCATTCTGCACTGAGTTTTTAGCTATTGTAATACAATAACACCGAGTTTACTACTATGTCTTTGCACAACTGTAGTAGTGAGGTCAGCAACACCACAGCCAGAGAGCTTCTCAACTGCCTGTCCTAACACAGCTGAAAACACTCTCTTGGCAACTGCTACTGCATGGCCTTTGGTAGGAAGATTCAGCAACATTTGCAAAGATTTTACCTTTTATGCAATAGGAAAACTAAAGAAAAACAGGTTTTTTCACCAGATGTCTCTACTCTCCTCTCAGCGCTGTCTATAACTGAGTCTCACCTGCTTCCATTAAATATTGGTTAATAAAGAGACTGATGATGTCAGATGAGGTTATAAAATAAACCCTGCTTGCCTATTTACCACCTTGTCTTTCAAATTTAAGCAGGATGATCAGGAGGATGTTAGCCCCAGTCTTACAGAACAACAGTGGAATAAAAAACTCCCTGAGCCATTATCTTGGAGGAGTGACGAGGAAGATGAAGACAGTGATTTTGGAGAAGAGCAGAGGGATTGCTACCTGAAGGTAATATTTCTCTAAGGCTAATAACATTGAGCCCTCTTGAGAGAGATACAAACTACTTTGCTCATTCAGAATGGGTCATGATAGGGGTTTTTTTTGGTTGGTTAGTTTTGTTTGATTTTTTTTTTTTATTTGGGTTTTTTTATTATTTTTATTATTATTTTGTTGTTGGCTTGCAGTGTTAGTCTGTAGTATTTTTATACAGTCAGTAAAATACCTTTCTCTCCTTTCCATGAGGAAAACAGCTGAAGCATCAAATAATCTTTTAGGGAGGTGGAAGAGCAATGATTAGAGTCATGAAAACTGATAAATACTCAAGTATCTTGGTTTTATTCCTTACTGACCATATGCACTCTAAAAGTGGCACATTGAGCTGGTATTTATATTCAGCCTATATTTCACTTCATAGATTGCTTGCCTTGACTTTAGATTTATTACTAGTTTTCTCACAGAGCTGACACAAACATTCTTTAGGATATCTTGTTAACAGTTGAAAACTTCTGTCCATCTCTGTGAATGTATGGCAAGCCTTCTGTTGGCTGCAGAACAGTATGATGCTTTTAATTTCATCTTAGAAATGTAGTAACACTCTGGTGGAGAAGAAGTAGCACTGATACATGATGTGAAGTGCCTGTTTTGTCCCTCGTGGTAAATTTCTTTTTTGCTATGCTTCTGTAATGTGCTGTGCCCCCATACTGCTTTTTGTACAAAGGGTTGTTTTGGCTGCTGTTTTGCCATGTTCTGTCTTGCAGGTAATTTCTTGTTTCTACTGGTCTGTCTCACTGAAGCTTTTGTTGACTTTTCTTAGGTGAGCCAGTCTCAAGAGCACCAGCAGTACATCACTTTCCTGCAGAGGTTACTGGGACCTTTACTGGAAGCATATAGCTCTGCTGTCATCTTTGTGCACAATTTCAGTGGTCCTGTTTTAGAATCTGAATATATTCAAAAGCTACACAGGCACTTAATAAGCAGGACGGAGAGGAATGTTGCTGTATATGGTATGTTAAACTGGGTCTGGGACTGGACTTGATTCATTCTGGTCTTTCTACCACAAGGTAGCCCAAATTGAGTTGCAGTTTGTTTATTCCTGGATTTTCTTTCTTACAGCTGAGAGTGCTACCTACAGTCATGTGAAAAACGCAGTGAAAGTCTTCAAGGAAATTGGAGTAAGTGTTCGGGGCTCAAATCCGGTGACTTTTAAGTTCCATTTTAATAATGAACACAGTTTTGACTTTTCAAAGAATCTCTTCAGTGTCAGTTTAAAATATGAGAATATATCTGTGGAAATGTGTTGTGGGGTTTGAGCATTTTGGTTTCATTTAAGCTCAGGGCTGTAAAAGAAAGAGCACAAGCTGCAAAACAGGGCACTTCTTGCCCCTGGGAAGATGTGTCTCAGTGGCTAGGTGACCAGGCATTTTTATTCATAGCAAATGAAGTTTCTCTGCTCTATTCTGGGTCCCTTTTGGACAATATTAAAAGGCTGAGGTCATGTTCTGTGCTTAGTAACAGCTAAATTTAATTTTGAAGAGAACTTTAATCTTAAAAAAAGGCATTAGGTACTGAATTTTGGCTTAGCAGTGATTGATGCTCCAGCACAACCATCCTTCTAGACCTCCAGCGTCCACCATGAGAATACAGGTGTTCTTTAAAAGAAACATTCAATTTTGCACATTACTGGTAGCATTTTGAATTTTAAATCACCTATCTAGATTTTGCAAGTGAAGCATTTTTCTTTCGTCAGAATGGCATGGCTTCCTGAATTCCAGATGGGATTTAGCACTACAGTTTTGAAAGCATCATCAGTTTGGAAAAATTTTGCTAGGTATTGGATTTGAAGCCTCTGTGCTTAAATTCTGATAAATAATCTTAACAATAGTTGGCCTATAGTAAAGGTGTATCTTCCTATAGAGGTAACAGCTGTGAAGAAAGCACGTATAGAATCCATAATTTTCCAACAGTGCGATAAACTAAAAAAAGCGGAACTAGATAGCATCTGCTGAGCATCTATTTAGATCATAACATCTGAACCCTTGCTTTCAAAGTGCTCATGCTTTCAATGCAGATGCCTTTTGTTTGAGTGTTTTACCTCTCACTGTGAAGAGTTGGCTGTTAATCACACACTGTACTTAGTTCTCAGTTTCTCTTCTTCTATACCACTTGAACATTGAGTTGTAGTAATACCTAAAGGCATTGCCATCTAAGCATTCAAGAAAGGAAAAAAGAGTCTCATAAATGAAGGAAAGCTTGGTATAGACTGTAAAATTTTAATCACAAAAGAAAGGAGATGCCTTTGACATGGTGATACTTACATATGTTCATGGTGTGCTTTAGGTTTTCAAGCAGACGAAGCAAAGAAAAGACACCATTTTGGAACTGAGCACGACGTTCCTACCTCAGCGCAACAGGCAAAAACTGCTGGAGTTTGTCATGAGCTTCATGGTATTATAGACCACACACAGCACCTTTGTCCAGGGACACAAAGACTGGTTTTGAGACTGTGGCAAAGCCTGGGGACATTTGCTAATCCTTCAAAGTGTAAGGTGCCACTGTCTGGGTAAGGCCTTCTCTGACTTGAACTACTGGAAGACAAGTGCCTTCTTACATACGCATTTATGGGTTTCTTACAGTCCCAGTCCTGTTGTAATACAGCGGTACTCAGATGACACTTTGGATACAAGTAATTAAACAAGTTGCAAAAAATAAGATAAATTATTAGAATTAGACGTAAAATGAAGAGTGAAGTTTTATCAGTGTTACATTTTAAATACACTTTTACAGACTGTAACAGATGCACAAGTACACATATTGGCCATCTGTAGCTAACCCTGAGATCTTGAGTTTAGTGGCAACACAGCTTACGGCATAAACAAGTGACTCATTCCAATTCAGTTTTACTGTTTTAAATAAATGGTTAAAAATTTTTGCTTAGGCAGGCTATGTATATTTCATGGATAAAGCCATAGCTTTTCATAAATGTTAACATAAATGCCAAAATTCTAATGAGAATTACAGTTACAGACATCTGAGAATAATGATCATGTAGCAGAAGATTGTGAGAAACGTCAGCAGGCACATCTTGCACTATTAGAGCTGTGTAGTGCAGTGGTAAATTGCACTAATCACTGCTGTCGGGAAGAATGTGAGAGTAGTGTTCTTGTTTTTTATTATGGCATCTGTCACTCAGCCAGATGAAAGTCAGGAGACAGTTGCCTGAATGTGAATATCTTATCTTAGATTATTATTTAATTGAAAAAAACTGTTATGTTTGGGGGGTTTTTTGTTTGTTTGGTTTTTTAATGAATAGGATGTCAGATTTTTTTTAAGTGGAGTAAAGACTTGATTTGGTGAAATAACTTTTAATTTTGGCCCTGCAAATTTCAGCAATAACTTTTGCAATTCTTTGGAAATGAGTGTTCGTACTGTATTCAGTTGCTCAGCAGATCTAATTTGGCATGAAGGAGAACCTCTAGAAACATAGAAATATAAACAACCTACTTTTGACTGTGATCTAACTGACTGACAAAAAAACAATTCATAAACAAAACTGAATGATGAATAAATTCTGTCCTATGAAACAGGACTCTGGTCTTGCAATTTAATCCTTTTGCATGGAGGACTTGCACTGTAGGTTTCATCTTCCCTTCATGTGAGTGGAGATTAGATTGCAACTTTTAGTCCTGTATTTTAGCACAGCTGATCCAGCTGAAGCAGCACCTCGGTGGTATGTGAAGCTGGTTTGCTTGTGAAATGTTTTTTTCCCTCCTTTAGGTGACCTTCTAGATGAGGGAAATCAAACATCTCAATTGCTGCATTGCTTTGCTTGATTCTCATGTCCTGGCCTTGTGAGCAGAAAATCCCCCAAACTTCATCATGTAATCTCCGTTCCTTAACGTAAATATGAAAAAGCATACTTGAATCCCAGCACTTGCACTGTTATGCCAGCACAAAACTGATGCACACAATTAGACTTTGTGGCCAAGGACCTTGCATTTGTACTGCACATTTGTCAACAAGAATATTTCTGTAAATTTTTTTATTAAATGCTATTAATATTTGAAACCTGCAGTTTATAGTTTCTTAGCATTATACTGTTAGCACTGTGAGACGCACGTGTTTTGTCACTAAACCAGGTGCTCTACAACACTTAAAGAATTTCTGAACCAAAGCTACATTAATATGGATAAACACTGACCCTGCAGTCGCTTGTGTTCTTCTGTCCTTCTGCTGTCTCAGCAGGACAGTGAGACATCGCACATAATTTGTTTTGTGAAGTCTACTAACTGTTTAGGAAACAGTTTCATCTCATACTCACTGATGTGCACTGTTTGTTCACCTGACGAAATCTCCATACGACGTTTGTTGCTGATGGCTTCCATTTAATGTCAAAAAAAGTCTAGGTGCTTCTGAATAACAAGCTCTCATAGTTTACTGCATTTCAGTAAATCTGGAGTGTACTAACAGCAAAGATTGTACATAAAAAAGATTTTTAAAAATGAAGCAATATGAAGCAAACAAAACTTGGGGCATTTTATTACTATGTTTTGCCAACGGAGGTATTAGTTACCATAAAACCCAGGAGTACTGTGGTCACTGGAGTGTTCTGGCTAGGTGTTGCAACTAAGATAATTTATGGCTTACTTAAAAAGAAATAAAATAAATCTGGGTAGTATAAATCAATGAGTGGGTAGGGTAATAATGCATGTAAATACACATTAGTGAATACTTATATATGCAGGGGGAGGGGGCACCTCTAAGACTGGTTTCTTTTGTATGAAAAAAACCTGCATGTGAGAGACGGGTACTATGAATCATATGCCACTGGAAGCCTTTGCATTCTGCAGCAAGTGTGTATGTATACATGTATATATGCAAGTGTGTATGTTATGACACACATCATCTATGCTTTTCCCTGAAATTAAAGCACAGAATATAAAATTATCAGGCTGTTAACAGTCAAAAAGTAAAACCAACACTTGCACTGTATTTACACCTTCAGTGTCTTATGATTTTATTAACCTCTCATATTTACTTTGATGATAGAAATCCAGGTTGAGTTGATATCAGTAGAGTTAACCAGTAAAGAAGAAAGGACTGGCCCTGAATTACCACAAATGTATTACTCTTAAAAAGACCTAAGTGAATCTTGTCATTCATATGAGCATAATACTCAGGTGTGCAAGTCTTTTTAGGCCAGGATCTTTCATGATATGAGAAAATTAATCCTTCCATACACGTCCTGTAGATCTCACATTTTTAGAGGAATGGAAGTGTAGAATTCCACTTCCCGTGCTGCCACAGCAACCCAGGGCCCCACTGATTCTAGTTTTATTGGTGTATTTACTTTGTACTGACACTGAGGTCGCAGGCACAGCTGCCTCCCCTCTGCCAGCATAGGGCTGTACTCACCCATCTCTGATTAGGAAGCATATACACACACTTGCATTCAACTGCCTGCTCACAGAGAAGTATCCCAGTCACCAGTGTAGAGGAAGGTTGAGCTGGGAGGTGATGGAAGATACTGTTGCTTTTGTGTTTCTGTGCTAATGAGCCAGGAACTGCTGACTTGAGAATGTTACTGTGTTTTACCTGTTCTGTGTAATGCCGTGTCTGTTTTAGAAGCACAGAGGTGTACTGGAGTCATTTTAATAAATTAAACTGTTTGCTAATATGACATTTGACAAGCTCTTGTAGTGTTCTTTTGGTTTGGGTTTTTTTTTTCCATTTGTTTTATTGGGTGTTTTTAAATAACTTACTAAGATAATTCATTGAGTAACTTTATCCTGCTGTGGGTGGCGTCTGATATTAGACCATGAGAAGCTTTCATTGTAGATGCATCTCTACCAGTGTCCATGCTGGAGCAGAGCCATTTGAAAACCAGATTGAGGTGACATCCTGACTCCTGAGCCACTCTCTGTTTTGTTGTGAAATGGAGGTGCCATTCTGCTTCTCTGTTTCCCCGTCCCTGCAAGGCTCTTGTACATGGAATTACTTTGGAGTTCCTCTTGCCTCATGGAGGGGTGTGTGTCATTCAGGAGCCTGGGATGGCTCTGATGCTGCACACTGTCCCTTGTGGTGATTTGAAGCTGACCTGAAGTTCAGTAAGCACCTGTCAGCAATTGTGACAGCATCTGGAAATGTGAATTAATTGGAGTGGGGCTTTAATATAATAACACCTGCATAGATGATCATTACCTAAATTGAGAAGGAGGGATGCTGTTCACTCTTTGGGGAAAAAAAAAGGTTATAATCAGCTGATTCTTTAAGAGGCCTCTAGCAATGTTCACATGCAAGCAAGGCTCGATTAATTGACAACTCTAGGCTGAAGCAGGAAACTTAAAATTCAATTATTGCCAATAGCTTGAATAAAACCCAATTCTTGTTGGTGATGACCTTACATTTTCTTCTTTTTGTAAATGTCTTCCTATTTCTCAGTCTTTTGAAATCCCAAATGTCAGATAAAGCACTTATCTCTAGTTTTTGCTTAATTCAGTTTTTCTATAATAAAAGCTTGTCAGGCTTATTTAGAAGGATCATTGCTTTGAGCTCTCTGCTTTGTTCTCTTATGGTACACCATGTTTTCAGCAGCCCTGTATTTTCAAGGTAAGGTCCACATTGATCTGAGCTGGGCTTGAAACATTCTCTTTTCAGTCTTTATTTATAGATGTTCTTTGCGCTTTGCAGTGGGCAAGAATTATTGTCCTTATTTATTCTTCTGTGAGTTGGCCAACTTGTTAATGTAATTGTCCAAAAAGTGTCATAGTTCATGGTGTCCTTAGAATAAGGGGCTTCGTCTTTTTTGAAGAAACACGTCTGAAGTGTTTGTTGCTGTGTGTTATGCCAGATTTCAGACCTGAGAGACCATAAACCCCAGAGAGACTCAGATTTCATCTGTCATGAAGCATTGACAGAGAAACAAAAGCTATTAATTATTGTATAACTATTGGTTATTAAGTTTGTTCTGTTAAAATGTTTGCATAGTGTCTCTGCTGGTCAGAAAGCAGGTGGAGTGCCAGCAGGGAGCAGGACAGGACCAGGGAAGAAACCGGGTAACATCACTGTAGCTCTGCACTGTCTTGAGTGTTGTGTGAGCATTTTCAGAGAGAGATGTGTTGGAACCTCCTGCCTCTGCCAGTAGTAAAATCCCTGGTGAATGGAAGAGGGGTGAGGAATCCTGCCCCTGGCATTTTCACCTTCTAGACTGTTCCTGGCAGATTACAAATTAACCCTGTAATCTGTTAACAGGTTACAGTTTAACTCTGGCACTGCTTTGGGAATACTGAAAGCCAAGTGGCATTTCCTGAGTTTTGAGTTTACTGCTGCCTTGACTATTGTGTTATTTCAGGTGTTCTGGCTCCAGTGGTTGTATCTACCCAAAGAAAACAACATTTATAAATGCCACAGAATTGACAGTGTCACTATTTTAATATAATGCATTTTCTTAGGAAGACTTTTCAGGATTCACCCCCCAAAATACTTAAGCAGGCGCTTTCAGAGAGCTCTGTACTGGGTGAGGGCTGCTGTGTGGTTGGTACCCGAGATGGCTTGTTAACCACTAGCTGGAGCATGTCTATAAAACCAATATCCCACCTTTGATTTGCTTTCCTTCAGATAAGGCTAAGGAAGGGCTGATGGATGGGATTTGTTCCTCAGTTAAGTACTTTGTGTATCTGTGGAAGGTTTCACAGGCTCACCTTGTGGCCATTTTAATGTATGTGTTTTTTAAATGTAGCTGAAGCCTAATTTTAGCCACGATGCTCAGCTATTTTTGAATCAGACTTCCTCTTGTCTCTGCAGGATGGAGAAGACCAATTAAACTCCTACCTGTCGGAAAGCTGTAAAAGCCTTTTGCTGTGTTGATATTTCCCCTTCATTAAACTTAATTATCATAATTCAGCACCTTTGCCTCAAATTGCTCCCTTTGTCTCGCTGTCTGACTGGCCATTTATAGCTCCCCATTTTCTTCTTCCGATGTGCTACAAGTTTAGACACTCATCATCCTCGTGATTATTCCTGTTCCCAGGTCCTTATCTTCCTTAACAGCAATTGTTTGGTTGCATGACTCAGCTTTCTCATTCAAACAGAGCCCCTAGAATATAAAAATAAGCTACTTGAAAATCCAGACATGGTAATTAAAACTAATGAGTAATTTTTTATTTTTATTTTTTCTATCAGAAAATCCATAAAAATTGATGTGTTAAAAAGCAGGTATGTTCCCCTCTGTGCTTTCTTATTTTGGCAAGGTATTTGTGAAAGAATTAAATCTGAAGAAAAACCACATTGAAGCAGCAGTTTTGTTCAGTTTGAGGGTTGAAAAGGTAGAACAAACTTTTTCTCAAAAGTTTTCTATAAAATCTTTCAAAAAACCATTTGGATTTGAAATGTTTGTGATGTTTCATTCGCCTGTCATTGAAGTGTAATTAATCTCCTCTTCCTTTTGGAGACCAGTTTGATTAGTCCAGTAATATTTGTTTTCCTGAATAAATGTTATTTGTTATTTTTGAAAATTATGATCTTGACTCAATGTGGTGATCTTTAACACTGCAAAATTGTATATTGCATGTGAAAAAATTATATTTTGAGGAAACCATACCACAGGGCACATTCTTTGAAAAATACTTTTCCCAAAAGAAATGATTACATGTAAAAAAGTGAATGAGGAAGTTTAGACACACCTTGTGTCTACCTTTTTGTAGTACTTAGTTATAATGAGAATTAATTCGGGTGCTGGGTTTTAAAACTCCTCCGTTCTTCCCTCAAACTGCAGATTCTGTCCCTTTTACCCCCAAATGTTTCTTTTTGTCCAGAAGTCTAGGAAAACTGGTTTAGATATTAGGAGAATTCTATCCCTTTACCAGCTGTAATCATTAACCCAAGTTGTAGTTTGAGGAAGTCTGAAGCAAAGAAGTGTAGAAACATCAGAAGCTGGTATTTCTGGATATACTCCAGAGAGTTAGGAGAGCAAACCAGGGCAGGAGGTTGTGTGTGTGTGTTTTTGTCTTTTAATTGATTTAGATGAAGTTATCCCTTTTGTTGATGCAGAAGGCAATACAAATGAAAAATGTTGGAATCAGTGACACATGTAGTTAATTTTCTGAACTAAGTAAATTAAGTACAAATTGGTTATTAATAATTCAAAGCAAAATGCTAGATAAGAAATTGGAGCAGCTTGTCTATCATGTTCAACCATTAAAAGATTAGTCTGAGTAAGGCAGTCCAAGGCTCCCTTATCTCTTATTAAAGCCTCACTTCTTAATTTATTAAAGAATCAGATCTAAATGATGCAGCAGGCCTGAGATATTCCTGTGGCACTAGCCTGGTGTGTTGTCCCCCTCTGCAGACTCAGCGTAAGCTGGAATTTGGGTTTGGTGAAGTAAATTTTGAGTAGGAAGGACCAACAATGCCCAAGGAAGTGACCTGGGTGTTGCAAATTGTGTGAAGAGGTGAGGAGCTGAGAAGGCAGGGGGTGTCAGGAGGGCTGTGCACCAGAGGAGGGTTGGAGAGATGTCAGTCTGATACATGGAGATATGGGACTCAGCAATCCTGAGGAGCATCCTGTGCTGGGCATGTCTGCCCCATCCCTGCCCCTGGAGTGGGACAAGTGGCACCTGCTCAGCCACAGCATGAACGGATGGAGTGTGTGGCAAGCATAGTTCCAGCCTGGGCAGGTCCTGGCTGCCCAGCATCATCACAGCAGGTAGGAATAAATGAGAGGATAAATAAATGCAGTGACACACCTGATCCAGCTAGCTCAGAGCAATTCTCTTCTTTGATACAAAACATTCAATTGTCCCTGTTACTGCTCTATGACTACAGCAATGTCCTCTGTCTGCTCTGGTACACTGATTTCTTTCTCCCAATTCATTCTCATACAAAGGATTAATCTTGAGTCCGACTGTTCACTACTGTGTAAACAACATAAGGGCTTTTTGTTTAAATTGCCTAAGAAAACACTCTTCCCCCACTGTTTGCCTGCTTTTACATTCAGACTGTCTTTGTAAGAATTGTGCCTCAGATCTACCAAGGCCATGATAAAATGAAATAAAATCAGACTTTCCAAAGGAGATGTGTAGTTGCCACTTTTGTGGATGAGTAGAAAAAAACTTCCTAATGGCTGGAAAATGGGATTAAGGAATTTGATCCCAGCATTTTAAACTTCTTTTCTTTAGAGGGATTTTGTCATTTTGCTCATAGCCAGACACAGATTAGCTCAGCTCTATCTCCAGTATGTCCAGCAGATGGTGGTGGAGTTTCACCTACAGCTGCTATTCCCCCTGAGGGCCCAGACACCACCGTTCCCAAACCTCAGCCCCCAGGCTGTCCCTTAGAAACAAAGCAGTCAGATGCAATATTTGCTAGACATGGAAAGTACTTCGTTTGGAGTTGATTTTTATCTGTTGCTATGATTGATTTTTATAGTTGCAGGAGTCAGGCTGAGTTTGGCACCTGGCACAAACACCACCACCTTGAAAGACAATTTTTAATGCCTGTGGCCATTGTGTGGTGTTTATCCAGCTTCAAGAGAAAATGTGCATTAGGAGACAAACTGCTTACCTGTCTTCTTCTTGCATTCTCTGGTCCAGACAGGCATTTTAAAGAAACAAAGCCAGCACACCAAGTCTAGAACTAAGTATGCCTCAAGTTTGGAACTGTCCCAGATGCAAGACCAGAATTCTGGGTTGAAGACTCATATCACACACACACTCCCATGCAAACCAGTGTCCCTCTACAGCTGTGGAAGGCAGAGAAATGGATCTTCTTCAAGGCAGGTGGAAAGGAGAGGGCTTGGCAGGGCTGCCAGCTCAGCTTATCCCCTTTTATATGTAAACCTCCGTCTGATGCTCCAAGGCAACTCCAAGACTTTGGTTGAATGTGGGTATAAAGTGTGTTCTCACAGTACCACTACCTCTCCTAAACATTCTGCAAAGCATTGCAAGCCTTAATTTAATTTTAAAATATCCTGCAGGCTTTTCCTTGTGAAGATAACCTTCTTGATCTCAAGCATCCCACAAAGAAGAGTGATTAAAACACCAGTGAGCATCCTAATTCATCAGCCCACAGTGTTTTTTAACTGAAAAACCTCCTGATGCCCCCACTAGTGCAAAGCAGATTTGAACCTGCCCTCAAGATAAACTGAGAAGTCCCCTGACTTTAAGAAATCTTCAGGGTAAGAGAGAATCTTCAGGCAATGACAGGATCCTTTGGTCCCTTCACTCCTTCCAGATGCTGTGCAGGGCAGAGCTCACACCTGGGCCCGGACTGAGGAAAGACCAATTTCCTTAGAGATGGTTTAAAAGTGAGAAGAATGATTCTGGCTGCCAACCCACAAATCATAAATCCAAAGCTGGAAAAGTCTAACTCCCTGTGCCTGTCCTCTGCAGCCTGGGCTGTTGGCAGTTTTAGTATCAATACTACAGTTATTATTCTGCATCTAAACTTTGGGATCAGAATTTGGCTCCTTTAAGGAAAAATTGCAAAGAATCAATTCCTCTGTCTTAACTTCCTTGTGACAAAAGTGGTCACTGGCACAAGTCAGACTCTAGAAGGATTTCTTTCCTATCTGAAATACTAGCTAATCCAGCCTGGAGGAGATTTAGTGATCTATGCAACCGCTAGAGGGCAGCTATAAAACTCACAATTACCCTTGTACCTTGTGCCAACTCACCTGTCCCCAAATTACTCACTTCAGGCCTATCCTGATGCAGCACACATTTTCCTTTCACTTTCCTACATTCCTTTTCCTCTCCCTCCATTATTTGTGGATCCAGCAGTTTCTGGAGCACCCAAGAGGGTAGCTCCCTCTGCTCACCTGGCCAGCTGGCACCGTGCAGTTGATGTTACTGGTAACTCCAGTTTGGAAAAGTGACTGCTCACCTCCTGTCTCCAAGAATCTGCCCAAATGTCTCCCTGCTGCTCTGTAACCCAACAGGGCATTGGGCACCATGGGCAAGTTGGATATTGAGGATGAAAAGCCTATTACAGCAACAAAATTTCTTCTGGGGTGTGTGTGAATGAGTCCCAACAGCGAGAAGAGGGACACAAACCTTTGTGGTGAAGATCAGCTGTGGCACGTTGCAGCCTGGCAGGAGATGCTGAACAGTGGCAGAGTGGCCAGCAGCAGAGAGGGATGGCTGGTGGACCAAAACCATGCTGGGTCTGGCACCAGGGGAGGACAGTGAAGGCAACACGGGCCCTCGAGTGCCACTGCTTCAGTCAGAGTGTGGTGGCAAGAGGCTGGGGCTCAAGAACTTGGTCCCAGTGATCCTTTGACTTGATACAGAGCAGGGACACGATCATTTGGATGCCCACAGGAAGAAGCTGTGGGCATTGCGTGTTAAGAAATGAAACAACTTCCAACTTTCGGTTTCAGAAAGAGCTGCATGCCACCCCTCAGCCCCCCAAGAGGGTTGGGAGCAGTGCTTGGATCAAGCAACAGGAGGTGGCCGCTGGGGAGAGGTGGCCACACCTGGGGAGCCCCAGGAGCCTTGCCTGGGGCTGGAGGGTGCCAGCACTGCACTGCTGGGCTGCTCTAGGGGCACGTTGCCTCAGGTTACTTGCTGAATTAGGCCATATGCTGTTAAATCACTTCACATTAGGCAAATCTATGTGCTTGATGATTTCCCTTCTCAGGCACGGCTGAGTGGAGATACAAATACACACAAACACTCTTTTTCTCTGTAATTTTCCTCTGCATGGTAGATGCAACCTGAAAAATAAACACGTATGTTTCCCTGTGGGCTGTGAAGTTTCTCCAGCTAGTGCTTCTGTTTGCCAGCTGTAACACATCCCTTCCAGTCCGGTGCCTTTGCTGCTGGCACTGTGAGCTACATTGCATCTCTTTGGTCCTGCCCTGCAGCAGGGTGGGACGGTTTCCTCTCTGCTCCAGCCTCACTTAAACAGTGTTTGATTTCTTTGCTGGCACCGAGAGCTGTTTGCAAGTGAGGCATAGGTAGAAGCTGGATATCATTGAGAGGCCTCAGGAGCCTCAGTTCAGTCCGATCTGCTTGTGGCTGTGCTTGGCAATTTTAAGAAATGAGGTTCTTCAGACAGCTGGGATGCCTGTCGTCGTTTCCAGATGATTTCAACCGACTTGCACGAGCCCCAGTAACTGCAGATGTCCTAACAAGTACCGTGTCATCACAATGCAGTTCAGCTCCATGGCTTTTCCAGTCGGGTGGTTGAACTGCACCAGCTGACCAGCCCTTCGGTGGTTTTGGATCAACCACTGCTTGTACTGCCCTGTGCCCGTGGGAGAGGTGAGGGCTGTGGGAAGAGGTACAATGAGGTGGTTGTTAGAGGAGACAGGACACACAGATCCACAGGAAATAACATTTCATTGGTTTTGCTGTTTATGGGCTGCCATCCTTTACAAGTATAAATAGGTTATCCTCTCTTTTTAAATTCACTGTGCTACTGGCTTCTGGGCATTGACTGTTTCCACACAACCCATAGGGGACACAATTGCTGTTGGAAAATGAAGGGGAAAAACGAGTCTTTAATTTGACCTGTGACACCAGAGAATTTGAAAAATCGTGAGTGTTTTTATAGAGCTTTTGTATCATCACCCTTTTCAACTTAGCATCCTGAATGCTTTATAAATATTAATTAAGTCTCATGTGGCTCCTCTGAATTACGCAAAGACAGAATTGCCTCATCCATCAGCACAGAGGATTCAGAATCTTAGCAATTTGAGACAGCATTAAATGACACCAGCTCAGTGAATATGAACATAATATCCACTTGAAATTCCTGGGCAGGAGAAAAAAATTAAGCAACTGGACTATATCTTTCCACCCTTGCAAAAGAGCAGTGTTGGGCCACGAAGGGCTACATGAAGGCCTCTCTTCCTCCTCTTTTCTTCTTCTCTCTCTCCTTTTGCTTTGTGGGAAAACCTTACCTCCCTAGGTAAACTTCATCTAAGATTAGGGTTTCAGAAAGGAAGTGGCCCAAAGGGGAAAAGCCCATAAAATCCTCACTCTCCCACTCTTAGGACATTACTGATGGCTGACAGCTGCTGAAGTGCTGGAAGAGAGGGCTAATCCAGGAGGATGGAGATGCAGGGGTAGTGCAGGAGCCAAGGGAACTCCATGCAGCAGTGTGGAGCTGGGAGCAGGAGGGTGAAGCCAGGCATGAAGCATAAACCTGCTCAGACAGCAGAACTGAGTGATTGAAAGGACTGTCAGCGTAGTGTCAGTCCACAGGGGATGCTGCTTGTTTGCTCGGGAGTTTCAGGATTATTCCCAGTCTTCAGAACCACAGAGGCTCACCCAAAGGGATGAGCTAAGAGCAAACTGCAGGCCAATTACATTCCAGGTTTTAGATAAATTACATACCACACCCAACTGGAGAATGTGGGTGTCAGCTCCAGGTCATTAAAAAACTTACAGCAGAGACTGGCACTTAATGAATTCAGACAGGCATCAGATATTTACTTAAATTTCTCATCTTCTACTGTAATTATTCTGAGAAAGGCACTGGATAAATTGTATCTCCAGCTGGACTTCTCTAGATGTGTCTTCTAAAGCCACTCTGGAACAATGGTTTCTAAGAAGATGACAACAGACCAGGATAACATTAAAGTAAAAAAAAAAAAAAATTTTGTTTGTTTTGTTTTTACTTTTTTGTAGTATACTGTACACACCAAGGCAATCTCAGAATGTTTTAAAATTTCAGGAAGAACAGATGTTAGACATCCTAGAGATGTTAGTTACTTCTCAGTGGCACTAACTGATGTTTTATATAGAAATTAGTTATGGAAAAGGACTGGCACAGCCTGGTGGGCATCAAGCTGCTCATGCACCAGCAGCGCCCAGGCCATGAAGGCAAAGTGCTCTGAGAGCTCCTGCCCAGGTGCTTCTTCACCTCCACTGAACACTTTAGGGGCCACATCTTGAATAATGTACCAAATATTCCCTCCTCAATCCCCAAGGCAAAGGCTTGCTCTACCCTGCTCTCAAGAGGCAGCAGACACAAGCTGCAACCAGGGAAGTTCCTGTCAGATATCAGGGAAAATACCCACAGTAAGGGCAGCAAAATCCTGCAGCATGAGCGTGTCAAGGCTGATGAATTTCTCTCTGTGGAGATGTCACATTCCGGAGTGGACAAGGTGCTGAGCAGCCTGACCTAAGATGACCCTGTGTCAAAGCAGAGTGGGCAGCATTGGACCACTTGACTAAGTTATCCAATTACTTTGCTCCTGTTGGGAGCCAGAGCAGATCTGTGGGATCTCTATTATTTTTAGTTCTCCAGGCCATACTTAGATAAATTAACAGACATGGACAGCCTTTGAAACTGTTAACTTTTTGTTGCTATGAGAATGAACATCATTGTGGGGTCATAATTGTTCTGCTTTTTTAAAAAATGTAAGAGTGGAACCAGTTTTCTTATTTTAATTCCTTTCTTTACCATATATTAACTCACCCCTGCTGAGTTTTAATTTACTGTGAATTTTCTGGCTTTTTCCTGCAGAACATCTTTTGAAGAGCCCTTGTAAAGAATTGCATGGACTTTGAATGGAAATGAGAAGAAATTCAAAGCATAGATCTCTTAATCCTGAGAGTCTCCGAGCTGCTTCTTCATACACATCAGTAAAACACGCAAAGTTACAGCAATCAGTTACAGCATGGCTGCAATGGAATCTCTTATCAGCTCTTGCAAAGCACACTACATGAAGACTGAGGAAGGAGGTGAAAGTGAATTCTTTTAAATTTAAATGGTCCCATTTCAATTAATTCTCTGTGCTCTTGGCATGATAACCCAATCATGATTGTGCCTGTGAAACAAGAGGATTGACACTACTTTAATGTATTTCATTTTACGGCAGTTGCTTTCTTACACATAACATTTGTAAAGGAAAACTAATAATGCTTGACTAAGTAAGCGAAAAATAAGTTAATTATTAGGTAGATTTCTCTGTCTTCCTCATCTGTGAGATCTGTATGCCTTGGAAAGATTTTTTTATTGTTTGGGAGAGGTTTTATTATTGTGCAGTTTTTGTTTTGTTTGGTTTTGGTTTTTTGTTTGTTTGTATGGTTTGGTTTTGTTTTGTTTTGTAGCAGTACTATGTATTTAGCATCAAATGCACCAACCTCTTGTGTTTCCAGTCAGAAAAAAAAAGGAGCACATCAGTACATTGCAAGGAAACAAATGGTAAAAAGAGAGTGCTGGGAGCGGCTCAGTCAGGTTATAACTTTGTCCTCATTCAAAGGCGCTTTTAAAGAGCACTATTAATATCCAGTGACATGAAGGAGGATTTCAGCAGTGGTTTACCATTTGTCTTTGTATCAATTAATGGTTTTGCTTGCAGGTTAAAGAACAGAAAATATATAAGTACTCACAGTACTCAGGAAATTATTTTCATTTTTTACTCTCTTTGTTTTTAGCATTTCCAGCTTCACTTATAGTTAACAAGGTGTCAACATTGTCATTAAAAACTTCTGGTTCTGTTTTTATATATGAACTGTAAAAAATTTGCTTCGGGCTTCAAATTTGGTTGCCAGGGTCTTGCTCATGAGATCCTGTAAACTATGAATTCATAAAAATATGTTAGACTCTGCTCCACCTCTTGGATTCAGCCTGTTGAATCTCTAGCACAAAACTTTACTCAACATGTTTTTAATACACTTTTATTAGTGAATTTCTCACAGACCCTATTATGAAATTGGGATCAGAGTTCCTTAATAGCTTTGTTCCTGCTTATCACAAGTTAAAAAGGAAGCTTGCTGTTTCTGCTGCTTTAGAAATTGATTCTTGACTCAGGCAATCAACACATTTTTCAGACCCTCAGAGAGGTTATCAAATACTTGCACACTTGCACAATTCTCACATTTCCCGTATTTCAGACTCTCCAATCTGCTTGTTTTCAACAGTTCCGGAAGGATTTTGAATGACATGAGTTAACTGGCAGGGATCTTGAAACAGTGTTACTGTACCTACAAAACCTCCCTGGGGAGGATTTTAATTCTGCAGAGTTGTTCAGGGAATCAGGTTTCTGGAAGGGCAAGAACCCAAGATTTTCATTTACTCAGCAGAGCTGAAACAAAGCGAACTA
Organism: Anabacerthia variegaticeps; assembly: GCA_035583185.1. Taxonomy (NCBI): domain Eukaryota; kingdom Metazoa; phylum Chordata; class Aves; order Passeriformes; family Furnariidae; genus Anabacerthia; species Anabacerthia variegaticeps. Next base: position 26,450,489 of record JAWWEW010000166.1, on the reverse strand, counting down.
TCTGTGATATGGTAGAGTTAATAAACACAGCTCTTAACATGATTTTTTAGTTTCTGTGAAGTATAAAAATGCACTATTTGTCCTGCTGGAAGAAAACTGGGTCTGTGTCATCCTGCCCCTGACAGCGGCCAGAGGCCTTTGCTAAAACACAACAGTTAAATAGCTCACCTGAAAAAATAATTTCATTCCCAGATCTCCAAGTTCTTGGCTGAGAACACAGGCTGAAATGCAGGATAGCTCTTGTTGTTTCATCTTCCCTATCCCTCAGTGCTCTGACACCGAAGAGTTTCAAAGGCTCATTAGTGTTTGCATGAATTGCTCCTGCAAAATGACATCCATTTCCTCCCACCAGCTTGCAGTGGGTTTCCAATTCACACTAACCACATTATCTCTTTCCTTTCATAAGGATATATGCAGGAGCACTCTATTTCCATATGCCACTTGATATTTTACAACTGTGTCTTCCCGTCTTCTCTTTGGACTGCTACTCTTCTGCAGCTGATCCTTTGGATCAGGTGCTGGGGTGTCCATCAGTCTACGTGAAAGAGATATTTAGTATGGAATAGGCCCATTGGTGGTCTATATAGATGTGAAGTTTATTGCTTAGTTTTTCTGATACTGAAACATGTTGTGAAGTTTATTGTTTCTTTTTCCCAGGCTGCCTCCAGGTGGGGGGCAGGCACAGGACCACACGCTGTTCCAGGATAATTTTTCCTGCTGCAGGATAATTTATACTGCTGCAGGATAATTTTTAAGCAAATGCCAGTACTATCCCTTACTTCTGCTACAGGGAAGGTTTTAAGCAGTGATAGGCAGTGAGACTCAACCAGTCAAAGAAAGCATAACAGGAATCAGCTCTTCCTCAACGATGAGATTTGGGTAGTGTGGCTGTGCCCTGTGTGTGACAACTGTGTGTGTATGAACAGAGTCCTTCCTCCTTTGACAACTGTGACCTCTTAAATCTGGGCGATGTTACCCATTTGCTCTCAGAGAGCAGCATTATTACCTGCTGCCAGATTTGGGAAGGAATTAGGACTTTTCTTCCAAAAATCAGTTTTAATTCAGAAACATGCTGTTGTTTCATCCTTTATTTTCCTATGGTCTACTCTCAGAAACACATGGTGAGTGTTTCAGGGGTCTAACAGGTCGCAGAAGTGCCCATGACCCTTCCCAAGAGCAAACTGTGAGTGTGGGTTGCAGGGTCCAATGTCTGTCTGGTGCCAGGCCACAGTGCTGTGAGTGCATCCCTCCTGCTCACCTTAATAGTGTCCTACACGCCTAAAAGAATTTTTTTCTTCCTATTCATTCAGGAATTAGGCACTTGGGTTACCTCCTTGGCTTGGTCACTGAACTGATACTCTTTAATTGTCCATGGAGAGAACTCTGAAAACAACACAGACATTGGAGGTACATTGAACTCTTTTTCCTGGGAAAGAACTTGTGTAGCAGAAAGATGGAGTTTTCTTGGTACTTTCTTCTGAAATAAATCCCTGTTTAGATGTTTCATAAATAAAGGAGGGTGGGTTTTTTTGTCGTTGTTTTTTTTTTGTGTGTGTGTGTTTTTTTGTTGTTTATTTGTTTGTTTTTGTTTTGTTTTGGGGTTTTTTTTCAGTATTGTTCATGTATGGAACTGTCTGAAAGCACAAAGGGAAATGACCCTGAGAGATTTCTTGCCACCTGAATAAGGAAGAAGGCAGGAGGTGAGGTTACGCCACTGGGACCTTACAATACCTGCTGCTAAGGTTAATGAATGCTTCAAACACATCCCATGTTTGCTCTTCTGTAGAATATTAAAAACAACCTGACTGAATCCTTTGAAAGCTGAGTCTCCTAGTGAGGCTCTTGTGATTGCTGGCATCAATAAGGTGCTCTACCCGTGGATGCAGAGGGAAGATTACTCTGGAGAGGGACCATAGGATTGGAGGGGAGGCACAGCACTGCTGAGCAGAGCCTTGTACTTCAGACTTCTTTGTGCAGAGCTGTAATGCAGGAGCCCTCCAGTGAGTCTCTGTAGTTTTAGTTTGCCAGACTTGACAGCAATTCAGAAAGATCTGTTATGTAGGACTAATATCTCTGCATCTGCAATGGGACTGACAAAAGTACCACTGAGTAAATTCCTGTAAAATCTCCTATGACTGACCTGGCAGCTCAATGGAAAATGATGCTGACCTGGCTAGTCTCCATCTTTAGAACTAGCAGAAATAAAATCTAAGACTTCAATGCTTGTGCTTCTTGAATCATCAGGATAAACACCTGAAGGTTGCAATAGTGCCTTGGGCCCACCAGTAATAAAAGAAGTATGTGAGCTTGTGCTGTCATTTGTTTCATTTCTAGTAGCACTTCACCCGGTAGAAGCAAGCAGAGAGAGAGAATGGCCAGAAATGATAAACTGCTGTGCCAGAGAGTCAGTAAACCTTAGCCAAAGAGTCCTTCTGCTTGTCACAGGCAAGTGATTTAAAACTTTCATGCCTTAGCTTCTGCCAGCACATTTTGCACAGATCATCTGTCTTCACCCCACCTTGCAGCTGTCACCTGCAACAGAGAGCTTAGAAGTGATACAAAAAACACCTCTCCAAACAGGACACGGGACTAACAAGAAACCACAAAGAAAACTCACATACTCATTGCTTGTAGTAATCAGCTCTCTTTAGCAATAGCTGAGAATCAGTGCCTTCCCCCATGGCATCTCTTACCAAAAGCCTTCCTTAGAACGAAATCTTAGACATGAAAATGAGGGTAAAATGCTTCATGATCCCATAGGTTTTGGAGCATTCTACAATTAATGGAAATCCCTTATGTGACTTTGAACATCTTGCTTGACTAATATTTAAACTGCTGAAGCTCATTGCAAACCCCTGGGAGGGAGCACTGGCAGGACCTCCTGGGAGCCAAAAATACCAGCAGCCAGCAAGAAGGAAGATGAGCTCCTTCATATGGATATGAAACGCTTCACTTTCATAGCTGTGAAGCCACAACAATTACAGATCTTCAATGGCACTTTCAAGTCTTCAATTTCATGTCTTCACATGTTCCAGAAGTCTTCAATTAATTAATTAGGCAATTATCTTTCAATAGTGCTTTTCTGCTGCTCTGGGCTACACACAACCCTTTGGCTGTCTGTTATGTGACTTTATTCGAGGACCAAACATTCTATTTTTTAACTTTAGCAGTGGTCAGAAATTTTCTTCACCCCAAGACCACCTTGTCTGCATTGCTGACAGTGTCCACACAGAATGAAAAGTGGTGTTCATGGTAGTAACTGTGATCTACAAGATGCCTGACTGGGGGAATTAGTAGGCATTACTGCCATAACAAGCAGTGGGACAATTAATAGGGCCACATTTCATGTGAACTTTGAAATAATTTGAGATATTTGGGTTCCAGTCGGAAATTTTCTTTCATGAAATCTACTTAATGCCACAATAATGGTTAATAATTACTACTCCAGGTCGTTCCATGTGCAGTGACAATATTGCATGTTTGTTGTGATGTTTGCTTCAAAGATGTGACTGAACAGATTGTGTTTTGTCTGGTTCCCACCGCTGGAGGCTGCTGCAATGAGAAATGTGATGTTCAGAATCACACATTGTAGCACGATGGAAAGTACAGAATAAATCCTGGGAAAAGTTGGCAAAAATCATGGACTTTCATCTCCAAGCTGAAATGTGTTTGTTTTAATAGCTAGTCTGAGAGGTGCATTTTGAACTCATTCATGAAATAGGTTTGTATTACAACTGTGAAAGATTGTATTCTTGCAGATTTCAGATTGATCTTCTGTCATTTGAGGTTTTTAAAATACAATTGTTTCTTTTTGCTACTTACAGAAAATACAGCTTTGTTACTTCCAGAAAATTCAGGAGCAGAAAAATGCTATCAGAAAAATGGATCACGCTACCAATGCCAGACTCTACATAGGACTTTTGAAACAGTGAGTTGTTTGATGTGTGCAAATGTGTCTCCTCATACCAGAGAGACTGTTCTTTGGTGCAGCTATTTTTTTTTTTTTTAGAAAATCTTAAAATATTCATCCCACAATGATTTTTCTCCGTCAAAACACTGATGAACTATTTGAAAGAAGCAAACACACAGTGACATGCTGTATAAACCCATCCCAATAGCTGACAACTTTGTGTTCTGCAGAAGAATAGGAGAATTAAAATTGACTAATAATACTTTCCCTTTCCTTTTTATGTTTTATATTAAGTTTGAAAAATACTCCATAAGATTGTCACGTCCTTGCAAATTTTGTGATGGGCAATGGTAAGTGAAGTCAGTGAATTCAGAGACATGAGAGAGGCCTGAAGATACCCAAACGTATTTGTGATTCTTGCTTGTTTGTTTTTTGCTTTCACACTAAAACTCACTTTAACTGTTAGTGAAACATTGCACATCAAAAATGGAGCTTTTTTTCCATGGCATAATTAATGCCAAAACACATCTAACCACATGTCTCCTTGCCCAGCACCAGACAGTTGCTTGCATGGATTTCCTGGGGGGCTGGAGAACTTCCCTTGGGTCCAACCCCAGCTGATGCCACCTGCATTAGCAGTGCTGAGAAATACAAGTGTGCTTGTTGTTTGCCCACAGCTGTTGGAAGCATCTCTGAGCTTCCTCTTGTTTTCCAAGAAGGGGAAAATGACAGATACAGGAGATTTAGATTGTCTTTGTCACCACAGGCTATTTATTATCACTGCAAAGCAAAGAAAGGTAAGGTTTACTTTTAGTTTAATTGCAGTATATTCCCACATATGGCTTAATACTTTAATGGAAGCTTACACTAATCCCCTGTGGTAATTTTCTCTGCCTCTTTGAGCTCAAGATCTTATGAAGATTTAGGCAATTTGTTTCAAAATCCACTCCTTTCTGGACTACTAAGGGGTTTGTGACGTCAGTCGCTATACTAATTCTTACCACGCAATGTGCAAATTAGTTTTGAAAACAATTTCACACTTTACTGGGAAAATAAAAAGCCAATTGTTTTAGCTACCATTTAGAAAACAGTGTGGACAGGAATGGGGACTGAAGATCTGTCTATGATACTTAAAGCTTCAAACTGATCCATTGAATTATCTCCAACAACTCAGGCAATGTGTATGGAACCTGATGCATTTCTATTATGTCATCAAAACAGTGCACTGTTTTAAATCTGCAGCAGTAATAACAAACCAAGAAAAAGCCAAATTCCTTGAGTAATGCATAGTGTGTCATGACTTTCCTTACTGATGGCACTGGTGTCAGTTTTGCTACAATGCTAACTAGTTTACATTTTTTACCAATTCTGTTTTGTAGTTCTTCACATTTGTCAGATAATATCCAGAACACTAAATGCTACTCAGTAGAAAACAGCAATAAAATTACTGTATAGCTTCCTGCGTGTGTTTTAATTAATCAAAGAAAATACTCTACGTGGAACTTAATTAATTCTGGCTAGGAGACAAAGATGAAACATTTAACTACTCTGTTAGATAATCACAACGAAAAGGCACATGAAGCTGAGTGAAAGAGATACAGTAAAGCTTCTCTGTAAGCACATGGAAAACTTAAAAGGGAAAGTAAATGAAAAAGAGAGTGGGGTGTGTTAAGTCCAGAGGAGAAAAATTGGAAGAGATTCTTAATATGGAAGAGATTCTGTAAGTAAAATCCATTTGTGTCCAGGTGCTCTTTGTAGTCTACTTAACGTAAGCACTTTCTTGTTAGATTAGTGCCTGCCTCTCTGCACAGTTCCAAAACAGTGATTAAAACCTGCAGTGTCTCAAGGCTTTCCTCTGGAAGAAACCTAATTCCAATAACAACGTTTACACACAGGTCATTGAGGTAGTGCTGAGCCTTAGCAAAGTGCACCTGTGGAGGAGATAATGCTGGGCAAAGCTCACAGTGTGGGTTACCATCCAGTATCAGGTGGTTTGAATCCTCCTGTTAGGACGCTGCTTCAGTGCTCCTGAAAGGAAACACTGTCTTAAAGAGGATTCTTAACAAAGGTAATGACTAAGATTGTTTATCTGCAAAACCGGTGGCAGGAATGTCATAGGAAGTTCTTGCTGTCCCACATCCTTTTATTCTCTCTGCCTGGGGTATGTGAAGGAGCTGCAGAACCAGTTGCTAGCCAGTGATGTAAGTCTTACTTCCACTTTCACTGTATCTTGGTGTAACTGTTGGATTTGTACTACAGTTTGACTTGAAATCTTTGCTTGGAAGATTTGTTTGAAGATACAGCCTGAATTCTGAGCTGAAGACTGACAAATGGACTGCTGTTTGTTGTCCCCTGAGCTGGCAGGCTGAAACTTATTCTAGTTTCAGAGTAGGGAGCTGTAAAATTTAGATTAGGTCAAGCTTTACAGGATGAGCAAAGAACGTATCAAATTACTTTTCAAAAAGTGAAGGTAGAATTAATTTAGTGCAGACTACTTAATTAGTGATAGAGTGTCTGTTGTGTGGTAGAGGTACAAGTTCTGGGGTTTGTGCTGTTCATTGTTTTTCCCTCTTATATGCTAAATGACACTACTTTCTTTTCAATGTATCTGTGAATCAATAACTCATAAACAAATAAATCTTCTGTTTTATCAGCATGTTGCTTTACAGTAGTAGCCAGGGGTCTTTGTTTATTTAACTCTGCAATATGGGGAACTGAAACTTGTACGCAAGTTTTAGTTTAGGGAAATGTAATAGACATCTTTCATGTCGGTTCAATTTCAGTTTTCAGACAATTTACAAATGAAAGGTGATATGTTAAATATTAGGTATAACATATATATACTTGCGCTCCTCTGTAATCTTCAGAGCACACAGTGGGGTGCTGCAACACAGAGCCGAGTTCTGTAGCAGGGTTCTCTGCAGGCTGTGGCAAATGGAGTGTTTTACTCAGCAGGGAGGAGGTGTTCCTCAAAGAGTTGGAGGATAATGCAGCGAGAGTGGGGGTAAATAAGACTATTTTGTATGTGTGTGTGATAGAGGTCCTTTTAATGTAGTACATAGCAAATGCCTTGAAGAAGTAAATCAGGAAATCAAAAATTGTCAGCCTTATGCCCAATTTCAGGAAAATGCTGTGTTAGACTAAATAGGAAAAATGAGGTGTTGGGAGGGTGAGGCTGAGTGAATGAAAGAACCCTGCATGAATAATATAGTGTTTTGATTTCTAAGAAACACTGCTGTGTGAAGAATGGTCTTTCACTGGATGAAGATCTTATTCAGCAAGCCAACTTTGAAAAGTTGAGCAAATAGGTAAATACTCACCAATGTCTATAAACGAGTGTGTTGCATGAAGAATTGGATGCCTGTAGGCAGGGAAAGAAAAAATAAAAATCTGTCTCTATTTTCCACGCATCTCAGATCTGAGTTTTGAACCTGTGCTTAATTGACTGTTCATTTAAGAAGTGGTTTAGCTTTTTTCTCTTCCTCAGTCCAGGATTTGCTTAATGTGGTCTCTGTTGTCTCTGTCTTTACCAGAATTGCTCAGAAAACCTGAAAAGTGAGTGCAAGTAATGAGTGCTCTGTTCATTTCTCATTCATTGCTTAAACTGTACCAGGCTAAATGCCCTTCCTTCAGAAGTACAGGATGTATGTATGTTAATTGCCGTCACTCAGATTCTTCCAGAGCTACAGAAGGCTGTGCCTGGTGTAGGTCTCCTAATAAACTAAGGATCTACCTGTTAAGTTAATTGTATCTCCTTTATTCTCTAATAATGCATGCCATCAGTGTAACTGTTTTCATCTGATCATGTTCATATTCCTTCACAAAGAGGGAGGAATGAAGTTTTTTATTCTCTCCAGTGGAATACTCCATCTTTTAAAGTGTAGGAAAAAGCACTCTGAAGTATTTTAATGATCTTGCTTAAAAGAGTGTAAAGTATCAACTTGTGTATGAAAAACTTACCAGTAGTGACCCATGAGGCCTGGCTGAACACTGAAAAGACACGAGCTTCAAGAGTATCTCAACCCCAAATGTAGTGCTGGCTCTTGGATTAACTGAGTCTGTTTCAATGCATTAGTCAACGTGAGCCCTGACAAAACAAAGCCTTAATGGTAGCCACCCTGTATGAGTTTCTTGTGACTGGTAGGTTCACCTGAGTGTCCCAAAGGTGTTTGTGGAATTCTGGGCAAAAATTCTCCTCCAGTATGTCCAAATATCCACTAAACTCTTCAAAACTGTCTTTAGTGCTCACAAAAAAAATGCCATTATGGTGATGTATATCCCTGCAGGCATTCAGGCAACTCCAAAGAGAAGTGAAGCCTTGCAAGCCTGGCTGGGACAGTACAAACACCCATGTTGTCTTCATTGCTTTGGTGTTAGGAAATGTCAGCTCCCTCTGTGAACTCCCTCTGCAGCATTGCTGTATAGGATTACTTCTACCTTGAACAGTCCTTTTTGTTGTGGGAGACAGTCCTGCCCAGTGTACCGAAAGCAAATGTGATGGTTGTCTGCAAGCTGTTGGAGCCCTTGTGCAGGTGCACTATTATGCATTTCTCTGCCACTGGAGAAAGGTGCCATGTTAAGGATGCATAACGTGCCCTGTCAGACAAAGACCATGCAGTGACTCATGAGAGCTCTGCTTTTACATGCTGATCTGATATGAAAATTGGGGTGAAGAAACATGAGAATAGGGTTTAGAACAGGTTCATATGTTCTGTAGTGTTTTTATTTTATTTTAAAATAGCCTGTCCCGTTTCTCTTCTTTCCCTAGTTTTGGAGTCTGCACTATCCTATATCTCATCTGAAATTACTCTTACATAACCTCAAGCCCCAAATTTGTGGTTCGTATTTGTGTATCTTTGGGACCCTTAAGCTTTCTTGCAGCTGATTGTGTTTTGAGGAGATGCAAAATCTATTTGTGCTCAAGTGTGCTTCAGGGGGTTTGATTACTGCTGGGAGGCAGTGTGTGGTGGTGCTGGCAGTGACGTTGACGATCTGCCCTCACTGATGGGGTGTTTGATGTATAATTCTGTTGTATTCCTCTTCCGGGGACTCCATCTTCTCTTTCTTCTTTTCATGCCCTAAAAATGTGTTTGCCTTGATTTCAAGAGCAGTTTTTGCTTCATTTTTTAGTCTCTTTCATCTGAGTCACAAGTGATCTATCATCATTGAGATACTCTGGCCCTGGGACATATGCTTTCTAACGTACAACAAAACTTTACTGTGTATTAAAGGGAGTTATGTACTTCAAAGAAATTAAAGAATTTCAGGTTGGAGTAATAGCTAACATGGTGACTCTGTAGGAAGTATGGGGGATGTTCAAGGATTGTGTGCACATGCTCTCTCCATTTAATAGGAGTTAATATTTGTGGTCTGGCCGTTCAGTACAAGGTTGCAGTAGGAACTCTGGAGTGTGGTCTGTGTGATGGAGTTGTGTTGGCTTAGAAATTCCTCACACTGACTACCTTGGTTTTGATGAAGTTGTTTATTGTCTTTCGTTGCAATAGGGATAAGTGATGTCAGCTGCTCTTTGATCCTAGTTGTTTGGGTTTGTTATAGATGTCCAACAACTTGGTACCAAGACCTTGCTTGCAGTCTTGTTCTGCTGTTCTCTAATCGGTTTCAATCATATCACAAAATACAGGATTTTTCCCTTCAAGTGTCTGGTAACAGTTTTTCAAGGCTATTTAGCACCACAGGTAGAACTTTAAAAAAAACCCCAAATCACAGCACAGCAAACCTTTGTATTTTTTCTAGCCTTCAGTATGAGAAATTGGTGGACTATGTTCTGAAAAGCCTATTTTTCTTTCCTTATTCCAACCTACCTCATGGGGAATTTGGGTACTTGTCTGTTGTGAGCTAAGCTATGTGACTCAACTTAAAGCAACTTAGAAAACATTGTGCTTGTCTAGTCTACAGTGAGTAGACAATTGATGAGGTTTCTTAATTTTTAAGAAAGTAATTGGCATGAGAAGTAGCCCTTGCTACTTGGCCAGGGGATTGGTCTTCACTGGTTTTCATCAAAACACTCAGACTTTCTGAATAATGCTCTGAAGGGAAATGGTTATCAGTCAAAGAGTTCTTAATTACATTCTATTTCAAATTTATTTTACATTCTGATCTCTATAGCAAGCAAGTGCTATACTTCTGAGAAACTGGCATTGTGGCCTGCCCCTTGGGGACTTCTGGGCCGGCACAGAGAATTACAGCTGCTATTAAACTTCTTGCAGTAATCACAAATTGAAAACACAAGAAGCCAGGAAAAGTGTCTTGCAATTATCTTTGAGTCACAAACTTGCAGCAATGCCTAATTCACCTCTAAATTAGAAAGGAGATGTTCTAGTGTTGAGAAACATGCCCGCATATTTTAGTGCTATAATGAGTTTGCTTAGATGCTTTCAAATCTAGTGTCACTTGTGGTGTTGACTCTATCTGCATACAGTATTTTAATTAGTACAAACAATAACTAGGTGACAATGGTGAAGTCTTTAGAAAGTAAGAATCAGTATCTATGTTTATATACCTTACTAGATTTGCGTGGGAAATACTTAATAATCTCTGAAGGGGGGGAAAAAAGTCAATTCGTTTGTATATATGTACAAAGAAGGCCGGTGGTGATGCAAGATGTAAATAATGATGTAAGACCTTATCTTGGGCAACTCCTTTCTTGCTCTGCTGGTGGAATAGTTTTTTTCTGGCAGCTGAATAACTAGCATATCACTAATTATGGCTAGTTATATCACCTTCCCCCTTCAAATGCTGTAGCTATGCCATGGAAAACAGTTTGTACTCTAAATGCAGCCATGGTTCTGGAAATCAGCATCACTCTTTTGTAAAAGGTCAGCTGGGGCCACAGTGGGAGCTTGAATTTCCTGGCAGGGTCACCTGGGCTGTTCCCAGAAAAATCTCATTGCTTGGCAGGGCGTGGTGTATCTCAGAGTCTCCTCTTTGGGAAATGCCTTGTGGTAACAGTGACTGGTGAAGGGAACTGAGGGGTGAGGGGCAAAGCTTTGAATTTGGCATCAGATATTTCTGGGCACCAACTCATGCTGTGTCACCGTCAGAGCTCCTGTTTTGTGGTGGGCTCAGTCTGGTGGTGTTGAAGCTTCAGAGCTTGGTCTTTAGCTGTCTTTGAGCTACAAGATGCTGTTGGGTGACAAGTACAGCCTTGCTACTGACTAATGTCACCGAGGCTTAGTACGTGGAGAGGATGGTCACTGGGGATGCCAGGAAACAAGCTGGCTGTTTACGGTAACTCCAAAATCATAATGCCAGCAGCTGGTTTTGCCTGAAATGATTACTCCTCATGAGAGAGTTTCCTGTTTGTGTTTATCTGGAAAGACCACTGTCTCTTCCTGCTGGCTCTGGACTGTCACCATATAATTTCTGCTACGTGTGTGGCTTTAATGAAAGCTTCCCATACAGAAAATGGCTTCTGCAAATGAAAAGCATACAACTCCCTGATTGTCGCTCCGTGACATGTCTGAAGCTATGCTGCCAATCTGTGTGCTCTGTCTCTGCATGAAGCTAATTATTTTTTTTTTTTGAGTAACCTTCCTCTGAAGTTGGTCAATCCTGTAAATTGCTGAGACAAAAAAAAAAATCCTCTACTTTGTATTGAACACAACGTGAATGCTTATGTGCTGGCCAGGGACATTTTAATAAAGACTTGCTTTCAAAATGACTGCTGAATTAGGCAAATCTGTGCATTTGCTGACAACTGCAGCGCAGAATCACTAATGTCTTTTGTGAGTTACTCCTCAAGAGTATGCGATTTACTTCTTGAGGAAAAAAACCCCCAACATTAAGAATAATAGTCATTACCAATTCCCTGGGTAACAGCTAATTTCAAGCCTGAATTTTAATGCATAAAACAATACCTGAATTGAAATAAATCTTTATATGTACTCTGGGAGGACTCTGTCTATTAAAGCAATTTAAAATATAAGAAATGGTAATTAATGCTTTCATCCTTTTAGAAAAACCCTGCATGCCCATTAACTAATTATTCTCCTGCCTGCTGACATTAAACTTCATGCTGAAACATTGCATTCATATGCACAGTTACCATTTTTTTTCTATAAATAATTTTAATTCTGCAGACAAAGAATTGTTAAACATTGTGCATACAGTTCTGAGATTTAATTATTACTTGAGTGCATGTAAAGAAGGGATGTGGGGCAAATAACTCTGAAAATGTAGATGAAAGTGTAGGGTAATTCTTCTAAAAAAAAAAGTATTTTCATACTCCCAGTGTTTTATGCCAGGCTCTGACACTTGATGTTTTTATTTACTCTTTCCACTTTGACTACTTTCCAGTTAAAGTTTTAGAGTGTGTTTTTTAGCTAGAATTTTCCTACTGAATGACTTTAAGATAAGCTCTGCTGATCCCAGAGCAACCTGAGATTGTTTTTGATGGCTCTCTGATATCTAATAAGACACAAATTCCTTCCTGAAGCTTTTCTCATAGCTTGCTTGCTTGTATCCTTTCTTCTGAGTAGATTCCAGTGTCCTTCACCTGAATACTCCATAATAAATTTTGTACAAGCCCAAAGTACACTTTAAGCCTCCTAGTCCCCTTGAGGCAATAACCCCTTTCAGTCTGCAGGACTTCTGGATGTTGAATGAGGACACTGGGCTAATCATTTTCCTCTGTTGGGGTGCTCTTGCTCTTATGATATTACCAGGCTGTCCCTAATCCCAGTCAATCTGTGTTCACTCTGGGCCCTTAATTATATAGCTTGCCAGCCTTGGATCCAAAGGGGTTGTTAGTTGTACAGAAGGGAGGGCAGGGTGGGTGGTGTCCACATGTAACACCCCACTCCATGGAGATGCAGGTTGTGGCTAGGCCTTGGGCCAGGTTTGGGAAGACATATCCACATTCCCCAGCAGGAGACAAATGGGGACCTGAAATGCACTTGCACAGAAAGTACTGAAAAAAAAAACCAACAACTGATAACATGATGTATTTTGCTAAAGACATCTCAGTTTTGAGGGGAAAGAAAAATGTGTGGGGAAAAAATGAGTAGGGTATGATGCAGAGGAATCCCTTAAAATAAGAATGAGAGAAGTCTACCTTGGTGCATGAGTTGACAAAAAGTTCTTGTGCCAGATCAATGCTGTACAGTGTTATAACATCTTAGAGGACAAAATTATCTGTTTCAAGAGGCATGAAGAGCCTCCAGAACAATGTTGCAAACTTTGAAATTAAACATATCCCTAAAATGCTGTATGCCAGCTGAAATGCTGTTCGTCTTGGCCATTGGTGTCTGGCTCCTATTGTTATGATTTCAAAATATTTCCATTTCTTTGTATTCTTGGAGACATCTGTATCTCGCCCTTTAGGAATTGACTGTTTCTGTGATGATTAGAACTGCTCTCTTAGCATAGTGAAGGACCTGCATGTGGCTCTGCTGCTACAGGCATTCTTGTTCCTGTGTCCTACAGACCTCTGACTTCTACATTGTGTATTTTGTGTTTGCTTTCCTGCTTCCAAGACCTCCATCTCGCTCCATTGTTTTGGTCCTCTTGGGCACCCAGGCTCCCACCTGTCCCTTCCAGGGGTAAGGATGCTGCTCCTGCCCAAGTTCAGTAAGGGCCAGGGGACTGTCCTGTACCAGAGTTGTCCCTCCTTTCTTTCCCTCTTCTGTGAAAACAGCAGGTTGCAAGAGTCTGCAAGGTGCTTTAATATAACCTCACAAGGCAGGCAACTATACTTAGCTTCTCCAGAAGGAGCAAATAGAACCAATCTTGAATTAGTGCTCCAGAGCTCTTAGGGTCTTTTTTTGGTCTTAGTCAGTGGTGTAGCTCACTGTAGGAACAGACAGTTCTTTGCTTGAACTGCTGGCTGGATTCTGAAGAAAGCTAAAAGGTTAAAGAAATTTAAAGGTATGCTTTTGAGAAGTTGTTTCTGTTACTTGATTTCCTATTTAATAGGAGGAAAATGTTTCTTCTGTTCTCTGTCCTTAGTAAAATTGCTGTTGGGGTAGAGTTATAATGATGGAGTCTGAATATCTGCTCTTCTTGAACTAGAACATTTTTTTGAGACTTATAGAATGTCTGGTTATTTTGGTGCTTTGCCTTTTCTTTTGCATGGTAGATCAAAATTGTCATCAGAAACACTAGGTTAAGGATATATGTAACCTGATGGAAATGACAAATAACAGGCCATTTCAAGGGGCAGCCTGATTGCCTAAGGCCTTTTAAATCAAAGTAGGGAAAATAACTGAGGAGCTTTTTCCTTTTATCCTCTCTCTTAGAGACATAAATGTTCAGGGTTTGGTGATTTTTTTTTTCTTTTTTCCTTTTTTTTTTTTTTCCTTTTTTTTTTCCCTCTGAAACACGGCTTGTTTCTAGTCCCAGCACAGGGTTTGGGTTGCTCATCTGTCTTACTGCTGAGTACTCTGAAATGTGTTGATCCCAAGGATCCTGAGAAGGCCTGGGTGGTTCTTAGACTTTAGTTATTTTCTAGCACTGTTGTAAAATTTTCTTAGGGGATTTTGGACTAAGTTCCTATGAGCTCCAAACAGGAAAACTGTAGGCAAACACAGGAGGTGTGGCTGCATGCATTATGTTTGCAACAGTGTCTTGATGTATATTCAGTGCTCTCATAATGGTAAAATAAAAGCTGCGTTCAAGTTCCTTTAGAAATAAATATGAAAGTCTACTAGCTTCCATGTTGTTGTGGAGTTGTCATTTAGTTGTAATTTAATGTAACTTTGGTCTGTTTCCATACTGTGACCTAGTCCCTTGCATCAGAAATAAGCACGTGGCCTCAGGAAGGTTCAAACATCTGGCTGATCTAAGAACTAACTAACTTTTTTGGACACTAGTTTTGTCTGGTCAACAAACTAACATGGTCAGATTTGCATCTGCAGATTCTCTTTGTTCAGCAGGAGATGGAAACATGTAGATGGGAGCAGAATCACTTTTAATGCAGGCACTGTCCCATCAGTCTGCACCATTTGTCATGTAAAAGTATTCCTGCATAAAAATGCATTGCCATTTCTTTTGACACTGCTACTTCTTCTCCTACCTGTTTTGGCCTCTTGATTGTATTGGAAGAGCCTTCCCTGGTTTTGTATCATGAACTGGAATGGGGACTTTGTCTTTGCTGAAAGCAGGAGCTTCTACCCTTTCAAGGGTCCCCTTCTTTTTGGGGAGTCATGGAGGGACTTCATGGAGTCATTGAAAACAATGACTGGCACATGGCAGAACTTCCTGCAATGGAAAATGATTGAAGATATTTCCTAAGAGATGCTGCAGAAAGCTCTGGTAGTTTCAGTTCACCTTGTGCACTCCCAAGAGACATTCCATGCCTTGGAGAAATCAAACCTAGTGGATACTCCTGTTGCCATAGTGACAATGCTTTTTTACTAACAATAAATAATTGTGCAACTGATCAGCTCTTTAGCTGCTATTGCAGAGGATCTAGCTTCCCTCTGCCTTGCACCTTGTTTTTGCTCACTAGTCTTGAGGTTCTGCAGTCTTGTGTGTCCATCTTTCTTGTAGTGCATGAAGGCAGAAATTGGTTTAGTTTTAAAATGAGGTCGTCCCAAACCTTTGCAAGGCATGCAAATGCAGTAAGCACTTAATGGAGCATTTGTGGGACAGGTTCAATATGACTGAAGTTCACCTTGGCACTCACAGGCAGGTCTGAAAACCATCTCCCTGCATCATGGGTGGACCTGTGAGGCACTATGGCCCAGAAAGAATACCCCTTCCTGCTGCCAAACAGCTCCCTGCCTGTATTCCTCTGTTCTGCCTGCCAGGAGAAAGTGAGGGATGGTGAAGCAGGGAGGGTCTTACCATCTCATGATGACCACTAACACTAAAACCACAGCAGAGGTTGTGGCTCAAGGCATCAGAGGGCTGCCTGGACTCCTGATAAGCTTGGTATAAGGTGGATAAATTCTATTTTTATGACTACTTTTACCTCATCTATTGCAGAGCAAAACAGGTTAGTGTGCAGCATTTGCATGTGGTGGTATTCCCTGTGGGGAAATAGGAGTATTATGTGTAGTCTTTTATTTATGGGCTTGAGAAGAGAAATCACGTGTCTGCACAGTACTCTCGTGGTGGTGTAGGAACTGCATCCAGACCTGCTACGGGCCAGACCAGAGGAGAGAGCTCTGTCCCAGAAGATCATGCTGAACTGAATAAATCATCCAAGTGCTGACAGCCAGCTTCTGCTGTTACTTTTTTTTTTTTTTGTTTTCCTAAATGAGTTGGAAAACCAGATGCAGAATCCGAGGTCTGGAGACTTGAAACTACGCCCTCTGGTTTACTTAGTTCTTACAGGTGCCTTCCACAGGGAAGCAGGTAATGTTATAGGTGAACTTGCATGCTTCATTAATAAATATTTTCTTTTCAGCAATGAAGGATATGTGACCTGTGCAGTGGGACAAAAAGCATAATGCGAGAAGCTGGAGGCAATCTTTTACCTGGATGGTCTGAGAATGCAGTTTATTGTTGACTGAATTACATCTTGTGACTTGTACTGCAAACCAAAACCTTCCTTTTAATTTTCATTATCTTGGCAATGCTTCCTGTTGTGTCTTGGAGTTCCCTCCAGACTCACTAAGATATGAGCCAAGGCGAAAAAATGCATACATTTGGACAAAGTTTACATAATGACTCTTTGGAGAGGCCCTTTTGCTAAAGTGCACCCAGGGTTTGAACCAAGCTTTTGTGATCCCTCAGGTAATGTTATGTCATTAGGAAAATGTCTCATCTCCTAGTAACAGAATCAGTTACAATTTTTCCTATCAAACCCACTTTTTCCACTTAGCTGACCTGCCTCTGTACTTTATGTAGTAGATTGGTTTACTCAGAGACCTTTACTTCTTCACACTGGGAAGAGACTAATCAGTTGTCAGCTGCTGCCATGGTTATTCTCACTCAGCTTGTAATGAAGCAGCTGCCTCTGGAGTTGATGGGATTTCATCTGTGTGTAAATCTAGAGTACAAAATTTAAATACAGGCCTTAGGCTTTGACTGGCAAGAAATAAATTGGAAAGGGAGATTGTGGTTTCTTCTGGAGTCTTAGGGATAGCCGTGGGGACTGATGAACTCTGCCACCTGATACCACAGCGAAAGCATTGCTGCAGGCCTTGCCTTATGGTTGGGTTTGTTGTTGTTATTCATTAGTTACAGTTTAAGTGAGACACTTGGGATACAACACAGCGGGATCGGAGAGGAGATGAAGCACTACTCAACTTGATTTCCTCAGAGATGACTTCTGCAAGCATCTCCTCTTCCTGTCTCTCCTTTTTCTCTCCTGTCTCGCCCCCTTGAAAATGGGATTACATGGGAGGAGATGCTTGAGTTTCCATGAGCGAGGAAGAAATTCCTTAGCACAGAAACAAGAAAAGTGACTCAGTAAAAGTTGAAGTGTTGAAGTAATTCTAAGTAGTATTATCAGCTGCTGAAATAAAGTAAAATACAGAAAAGTAAGAGGGCATTGAATGGATAGTGTCTCCTTTTATCTCAGCATAAATGTCAAATAGCTAATACCTTGTCTCAGGGAACTAGACAAAACAGCCGTGCATCAGGTTTTCCCTGAGCTGGGTGGAGAGATGTCATTCCCTGTCCAAGAGATGTTTGTCAGGCTCAGTAGCTGTCACTCCTTCCCAACAAACTGTGGGAAGGAAAACAATCATGTTATCTGCCACTCAAACCCTGGTCTGGCTTCTAATTACAGCCATACTCACAGGGGTAAAAATCAGATTTTTTGGTTTTTTTGTCTGAAAAGTGTACCTCCTCTGAATTTTCATATCCATCATGAACTGGGATAAAGCAGTATTATTAAAAAAACCCAAAAAAACAACTCGCTTTTGCAAAATGGAATGATTAGAGCATCAGATTTGAAACTTTGCCATTGCCTTTGTGGGCAAATTCATCATTAATCTTGAAATGAACATTTTAAAACAATTTTGTCAGTCAAACATTATCGAAACAAGGCATTTTTATGCTGCTTCATTTCAATACATAGAATTCAAAGATTTTCTTTCATCAAAAAAACCCAAAACAGTTAATGAGAAATTGTATTGTGCCTGTATGAAGTTTATGGTGGGTTAGGGAAGGGAGGTAGTCAGCCCTCCGGGATTTAATTCTATACAGAAAATGGGTATCTCATGTTCTCTGTTATTATTTATGATTTAATTAGCAGGCAGAAAGGGCTTTTTCTCCCTCCAGATCCCCCTCACCCTGCCCCAGTTTTTCACTGATTATGCAAGTCAGAACCTGAGAAAACAAGTTGTCTAGGTGATATGCAGTATAATAAATTCACAAACATATTCAGTTCCACCAATAATGACTTTTCCAAGGCTTTAGGGTTCTCTCATAATAGAAATGGGAAAACATACTGCTATGCTTGGCGTAACTGAAGTAAGCATTGTGCTGGCTGTTCTGTCTGCTAAAGTTAATTTCTTCCCTGATGTCAGTGGTGGCAGGGAGCAGAACAGGCAGGGACTAATGCCTTTACAATGTGCTTCAGGCTGGGACTGTCAGGAACAGTGTGGGCTCAAAGATAGGGTTTTACTGGGAAAAATTGATTGATCTTGGTGGATTAGCTATTTAGAGAACAAGCAGAGAAACCTGAGAGAGCATGAAGATGTTTCAGCAGCATTACGTGTTCCATGGATGACTTATCTATCAAAAGCAAAACTAATGTTAAGTACAGATGTGGTCCATCACTTACATTATACTTGGCTTTAAAATAGTGGTGATTGCATACTTTGGTATCTTATAGAAAGAAGGCCCATGTAAGTGGGCTGAGAAAGAGCTGCCACAAACAGACTGCTGAGCACAAGCAGGGAACAAACTGTACCATGAGCCACAGTGACTAAGTAGGCAGTCTGAGCTGCACCACTGCTTCTCTTGCTTCACATGCACCATTGGCTTGCTTGCTTGAAGGACGTGGTTCTGCCACTTAGAAAAGATGTATGAGCAAGCCTGGCTCTGTGTGGGATGGATTATTCAGCTCCAGCATGCAATTCTCCTAAACAGTCTTTGTAGGGTTTTGCCAGGTTGGCCCATACCGCTGCCTTCTCTAGTTATTCTAATGCAAAAATTGTCATTGCAGAGCAGTAGCTGTACCAATTCTATCTGGATATCTCTTCTTGTGTTAGCCTTGCCTGAATTAAGGACTGCATGTGGATTCCTTTGCTGCCTGACTCTTTAAATGAAGCAAGAAAGTAACTGAGCACTCCCTTGCTTGCAGGTAGTTCTTTCGAAGATACTTTACAGATCATCTCAGCCTGTTGTCTCTGCATGGATACACATCTGCAAAAGTTGTCATAGAAGGTAAGAAATCTGAGGTAGAAATTAGGAAAAACTGTATAAAACATGGTTCTGATCCTTACCCTGCAAAGTCTCCTGAGCCTGTGAAATTGCCACTGAGTTGGTCAGCACAGCTCACTTCTGTAGCTGTCCTAGATGATGTAATTGTTCTTCAAATTTCAACAAAAAGGTCAGAAAGGTACCTCTTCCTGTGACTTCTGGAGCTTCTGAAGCTCTGAGATATGAGTTGATGCCAGTGTTGTAAACTACAGAAACTGTGCTCCAAACTTGAGAAGTGAGCTGGGGAAGATCAGTAGGCTTTGTATGAGTGTTTTTTACATTTATTTTGGAAGTGTATTCCAAAGAATACAAGAAACCATAAAAGTACGTAAAGAAAAGAAGACAGTATGAACTTGGAAAATCAAGGGGCTATTCTCTATAAAGTTTTTGAAAAGGTGATCTTGCAAAACATAATTTCTTTCAGCAGAGAGGAAGCCTAACTAGAAATCACAAAATTGAACTTTTATACTCAAATCTTACTATTCATTTCTCTAGCAGCAGTAATCACAACTTCAGTGTATTTTCTGTGATATTGTTACCACTGGAACTGTAAGAGCATAACCTGGTCAATGCTAAGGACTTGGGAAACATTCTTCCAGATGTTTCATTCAAGCAATGACAGAAAAGTAATCATAATTTTCAGCAATAGCCCATTTTAACTTGCTATCAGTTCAGTTTCAACTGACCTTAAAGCTAAATGCAAGAGTTGTGCTTTTTTTGAGCTTTATCTTTTGAGAGCTACCCTTCTAAATTATCTACAATCATGTTTGTGCTCTCACTTGTCACTGCTAGCAGTAGCTCAACCCAAGTTTTAGGGGCTTTATTCTCAAACTCATTTGTACCACAACAGAATTCTTACTACAGGATTCACGTGCACAGCCCCTCTGCAAATGAGGACTGCAGTATATTGCTGCTCTGTAGCTAAGCCCAGGAACGGCAATATGGTAGATCTGTTATGATGCATGTCCTGCTGCGCTTGCCTCTTGTAACCAGCTGGACCCAGTGTGTTCATGAGTTGGTTCAGCCAGGTACATGTCATCTCTAGCTGTTTAGTCCCCCTAAGTGTTTGGAAAACCAAGAGCTTCAGGGTGAAATTGGGAATGCATGAGTTCTGACAGTTTTCTAGAGGAAATGTGATTCCATTCTTTCTTTCTACATCAGAAAATGCTGTTATTCTAGAGCTACAGAAACTTGTGTTTTCTCCACATTCAAGTGGATATTGGTCATCTCTGCTCCCCAAGGTATGAGGCTAATTCCCCTGAAAGACAATGCTTTTGAAGAAAGCCTGCAGTTTGGAGGGTAAAGCTACAAGACCTGAATATCAAAATTCTGGGGGATCTCTATGTCCTGAGTGATCTCTGGGCTCAGACTTCTAAAGCAAGCCAGCTGGCTTTTGCATGGAAACAGGTCAGGGACTACTCAGATAACTGAAGAAGAGGTGCAGTGAAGGGGAACTTTGTCTGTTCCTTGGCTTTTTTTAACAGCCTTATAGGTGAAGGGGCTGCTTTTCCCCACCTGGCAAACCTCTGGCCATCCTGCACTCAGACCCCAGCTTCACCATTCCTCACAAAGCTGTGGATGTACATCTTAGGGTATAGCACTTCAGCCAAAAGGCCCCAGGTAGACATGGATGTCCCCCAGAGTCTTGACCCCATGTTTCCACAGCAAATAATAAATAGCAAATTTGTTGTTCCAGACACTGCTGCCAAGTCCTGGATTATGGTATTTGCTGTTCTTTTTGGAAGAACTACATTGTGGACCTCAGTGGGTATCATAATTCCAAGAGATCTTTCAACATCTTTATAGGAGCTTTTACCTACAATTTCTGCCTAAAGTTGGCAAAACCCCCTTGTAGGTATTTTGGACAGCATGTGGTGACTTGGGCCATTAAAGAGGTGTGGTTATTTGCAATGAATCTGAAATAATTAGGGGGTGGTGGTGAGATAAAGTGGTGGGAGAGTAAAAAAGAGGACTGGAAGTGTACAAAAGAACAGAGAAATTGGTAGAATGCAAAAAAGAAAAAAAAAAATGTAATTGATGGGGCTATGAAAGGTGAAGGGAAAGGACAAGATGATTTGCAAATGGAACCAAGTAAATCTCAAGAATCTGCTACTCCCTGGGAACTAAACATGTCTTTTAGACATGAAGAACACAAAAAAATGCAGAAGGAGGGAGAGAGAGAAAAGAGTGAATTAAGTGCTATAAAAACCTGCTAATGGTTTAATCCTTAGTTATGCACATTCAAGGTCATGCCCATAGAGTCATACAGACTAACATGAGTTGTTTCTCTATGTAATTTAATGTGCCTCAGCTGACTCACTTTGAGCAGGTCAAAAGCTATTTACTTGTTTGCTTTTAATGAGTTGGAGCTGGAGTTTGCTCTTCATCAGGTTGAAACTGATGTGTCTTATAGAAGAGATGAGCGAAACAGCTGGTGCTAGCAGTACAGTGCTCTCCTATCCTTGGGGTAGAGAGATTCAATCACATTTGATTGAAAGTCCTTGGGGCTCTTCCAGCATGATAAGGAGTGAGAAACATCTTGCATGCAGAGCAGGAGGTGCAGGGGGAAAAAATGGGTCACAGAAATGTGACTTGAACACCAGATTGATGCCTAGAGTAGGATGACCCAACTGGATAAATATCAAATAACACAAAGGAAATGCAAGATCAGTTGCCTGATGAAAAATTAAAAAGCAGCTTAAAGGTTATGGTGTCATGCAGAGGTCTTCAAGTGAACAGAATCATCAGACTGTAGAGAACCTGAGTCCTCTGCTGGATGAAGTGAAAATCATGAACTACTTAGAATACACTTGTTGACTTTTGATCCCTGTAAGGCAGATTCTTAATATGCCCTTTTACAGTACTGGGAACTGAACACTCTACCATGTGTCATCACAAATAGTCAAGTGTATCAGTGGATCATTTCATTCCAACTAGTCTGAGCATGGGGAATTGACTTTAAAAAGTGAGAATTCAGCTTGTAATTGGATATCATGTTTTGGCAAGAAAAATCCAACAGAACTCTTCCGTGTTTGTCAGAGCTGACGAGTACATTTGCCTGCAAAAACTGCAGGGAAACAAGGCAAATTGTTTTCGTGTTCCCATTAATAGTACAGTTGAATGATACAAAAGCTTTGTCAAAGATGTGTAAAACCTCAAACCATGTCAAGGAAAGGAGAATATTCTTTTTTTTTTTGGTCATAATTTTTAGAAGGTCATTGGCCTGACTGAGGTTTGTAGGGAATGGAAAGTGCCATTTTGACCCTGGCAGAAATTGCATCAATTTAGGTGACTGGATGTCTTTAAGCCATACAGTGCCTGACAAATTAGTGTCCATAAAAGGTCTGAAGCATTTACTGAAGCTGTTTTTGAACCAAGATGACATGTAATCTTTTGGCTCAAATTGTCAGCAAAGTTAGCAGTGCAAAATTGCAACAGACACCCATGCAGAAGCAAAGGGAAATGATGGCACTTTTACTAGGGGACTTCAAATTTCAGCTGATTGTGTTTTGTCACTACCTTTTTTATATGGCACCCTAAGTCTGAGTTATTGTTCCTGGACTCTTGGGTACTATTCCTTCGTGAGGAATAAGATCAATTATCCCAGTTGCATTGAAAAGGGCCTTTAAAATTATTTGGTATAGTATGCTGCAAACCACGTCTTTGTGCAAATTCTTGAACTAATGCTGTTATGCCAGATTTTATAGTCAAGAATCTGAAAATCAGGGTAACAATTTGGTACTTGTATGTCTTTGTTCATGGTCAGCTGAATTTTGAGCATACCTGGACTTGCTCTGGACTTGAGGCATCTCCCTTTCCCTGCCACATGTACACATTTTCCAATGCCTGTGCATGAAATTGGTAATCTTACATAACACATTATTGGTTTGTTTCTTTCTAACTGAAGTCTTTTTTTTTTTGCCTGAAACACAGAATATTTTGTGTTGGAAGGGACCTTTAAAAGTCTTCTAGTCCAACTCCCCTGCAGGGACATCTTGAACTAGGTCAGGTTCCTCAAAGCCCTGTCCAACCTGCCCTTGAATGTTACCAGGGACGGGGCATCAATCATCTGTCTGCACTGATTAACTTCCAGTGGTTCTGTTTCCAGTGACATACAGTTGGTTTCTTGAACTGACACCCTGAAATGGCAATACCAGTTCAGCTGATGTCTGTGGCAAGAGAAAAATTGAGAGTAAATCATGCCTTTCACAAGGTTTACGTCACAGCAGATATGTTGGGATGGAAAGGTACTGCATGCCAATGAACTCAGCTGAGGCAGCAACTCCTAAGTGGCCATTACAGGCTGGCATGTCTTAAACCTGCCTTGTAAGAGCTCTTGGTGTGCCGAGGGAGAAGGATGCTGTTGGGCTTGACAAAGTGGCTGAAAGATGTTAATCTGAGGACTAAGCTGTGCAAATATTTTATTTGTCTGAATTTGATTAATTAAAGAATGCCTTGCAAAATTATAAATATTAGTTTTGGATGATATTTGGAAACAATTTATTCTGCCTGGGGCTTAGTTGTGAATTTTTTCTTCCCTTTTTCCCCCCAAATAAGTGTTTTCTCTTAATTATTAGGGTAAAAAGGAAGAAATCAAACGCAAAACACATGCTGCTGATATTGCAAGGGGTGAGCTGAATTTATTTAAATGTCATGGAGCATCTTTCTATCCTTCAGCCACAAAGTATTTGAGCAAACAGATCACTCTAACTCAATCAAACAGACCTGTGCTAATGCAACACTGAGGACTACACAAAGGAGGGTTCTGTAAAGGCCAAATACATCTGTCCATCTGTATTTGGCTCTGTGCACTCTGTCTACTCTCAGAGGTTGCCCTTCCCACCCCAAACACTTATGAAATGTTCAAAATCTATTGTGACTTGGAGTTTTAGCAATTAGAAGTAACTAATCCTTCCCTCTCCCGTGAAACTCTTACAGCCCATAACTGTATAATCTCATCTTTTGGGGAAGTGAGTTGTCATCCTCTTGTCTGAAGGGAGATGTCCTTTGTGAGCTTTCTGGTCCTTTATGGCCTATGCTTTGAGTATGTTGCTTTAACTGGAGCAGTTCAACTGTCTTCATACAACTCTGCTGCAAGCTTTTATCCTTTGAATGTTGTTACATTTTTTTCCCCTTTCTTGGAATTAACAAATCTTCATCTCATTTAAATGCTTCATTTGGGAGCTTTGTCATTGGCAATGAAACATTTCAGTGGCTTTATGGATGAGAAATAGAGTGAAGAAGAGAACCAAAGGGAAAGTCAATAACAACTTTAAATAAAACCATAATCAGTATCCCATAATTACTGTACTTCATCCAAGCAATGATTTGTGTTGTATTCCAGAGCTGTAGAAAATGAAGCTTTCAATAATTCATTCTGTTTTGGACTTTCTTTTGAGATGACAAAGCAGACTCTAATTGCTGTGGAGGTCTATGGGGTGCTTTCAGGCAGTAGGGCTGCTCACCTGTTGTGGGCTGGTATTCAGAGGGGGTATTTTCCCTGCCTGAGAGGAGCAATCTGCTCTATGAACCCGACCCAGTTCTTGTAGCTGGGTGGAGTTCACTCTTTACTTGCTCCAGTTTTTGCTCCGTGGCCGATGACCCCTGTGGAGAACAGGATTGCCACTTCTCATACCTTCTCTCTCAAGCACAGTCCAGCTCCCTTTCTGCAGCAGAGAGGAACTCCAAGAGTTTCTGATAACTCTTTCTGAGGGATTCTTTCTGAGTTCTGAAGTGAAAACCTATTCTTGCAGTCAAACTCTAGTCTCTGATAACAAAACCTTTTTAATTTGAACATGTGTTTTTGCTTCCCAAAGTATGATTTTCTCAGTGTATGATTGCTGGTGTGAGAGTTGTCCTGATTAAAAAAATTCACAACCAACAAACAAAAGCAATGGCCAATGTTCTCCATTTTTTAATAGCTTTTGGCTGTGATGTTTCTACTGAGATGCTATCTGTAAGTAACTCTCATCTTTGTTACATTATTCAAGCTGATTCAATTTCTCCTTGACTAGATTAAATCTGATTTTTCTCTGCTTTTCTTTAACTATCACATTTTATAGTAGGGGAAAGTGCAGGGTCCCTGGAGAATTTAAAAAATAAAATCTGAGAAATTGCTCTGCTTACCGTCTCATCCTAATCTTTTGTTCTCTGAGTAGGAAAAGCTTTCCCTGGCCTCTTATATGTGAAAATAAGAGTATGAAAATAAGTGCAGGTACTTGATGTCAATTACAGTGCTACTATTTAAATGCAAATTTTGTTTTGGTCAGGCCGATCCAATAAGACGAATAGAGAGCTTTTATGTAAATAAGCATATTGTAATAAGACAATGAAGTATTTGTGATTTTGGTTGTTAGCACTTTCCTTTCTCCCAGAGGACGAGTTCACTGGGTTTTTAGGAACACAGGGGAAGGATGGGAGTGGCACTTGACATTCAGTGTGGTGGGATAAAATTGTATAGGGCTATAGGCTGCAGACTGAAACAGATCAGGTTCATTAGCTGTCCAACAAAAGAGATGGCTTGCCATTTCTCATTAGCAGCATGCTAATAGGAAACTGTAGGGAAGCAATCTAGTGTCAACCTTCGGAGACATGATTTTTAGAGTATGATAACATTTCAATTTTTTAGAGGTGGAAGGTTTTTTCCTCTTTTTAGATTTATTGATAATACACCCACTAACATAGTCATATGGATTAAGACAGCCTTATACACATTGTCTGTGTCTACCAAGCAAAATGACTTTCATTCTGGATGATAAAATTAGTTTTAATAAAATTGCACTACTAATGAAATATCAAGAAACTTCAAATGTTGAAGTCTATCTTATTTAGATGTAGAGCCTAAGCTCCCTCTGTATTCAGTGGAGATGGGAGGACACCTCCAGAGTGACTTAGAATTGAACAATTTTCACTGCAGATGAGTTTTTTTATTTCCAGAGATTATGAAAAGAATCTGCATTAGTTATATATATTGGATACCTATCACATTAATGTAGGAGAAGGAAGGAGGAATTGAATCCTAAAGGTCTGAATAGCAGTTCTTGCTGCTTTAGAAGTCCACATGCCCTGAGCTGGGCTATATATGCTTGCAGGGTTGTGATCTGGGATTCAGTTCTATTATGGTGGAATTACCATTGAAATGAATAATTAGGGACCTGTTCAGCAGAAATCCTGTATCTCTGTCCTTCTTCTAAGGTATGCTGAACCTCACTCAAATCAAGGCAGAAGATTAGTGGCCTGTTGGTATCTTATGTAATACTAGATTTAAACCACCGAAAGGAGTCACTGATGTAATTTTTTACCATTCCCCCAAGGTATATCACATAATCCACCATGCATTGCTTTAAGTTTGCACTTGGCTTTTTCCAAAAACTTCATTTTGTTCTAAGCTCCTAAAAAGCTATAGTAGCACACTGAGGAAAAAGAGTAATTGTAATTGTTACTTAAAATCAGTCATGACTTTTCATCATATTTTTTTGTGAATATTTGAGGTCTTGAACGTCACTACCCTGAATTGCCATGCACCTAGAAACTGGTGATTGGCCTGAATTTTTATATCAGTGTCATTTCAGATATTGCAGACTGGTAGATCCTACAAAATCTGCAAAAGATGCTGCAAACAGGAGCCCTGTTAATAATGGTGATGGTATAACTACAATGCTACCAATATAAAACATTTAGGAATGTAATAATAATACAAAAAAAGGGCTACTACTTAGTCTCTCTACTACAAATATTCTTACTTTCTTCTGTTTTTAATGAGACTTGGGGTATGTTTTAGGCTTTCCTCCACAAGTCTTGAAAGCAGATACTTGCTCTCTATCATATAAGAAATACTGAGATTTCTAGGTGGCCACTGAGCCCTGTTCCTCACATGTATCAGACACTTCAGACAAGAGCATGACCTTGGTTCCTCTGCAGGTGCTTTGTGTGTAGTTCTGCACTCTGAACGCTCTCAGTGAGTTTTCTGTCTTGATCTTCCTGCATGGAAATCTGTGGCTATCCAGGGTTTGGGTTTACTCACAGCAGAGAGGTATTCTGAGGTTAGAGGTTTGAGTCCAGGTTGTTGGCTGTCAGTGCCAATGTATTGGTGTTGTATTCCTACATCAGGTTTAGCATTGTTGGATAATGCTAAATTATTGGATAATTTACCAAACTGAGGATACCGTTTCACTCTGGCCATATTACATAATACACTCTACTGTGTTTGTAGTGATTGAAGCATAAGTGGTGAAGATCCTGTTAATGATATTGTTAAGACCACTGGCATGGTAAGGTAGGACTTCATTTTCTTATATTGACCTTGGGTATATGGTCAATATAAGAGTGACCAAATTGTCTCTTGATCTATATCCCTTATAGGAAGAGTTTCTTTATTTTAGGGCTGTGGTATTTTAAAGGTTCTGGATGCTATGCAGTGGTGATTCTAATACCACTTTGCTCCCTTTGATGTGGAAAATTGGCTCCAGGAGTGATGTCTGATGGTAAAAGGCAACATACTGGATTAAAAATGTCCATTCATTTTGGGAACTGATGAATCTGATGTAACTTTCATTACTAGATTTGGATGTACCATGTGGCTATTCTAGCATGTAAAACCTCTTTCCTATCTCATTTGCTTAGGAGGTAAAGGCCAGTTTTTTAAAAAAGCTGTACAAAGAATGAGAACATAATGTATTTTTCATTCTAGCCCCTTGAAGAAAATTTTGAGGATTGAATAAGCCTTAAAATTCCATAACTTTTTACTGCTTTGTTCTGAAAGGGACTGTCTGATAGAATTCACTAGAGAAGTAAAAAGTAAATTTTCCCGCAATTCAGTTATGGAAGTGTGGTGATGGCTCAGTAGAGCTACAAAAGGGAAGTAATTTCTTTTAAACTACACAGAGATTTAGAATAATTGTTACACTGTCCTATTGTGTTACATTCTGTCTGAATTTTCTGTGGTGGTGCGCTGAACAAATAACTTGCAGAAAATAATCCATCTGGCAGTCCTGGCTCTCTACATCTCTTCCTGGAACAGCTATACTGCAACTTTTTCAAACTAATTACCAGAACTGTGCCAGGAATGTTTATAGGTATTTGAGAGTCTCTGTTATAGACACAGGGGTATTCTAATTCTGTCATCTTGTTGGTATTTGAAGTGTGCCTGCTAAACCTCAACTGTACAAAAGTGTATGAAATAAGAGCACGTCAGGAAGAAGATCATGACCACTCTCTTGGAACTAATGGATAAAGAGAACCCAAAGTGCTTTGAGGCAACTTTTTCCTGATGTTCACCAGCTGCTTCTCACAGGTGGCCTAGAAATGGAATCATCCCTCAGATCACCAACAAAGTTCTTACTGAGAAAAATCTCATTGTATAACTTGAAATTCCTGGCTTTCCAAAGGCTTGTAGAAGAATTTTGTAAAATTAGATTTTTATTTTTTTTAAACTGATCAGTTTGTGTAGGTACTCGGGAAAATTGTCATGATACTCAATAGAGAAGTAAAAGTATTTGGAAACTCATCCTTTTTCACAACCTGTATCAACAGGTCCCCTCTCCAATTCAGCAGTGGGACCAAATTAGCCCAAGTGTTAATTTTGCTACTTTATGTACTTGTATGAGTACGTTCTTTCTTATACACAAATGTTTGAGGTAATAATGCTTAGGCTCTGCGTTGTTTAGTGTTCTTTTCCATTCAGATCACCTCAAGCCTTTTGTTTTGCTACCCTGTCCATAATTTCCTCATAGGGCTGGTAGTGACTCTTTCCTTCCTCCACAGTTTCTAGTTCAAAGCCCAAAGAAAAATTGCCATGGAGGCTTTTGGCTCCTTGAAATGGTTCTATTTGAATGTTGGTGTGGGTGAAGCTAGCTACAAGTGCAGGTGGAGTACTTTCTTGAGGTAAATGACACTTATTCATACCTCACAACAACGACAAGGGTCTTTTGATATGTGTAGGAGGCAGTGAATTCATCCGGAAAAAGCTGAAAAAGTAAGGTTTTGATAATGACGTGAAAGGAAGGTATTTCAAGCCTCTGCAGCTTTCCTTAGATGAGGACCCTCTGAGTCTGAGCCAGATCCTATTACTTTTTTTTTTTTTTCACTCATTTGTCTGCAATTTATCTTGAAGTAGCACAGGATTTTTCTTTTCCCATACATAAAGATGATGGCCCTGACCAGTCAATTCCAAGGTACAACAGAACAGGATTTTGTAGGACAAGCAGAGTCAGGTTTAATTTCTAATTTGAAAGATGTTCTACATTTCAAACTTGCTGAATGTTTTTAGTCCTTGTTTCTACACTTGTCTTCACCACAAATTGCTTCCTAGAAAGTGCAGTCTTGCTGTTTATGGAAAACCTTGAATCTTAACTTTATAAGACTTTGTTCTGCCATTGGGGGAAGTCCTTGGGCCAAAATCATGAAGTTTTTTTCTTGTATGACTTCACCTTAAAGAAAGAGTGGAGAATAAGAGAAATTAAGGTTTCAGTTTCTGTTTCATGCTGTGTTGTGGGCCCCTCCCCCCCACTCCAATGGTGGTCATTGTGCCTTCAGGATTTAAAACATAGAGCGTTGGTAATAGTTGGGCAAAGCAAAGTTGAAGAAAAAGTACTTTTATTTTCAAGGTTCTTCAAAGAAAAATCATTCTGTCAGGTTTTAAAGACAAGCTTTACCTAGTGCAAAGCAGTAGTATTGACCAGGGGAAACAAACCAGTGTATCATATAAGACTTACGGAACTGGTGGTGGGAGAGGCAGAAGAAACTAGTTTGGGATCTGTGATGTAACTGCTAAGCAGGATTATTGGCTTATAATGAACGTGACTTTCTTTCCTATCTGTGCTGAAGCAGCTCCTACTAACTTTCACTATAGAGAGGCAAAAGGCTTTTAAGTATCCATATGCCAATGGGTTACAGCTACCAAAAGAATATTGACTATTTTAAAAAAAATAAGAAAAGTCTAGTTGGACGCTGTGTGAAGTCAAGGCTTGAA
Source organism: Anabacerthia variegaticeps (assembly GCA_035583185.1). NCBI lineage: Eukaryota > Metazoa > Chordata > Aves > Passeriformes > Furnariidae > Anabacerthia > Anabacerthia variegaticeps. Next base: position 26,420,271 of record JAWWEW010000166.1, on the reverse strand, counting down.
ACAAAAGAAACTTAAAAGGGTCTTTGAGGTGGGCATTAGTTTAAAGCATTATACAAGTGGAGGAACTGCAGAGCTGTCAGCTCTCCTGAAGATGATTAATATAAAAGGGTAGAATAACCTAGCAAGGCTATTTTCTGAGCTGAGACTTGCCTGATGCCATATAGCTTCTATATTTACTGTTAGAATTTTGTTCTAGCTCGGTTTAGTTGACAGGTTCATTTCTTACCTAAGAGGTTTTTATGGGTTATAAACTTAGTTTTGATATTTCTATCTTTTTCTGGCTCTTACTATGCAGTTTTGAATCATGTGCCCCATTGCTCTCATTTCACTGGCAGTGATAAGCCTACTGGAAAGCCTGGGGGAGGAAGTATTTTTAATATTACTTGGTCTGTAACGTACAATTTAGCCTTTTGAGACAGCTGGAATTTGGTGATCACAATCACCACCAATTCAAAAAGTTTTGTCAGAAAGATTCATGCTTTTGTTATAAAGAGTAATTCTAATCAAGCCAGGAGATGCAAAGAGGACCTTTTAGAGCATTGTGTTTCAGTGGAGGCCAAATTGGTGTGAGTGTATTAGAAGGGGAGATATGAATTGTGATATTAAAAATAGAATAAACAACAGTTAACTATTCAAAACTCTGCATCTTGCTTATTCTGTAGCATATCATAAAGTATTTTTCCTTAATAATTCAAACCCAATTGGTTTAAAAGAAAACAGTATCCCTACCAATGGTCTTGGAGCAACTACCATGTCTACAGCTCATAGGACCTTACTGATGCCTGAATAGATCAAATCCAATTAATTCAGTTCAAACCCTAGTTAACAAAATGCTAGAAACACTATTAGTCTTTTAGTCATAATGAAAAGGAGCAGCAAAACTTTTAATTAGTATCAGTGTGTTGTAAATGGAAGAGAGGGATGATCTGCAGGTGGCAGATGGTAATGAATGCATGGTAAGGGTAGCCTGCCAAATTGCTTCTCTGGCAACGGTGAGATGATGTCCATGTGTTGTTGCCAGGCTGCAGAGGAAACATTAGCCTCCTGCTTCCCATTCTGGAGCCAGGTCAGCTGCAGTTAGCCTAGGCTTCCCTGCATCAATGTTCCTTTTATTTGGAAGGCCCTTTATCTCTCGTGTGGGGCTTTCACTACTCATTTTCATCAAGTTCTCGTGACAATAATAAGCTAGGGGGTATGGCATCACTGGGGCATTTTTCCTCACTTTGGCCACACATGTCCACACTGCTCTGTTAAACATTGCAGTGCATCTTTAGAATGCATTGTGCAGAAGCTGACATCAACAATGGGAAGAAACTCTGTGAACTTATATCCTGTACCACATGAAAGTGCATAAAATTACTCTCTTCAGTTTGAGCATCATCAAAGCTCCCTGGCTGGGGGGATGCTACAGGGATGAGACCTCTCTGTGCCTAGCGATCCTCGCACCTCTACCATGGAGTGGAGAGCTGCACCCAGCTTTTGTTACAGCTCCATTTTTATATGGCTTTTGCAAGGTACTATTTTTGACTCTAATGCTATGTGCACTTGAAATCAAGAAAAAAAATCACTTTTGTGGTCTGTTGTAGTTTTAGTTAAATGGGGAAGGTTTCTGGTGAATTTTTTCATACTGTCACATGGGTTGGAGCATGGGGGACTGCCCAGCCCGCCCTCCCTATCTGGTCTGACCTGAGCTGGGGAAGGACTGTGACCAGCATCTCAGGACCCACCAGAAAGTTTATTTTTCCTTTTTCATTCAGGCTCCTTGTAATTTCTACTTTTTCAATATTTGGGGTGAGGGAAATAATGAAAAGGAAGATTCATCTCATTAAAGATTTCACCTTCTGAACACATTGTCATTAAACCAAGACACGGTTCAATCTATAATAACTCAAAGTATGGACAGATGTATTTAACTTTGAGAGCTGTCATGAGCTGAAAATAGTGGTTGTTTGATGTCTAGGTATGCTTAAAGTCCAAACCAAGTTGACTTTTTTCCAGTTCACTTTTCAATTTATTATTCCAGCTTGCTCTGGTCTAGGCTGTGCCACCCTTCACAACTACTGGAGCTTCAGACTTAGTGGAAAACTACTACTTTCTGGGGTTGTTTTGTTTGTTAGGTGTTTTTTTTTAATTATTATTATATAAATGTTCTTGCTTGTTCATACTCACTCATATTCATGTCAAAATATTGTGGGGAAAACAAACTTACATTGAAACCTCCTATTGAACCTCTGGGCGTCAGTAGGGGAGAATCTTGATACAGAAGCCAGTTCGTGGTTGAATTTGTTCCAAGTGTGAAACTTTTGCAAATTCAGTTTCGACAAAATCTTTAAGATGATCAAAACTTTGTGGAAGGCCTGGTTATTCAGGTGATGCAGTGGGTGTTTCTCCTAGTAGTTTAAAGAAATGTAGAAGTTTGGTGCTGTTTAGCAAATAGATTCTCAACTGTAGGGGATGGGCCATGTATGGGTCACACTGATGTTATCAGGAACAGAGGCAGAGCAACACTGAATTAGCTCTATCCAATCAGTTTTTGCAGGAAGAGAATGGCAATGGATCTTTTTGATCAGTTTGACCCCTAAACTGGAAAAAAGTCTGAAATATTTGTGCCATCAGAAGTGTTTGAGGGGAACATTCTTTTTATGCATCATGAGCTTCTAGCAGTAATAAAAATAAGTTTTACTGAACAAAACTGGATAACTTGGGGAACACCAAAGGTCTAAAAACTCATAAGAGCACGTGGCACCAGGATCTTTGGCTTCAGTTTCTGTGGTGGCATTGGAGCTCTGAAATGGAATATGCTCAGGCTTGGTGAAAGCCTTATGAGCTTTCTTCATCCTCTCTAGCTCTGGAAGCTTTTGTGCCTTTGACTATGAGCTCAAGTTCTTAATTCTACCAGTAGTCACCAGAAGGCAATGAAACGTGTGGGTATTTCAGGGTATTTTTGAAACTGGAGCATTACTCCTGCTGCAGCTTTTTAGGGAAGCAGATGAAGTGTGTACTGCTTCATCCTGTTATGTTGAAGCTGCCAGTCCATGCTGTGTTTCTTGGTTGATGTGAGATAAAGCTGCTGTACAGTGGTTGCTGTAAGATGTTGAGCTGTTCAGACTTTGTTATGCCAAAATGTTTGTGTCATCTCAATGCTATTGCCCTTCTGGATTATACCCTTACAGCACCTGAGTCTTAACGTAGCTGTAAAGACTGGGTTGTTAAAGCAGATGCCTGATCCTGGAACCTTTTCTTCTTGCACATATGGTAGCTTTTTTAAGAAGATGGCAAGACTGTGATTTTAATTGTGATGAGGAAAAAAAACCTGAGATGTAAAGGAAAATAGAGGCATTCTTAGAAGCAAAATCTAGGACATCTGGATTCAGTTTTTAGTTCCTGCAACTTATAACCATGTCATCAGCTCTGTGGTTGTTTTGGCAAAACGATATGTTTTCAGTAGCTGTGATGTGCTTTGAGGCTGCACTAAAAAGACAAGGAATAAATTTGTAGTTGGCTCAGTAATAGATGCAAGAAGCGAATAATGCAAGGCCAAAACTTGAGTCTTCTTCCTCTTCACTGCAGGGAGGAAAAAGCTGAAGTGTTAGGTCTGAAGGTGAGACTAGACTTGGCAGACACACCACGAGTTCAACAACAAGCAAAAGGATTTTGCAGAAATGAGCCTTTTACAAGTCAATCCATTTTATCAGCACTTTGCCTGCTCATAGCTTAATGCTACTTTTCTCTCTATCTAGTGGAAACAGACAGGAATTACCCTAGTGCTCCTTCAGCTGAAAGCAGCAGACACAGTTGCACTAGTCTCTGCTTGAAGTGACCTCTTATGTTAAAAAGTTCCAATTTAGTAATATTTCTGTTCAGTGATTCATCTCTGAAGTGGCATCATTTAGTGTGTGAAAAGGAAAAGAAGGTGAAAATTAACAGCCTGTCTTTCTGTTTGCCAACACTGCATCTCTAACTTACACTTTATGGATCACTTGTTTATATCAGACTGAGAACAAGGCATAAGTTTTTTGACAGTATAATTCAAACAACTTTCTAGGAAGAATGAGAGATCTAAAAGGTAAGATTTTGTGACTGCAGTAAAGACTGCAAATTTTCCTATGAAAATCCCTATAAATACATACCTGTACCCTTAGAAACAAAAGGCCTCTGGAATTCAAAGAGGAGAAGAGTCATTAATTTCCAAGGCAGAAATTTTTTTTATTTTGCTTCCAGCACACGGTCCAATCAGAATAAGAATTTCTAGAAGCAGTAATTTGGGTGAGGTTCTTTATAAGTGAAAGTAAATGGAACTGGAAGAGCTGACAATGTGGATCAGAATGATTTATACAAGTGACTTTTTTCTGAGTATTTGATCACATATTTCACTCATGGTCTATCAACATGAATCTTCCTACTTGGTACTGTTATCTCGTGAGATGCAAAGACACTTAAAAGCTTGACATACCTGAAAGTAATTACTTTTTAGTCAATTGTGCCACAAATGTATTAAAATGTCTTTCCATATCTGACTTGAAGTTTAGGATGAAGATGTTAATGAGTGGTTGCTCCCGAGGCATGTGCATAGACTAGAGATTTGATCCTAGTATTGAAATATTCCTTGTATTTTATTAAGGGACAGTTCTGACAGCAAACAGCTTGCACAATACACAGAGAAACAAGTGCTTGAAAACCTCTATGAGAAATGCACTGGTACAAAACCCCAGGGCAGATATACATTGCAAGAAGGCATTCACTGTGGACTTGCTGTGCCTTGCAGGGCCCCATGTTGCTTGTACTGACACTGTTGCCTTGTTGCTAAATAGAAATTGTGACTAACAAGATGAGCTGATATGAAATTAATGGTAGTAACATAGAAATGATCTGTTGCCTTCCTGTGAATGTACCAAAAATTTCTGGTAAGGGCATTTAATTTTAGTTGTACTGTTTTTGAGTAGCTGTACTAAAAGTACCACTTTGATCAGAGCTCCTTCAGTCTTCTGGGAGGTTTAAAAGTGAGTACAAAACAAATTTATTGCTAGCAAAAACATTGCAGCTTTAGCTGGGTACAAGAAAAGTGTTTATAATGTATTAGATGGTTAATGGGCTGTGTCAGACTTGGGGGGATACTAATACACAGAACCAAGCCTGTATGTTGGTTGAGCCTGGACTTCAAGAAAGACAATCTTGATTAGATTTCTGTGTATGATTAAAATGTTTACGAATAAAATTCTTTATACGCCTTTTGACAAGTTTCTACAGTTCAGAGGTTTTACTCAAGTCTGTTTTCCAAAGCTGTGCTTTGGCAAAGTGTTTTTTGTTGTTTCATTGACCTTGGGCTTCTGGGTCAGCAGAGAAGCTACTGGAAGATGTTCAGGCTGATTTTTAAAAAATCTATGCTGCTGAAATTCCCATCCTGTGGATCCTGATGGAAACAAAGGAAAAACCCAAGAACTTCTGGAGTTTTACTTTAATCGTACAAATGACGACTGGCTGACTGCAAAGCTTCTGGAGCTACAGAGTACCTGCCCTGCTTGTGGGTCTGATGGCAGCTGGACCTTACTAGAAAATTGTTCATCTGGTGGCATTCGAAAAAACCCCTTGAAGCGTGAGATGGCTGGAAGTTCTTGGAGAGAATGAATTTGTTGCCAAATGCCATTCTGAGGAAAATGAAGCAGAGAAACATCTGTTTGGTGAACTTCCATTGGGAAAGAGATTCGGACTCTTTGGTTTTTCTCTGAAGTGACCTTTTAATATAAAAAAGAAAAAGTGGTATTTGAATGAAACATCTCGGTCTCATCAAAACACGATGTCCTATTTCACTTGAGTTATAAGGATTTCAAGATGGTTGTACAGGCAACTAAATCAAAGTGTAGAGCTTATGTAGATAATATCCTTAGGAAAAAAAAAAAAGGCTTTTATTCCTGTGCACTCTACCTGATGTAAATTAGCCTTTTATATGCCATTAGGGGTGATGGACTGTATAAACTTGCATAGTAACTGTAAAGTTTCAGCTATTTGCTACAATACCATTATGATAATGTTGTACATCATTATTGATTCTCTATAAGAATGTAGGTGAGTGCTTATTCCCTCACCACTATTCTACTAATCACTAGCAAACATAATCTATGGGTATTAATGTATATGTGTGCTTTTCTGAGCACTTTGAGTAATCAGTGATGGAAGCTACCATTTCACTCCTACTCTGACTGCTCATGCTCTTTAATAAACTAAATCAGTCCCATCTAATGTAGCTCTTTTCCAAAAATATCTGCTCAGTGAAAAGCAACTACACAATCAAACTTCAACTAGGCAAATTACTGTTTTAGATTTGGTTATAATGTCTCCTATGTTTTCCTTCTGGTTGACACAGCTACCATCTCCTTTGGAGTGACAACCACGTACATGGCAGGAGTTTTGGGGTGGCGAGTGGGGAGGCAGAGTAAAAAAAAGCTCTTGCCCTGCTTTCTCTATCCTTACAAGAGGAGGAAATGACATTGGCCTGGTTTCAGCTGGGATGCAGTTAATTTTTTCTCAGCTGGATTTATCACCATTATTTCTTCCCTTGTAAACATCAAAGGTGTATACAACGTTGGTCAATAGGTGGGAAAGGGTTAGGCAAACATGTCCTCACTACAGACCCTACAATTTAGAAGCAAATTGTATAGTCACAGGAAAGGGCAATTTGTGAAGTAGTCTTATTGGTCTAATAACTTCTTGTCTAGTAAATGAGCTTGCTTTGCATGTTTATGTTCTTCTGTTTGAATAGTAACCTTGTTCTTTTGTCTTTGCCTTTTGTCAAGTGTAGTGTGCAGGGTTTATCTTTTGTATTTGTACAATACTTGAGTGACAGCTCTCCTTTTTCTAAGCATCCATCTCTATTGCCTCTGCCGGAGAAAAATGGGGAAGAAAATTACATTCTCTATCATATAAGGTGCACCGGCTCATTTGGAAATAGGTACTTCTTAGAATTATCTCTTATTTGTTGGATTAATTAACTATTATCTTCAAGTGAGTAAATGTGCCTGACTGTTACACAAGATCTTGTTGCAGATCAAGGCCTGCAACTGTGATTTTATAAACCCTGAACAGTTTTACTGAAACTAAGCCTGACAGTTGTTGGATTACATTTGGTATGTTAGTACTGCTACAGAAAAACATGCTATAACATTTCTAAGGATGAGCAAAATTTTATGCATTACTTCTACAGCTTTCTAAACTGCTTCCAAGGATTTTAGAATGGTCAAAAAAGGAAACATTAAAGGAAATAAAGTCTCCTGACCTAGCAAACCAAGGAAAGGATCCATGACCAGCTGGATCACATTCTGTCCAGGTTATTGATTTTACTGGTTGTCCACTAAAGGTCTTGCAGGTTCTCTGTTATTGCTTGAAGACATAGGGAATTTGCTCACAAGTGTGTAAAACAGTGCAGGCACCACAACAGTGGTTTACAATCCTGTGAAGTCTGGAGACCACTAGCAATGAAGCTTTAGTATGTGCCATGGAAAGAATGCATGGACAGGTCGGAGACTACCCTGGATTGGTCACTCCCATCTTCGATGGGAGCACTCTTGTGAAGAACTTTGCCTGTGTGTGTCTTGCAGAGAAACACAATTAATGGGTGGCAACATCAGGCAGAATCTCCTTCTTGCAGGAGACCCTGATGAGATGGTTTAAGTGTAAAATCTCTCTTCTGGACTGGATTTTTTGTCTGCCTGCTTGGATTCTTCCCTCCTCACAATAGAAGAAGGACCCAAAACTCATACTGCAGGTAGAAATCAGTGTATTTTTCTCATTACTTGTCACCCATTGCAAGCTAATATTTTGTTTGATGTTTCAAATTTATTGCTGGGGACTGCTCTGAGAAGATTAACAGAAGGTGTAAAGCGTGGATTTGGAGCTTACTAGAATGTGGCAGTTGGGATTTGGTGAGCTATTTGAGATTCTCAGGCATTTGCTGTGCAATGAGTCCCAAATCTTCTGAACTGTTACTCATCTGGTATTTTAACAAGGGAAAAAAAAGTGCTGGACAGCATTAAGAATTTAACAAGGGAGGGGGAGTCTCCTGAGGGGAGTTCAGTAGCCAGCAGAAGCCTGGTAACTGGAGTACAGTCCTCTTTACCACAGCTCTTTCAATTGCAGACTGATGTGAGTTAATTAGAGCTCAAGCAGAAGGTCTGTGTGCTGTGAAACAAAGCTGGAGAATGTGGCTTCTTAATGAAGCTGTGGTATCTGTCATGGAAAAACTGCTCAACAAACAGCAATTTGCTGGTTCATGGACTCTGTAAACTGCTGCTCATCCGCCACTTTCCTGCTGCCACAGTAATTTTGATCAGGTGCATGTGCCTCAAGGCAGGAGCATTTCAGATATTTGTGTGAATTGATCCAAACGTATAGGGCAGCAAGGCAGACTCGCATAAATGAAGGATCTCAAATGAGAGGCTTTGGGTGACTAGAAACCTGTGCTTTGCAAGGCCCCTGAAAGCCGATTTATTTGGCCTACTTGAACACCCTTTGGAGAAAGGTCAAAGAGGACCAGTCCAGTGTCAGCACAGCTCCTCCTTACTCTGTGGCTGAAGAAATTTCATTAGGAAGATACAAACCAGGCTGAATAAGCTTGTGTAATTTGGTAGGAAATGTGAACCCACTGAGAAATGCTGATGTAAGAATTATTACAGCTGAAGAATAAATGCAATAGGAAACTGCAAAGACCTTTCTGAAGAGGGTCCCTTCCAAGTGAAATGGTCTCTGCTACTCTAGATTTGTTACAGCTGTTTCAGTTAAAAAGCATCTATTTCCCCCCCTCTTAAGTTGAAGAGTTTTGTTCCTGGATTTTGATTGTCTACATGTCACAATGGCTCAACTTCCACTGGTTTTCATCTGGCAGGACTTGCTGTATTTGTGTTGGAAAGGATGTTTTCCCAAGCAAAGAACAGCTGAAGCTTTGAGCCATGTGATACTTGTTGCATGCAATGACTTTACCTGCATCACATAGAAACTGATGCAGTGAGAGCCAACTTAAATGGTATTGGTACACGGTATTTCTAAGCTTCTCCCTGAGGTACTGCAGAGAGCTGGTTCACGGTGGGAGCTTCGTATCTTGGGATAGTTTGAACAAATGGTGGAGCATCAGTGACTGCTGAAGCATGACAACAAGCTGTTAGCACTGGATCTACACATTTTTGAGACATTATGGGGGATGTTGTACCAAATACTTGGCCATTGAGATCAAACACTTTTCTCCAAACAGTTCTTGCAAAAATGACAGCTTAAACTGTGTTAGCTTTTAGAGCATGGATCAGGTTCCCCAGCTTGGTTCAGGTACTTGGAGTGATCAGCCTGGGAAACTAAAAGGCGTGTAGGTGCTGTCTGAGCAGTCAGCATTTCTATTTGCTGCTACTGCCAAAGGCTGGGCCAGAAACACATCATTCGGGAAGCCTAGTTGCAGACCTACTAGGCATATAACTGTTCTTAAGTCTACTTCACTTCACTGAAATTTTGCCAGTGAAGCATGGGAATATCCACACAGCAAAAGTAATTATATCACTGAAGAGTTTGACCTTTCCACTGAAAGTGGAATGCCTGAAATCAAGCTAAGTAATGTCCTTAAAGGACGGGAGATAGCAAAAATCTTTGAGTTAAGGTTGTCTGTCTGCCCAACAGGTTAGGCAGCTGGGTATACATTAAAATGGAAACATTAAGCATAATGGGATTCAAATTTTATGTCAGATGCTCCTCTTTGCCCCTCTGAAACTCACTGACCTAAAGCTTATGGGAATTCTTGCTCCTTTAGGGGAGGGTTTCCCCATGCTATTCCTAGCATTGCTGCTTTCTTCCTGGCTGAAGTATTTTTGGTGTCACTGTGTATCCATCATATGTTTTGAAAGCACTGGAGGATGTGTTTCCACTTGTACTTGCTCTTAGGTTTCTATCAGTGCAGAATTAAGTTTGGGATGTGTTTTTGGGGAGAGGGTGCCACAAGAGGAAAATGAAAGAGCACCTCCCCTCCTTTATACATAACAGATATGATTGCATCATGCAATTCTTTAGTGGTAGGTGTTTCTGTAATGAAGGTAATGAAATAATCCATAGAGAACAGAATAGGCATCTGCTTGACCAGCTCAGCTTTCTGCTTCTGTGTCAGCATGTACCTTTCCTGCTGGAAGTACATAGCTGTGCCTGTCTCAGTTTCCTCTAGGGATCCCACTGGTATCACTGAAGCTCCGTCAGTGCCAAGAATTTTGACTATGTGGCACCCTGTAGTTTCTTTCATGGGATCAGGGCTGGAAGTTGAGCTTTTTTCTCCTGGTCAGAGCAATTCACTGGGTGAGCAGCACCTTGCTTCTGTGAAGTGCTGGAGCATTTACCTTTTCCGCTTAATTGTGATGGGAATGCCATGCAAGAAAAAGAAAAGCACCAAATTGTTCTTATGTTCAGCATAGTATTTCATCTACACCATAGTGTTAAAAATATTCTAGCTTTATTCTGTGTCTCTGCTTCATTAGTTCTCCATCTCTTCAAGTCTGAGCATAAGATACACCTTGGTCTCCGTTGACCTGCATCTTAATTTCCCTCACTAGTAGCAGACTCAAACCTCAGTGCCTTAATTGACTCATCATGCAATGTCTTACTATGCTACTTGCCTGTCTGCCCAAGCTATTGCTTCCACAGTAGTGATCACAGAGCATGCCTCAGAACATAGAGCTATATCCAACTATTATTGTGTGCATGGGGTGATATTTAGTAATAGAAAGTTAAACAAAGGTAAGTAGAACCAATATTGTATTCAGTCACGATAACCATGTTTTTGGTCTCTGAAGAAAAACTGAAAACCCAATAACTTTAAAGCTTACCTGTTCATATGGAAAAGCTCAGTAGGAGTTGGTGAAATATACTAATTGATAAGACTTCATGCTGTCATGTAAAATTTAGCAGTCTGTTGCCAGCCCTGAATATTTCTGGAATATAATTATTCCCTCAATTCTACTTGGTAGTTTAAGGAAAAGTTATAGAAATAAGATTTTGCTGTCTACAATTTTGAAGGTTGTTATAACTGTTCCTCTAGGATCTGTTACATTTCTGTAGTGCCTATTTGTTTTACATTTGTTGTAATTTGGAAAGCTTTTCTGGGGCAAATTGAAAATATTTGTTTTAAACAGCTATACTTCTAGCATTTAAACAGCCTAGTACTCACAGAAGCATGCTTTTAAATGTCACTGAAAGTTATTACACTGTTTCTAGCTATTGTATTTGTGCTGGTGAAGGCCAAGGTATCAAACAGGATAAAAAATGAAACTTCAACAGCCTGGTTTTGTTGTCCAAACTAAAAGAAAAAATAACATGCAAGGGAAAAAAAAATAGAAAAGATTCTGCTTTTAAATACCAAGCTTCCTTGTATTAATACAAGGGTTTTATTTTAATCTAGTGCTGTTTGAAGTGAAGCTTTGGAAGTAATGTAAGCAGTCTGATGCTTAGCCACGATAAAGCCCACTCAAACTTAACGTGTAAAGGTGTATAGAGTGCCTTGAATTTGGAGGTGTGTTTTATAAGTGGTTAAAGGGATCTAGATGGCAAAGTTAGACAAACTGTCTCACTTTCAAAGGTGAAATGAATTCTATCCTGACTTTTCCATGTACAACAGATCGCCCAAGGAATAGCAATGTGAGTCTCTCTTATTTCAGGAATAAGTCCCATGTAACAATGTCTTGAGTGAATTAAAATTAAACAGCCATCCTTAGTGACTGATCTCTATCTAGCTCAAATAAGATTGATCTTGATTGATTACATCAGCATAAAAAATGCAGCACTTTGTCTCTGCTGGGATTTGATGTTAAGGTAGATGTCTCTGTGCTGAAGACTCCAAATGTTGGTTGTGGAGCCTGTCCTTACTTTCACTGGAATCTTCACAGTTGAAAGTATGGAGAAACTTGCAGGGGAACTTAATCTAGGTCTAGGGCAGGTACATTGGAACTGCAAGCAGCACAGGTGCTTCTGCTTGAAGCATTGCATAGGCTAGCTTGCCATGGCATGGGCTCTGCCACTCACAGGACAAATGTGCATGGAGTTTATAGCAGCTCTTTTCTGCCTGTTTATTGCATTATTCCATATAAATATGAAATAGATGACTTTAAATTAGTGTAAATTTCCTACAGGGTATTAAGTCTAGTCTAGAAGACTAGCCATGTGTCCTAGGTGATATATTTTCGTTGCATAGTCTAAACAGAAATGGTTTGTGGCCTGAAACTAACCTTCTGAGTGCCCAGTGTTTGTGTGGTCAGAAAAGCAGCCCTGAGACAGTCAAGTGCAGGGTTTTAACTCTGACATGAACTAAGAGCTTTAATGCTCTGGAATGGCTTAGGATTCTCTAAAGAAAATGTCAAGACATGTCTGATAGAGGTTGTAATCAATGACTTTGCACTGGTTTGTGTTGAGAGCCTACTGTGACATTGACGAAGGTGACATATTTGACATGTCAATAGTAGGACATTGCCTAACAGTGACTGAGGATTCATTACCCACTCCTGTCTCTGTACTCCCTGGATAGAAAAGGGTGTATATATCATAGTGCATCTTCCTGAATGGTTTTGCAAATTGGAATTTATTATTAGTTGCTAATTCCTTTTAATGCAATTTCATTCTCCTTTTGCTTGGAGCACCACATTTTCAGGCTCTCTGGCAGGAATCCTGCCATGGAATAGGGACAAACAGTGTTAGGGGCTGTGTTCGGCACTCCTCTGCCACTGTGCCATCCCTCAACAAATTTCTGTCCTTAAATTCAATACAGATCCAGCTGAAATATTTGACACATCAGCTTCTAACGGGTTTTAGCCACAATGTTCTGCTTATGAATAGCAACATAATTTATACTAATGTATTAATCATTAAGATCTGGGACCATGCAGTCTTAATGCTGGTGCATTGTGCATTTCATAAACAGTAGCAAAAAATAAAGAACAAACTAACAACTTTTAGGGACAAATTCTGGAATTAAATAGGTACAGCTGTGATATCTTCATATTTATTTAAAAATCCATATTCAGAGTATTCTTTGGTAGGAATAATTTTATTCACTAGTCAGCACTTGGCATAACAGGCAGTTAAACTTCTAGATCAGTAATTTAAGTTTAAAAAGCTCTTTTGTAAGATTAACATGGGATGGGACTATGCTGGATTTTGTGCAGGAGGTAGTTCAGTTAGTAGTTCAGTTCAGGCAGTTTGGCTGAACTTCAGATAATGTGACAGCTTTGAAAGGTCTATAAGAAGAGCTAACAATTGGAAAGCAGTTTGAATCTAATGCGTGCTAAATTGAGAGTTAAATGGCATGTTTTTAAACAGAACAGAACCTATACTGTGTTCTCCCCTTTAAATGTGTTCACTGATGAGTAACTGAACATGTGTTTGGGTGGAAATCGAATCTGTGTAGGTATCTGACTAATTGATCTGTAGATGCTAAAAGTAGTTAAGTGTTGAGGTGCAGAGAGTGCAGAGACCATTTCTAAAGAAAATTACTGTGCTTTCAGCAGAGTATTGAGAAAAGTGCTGCTTTTTCTGGTACTGCTCACAAGTAGCTTTAATCACATCTTTGTGTTGAGTGTTAGGGAGGAACAGAGCCTGAAAATCTGGTACAAAGGGGTAAAGCTGTATTTGCTCTGCACCAGTGTTATTCACTAAAACTGCAGGAATCTGTGGTGAGGCTGGATGACTGCAGTATTTTCTTGGTGGAGAAACAAAAGGTACTGGGACCAGGTGGGGTTTGGATGCTTAGATGAAGCAAAGCAGAGAAAAATCACACCCTACAGCAAAGTTCAGAGGCAAGAGGGGGAATTGTGGAAAATGGCTGCAAATTGACAATAAAATCCAGACTGCAGTAGGGCTCATGAATGTCAATAGGATCTTTTAGAAGCTGTACAAAGTGCCATGTCTCTCCCTCTTTTTATTTCTTTCTTTTTTTGTTTTGTTTAAAGTGTGATGGAGACAACGAGGGTTTACAGGGAATTAAAGCCCAAGGTGTAACTCTGTGTGAGACCTGTGAGGCTGAGCTATTTCTTGTGTGCTGTTGTGGAAGTGAGCTGTGTACAGGTGTTCATCAGGCACAGAGAAATCAGCCACCAGCTGGGAAGCAGAGAGTTCATACTCACACAAGAAGAATGAAGAAGCTTCAAAGATTCAGAGATTTTTGAAGCCCTCTGAGCCAAAGAGGCCACTCTTTCTGTGCTTGGATTTGAAGAAATTTTCAGAGCGTTGGTACGGTAATAGAAATGCAAACAATACAGACTGTAAAGCTCTTGAGTCATAAAATGGAAAGTCCACAAACAAACTGTAACCAACTTTACTTTTCTCATTATTTTATTCTACATGGAAAAGCTCTTTCCAAACACTGGTAAATGCTCATGCTCCCCTTTCCCATAAAATTGGCTTGTATAATCCTGTATCTCCTGATCTTAGAACTCTTAGAAATACACAGCTTTTGCAGTTTCAGACCCAATAAAAGCTGTGGGAGTCCTGACTATCTCCAGCACAGCTAGACGTGAGTGTTAAGAATTAAAAAACAACCACAAAATCTTGTTTGAAAACCTCTTCTCATATCGCCTGTTTTAATTCACTCCAGGAACTCAAGATGAACAGGACTGTACTCTCAGCTGTAGTCTAACCTTTCTTATATGCCAAAAAGAGTTGGAATTTGCACCAATAAAACTTACAGAGAAGCGAAGACTTAATTCTCCAGCTGTGTAGATGTAATCCCAAAGCTCCTGCTCTGATCCTGGTGGGTGAGAGGACTCTGAAGTGAGTTGTGTTGAGAAGTTACTGAGTTTGTGCCAATGAGCAAGATGCCTTAACTAACTGCCTACCATAGGTTAGAGAAGGGCTTGGAGCAGGGGAGCTGCTCCTTCACTTGCTGGCCTTGCTCCCTGTGACAGCATCCCCAAAAGAGAAACACTGGAGTGAACTAAGCCAGAGTTGGCCTGGCTGGGGCTGACCACACGAGCATGGATGAGGCAGCAACAGCAGATGGCAGGGATCAACAACCCAGGGTGGTCGGGCTCCGCTGGAGGCATTTGGGGTGGCACCTCTCATCTACATCACTGGCATGCCCATCTGATGTGCTGGGTACCCAGATGAAAAGGGAAAATCCCTGACATCACTGATTGAATTCCTCTCCTCATCAGCAGGTTCAAAAATCTTTTCAACAGTTGAGAGTATGGGAGGGAATTGCTTAGCTTAGGTGCTGATTTCAGTGGATTTTCCTCTTTAAGGGGATTAGTCTGGCCCATGGTGATGTTTTTTCTCCTTATATGCTTCTGAATTTAAGCAGTAGAAATTATGAACAAAGTAATATTTTGCTACTTAACCACAGGGCATAATGTGCCTTACTGTGAGATAGGAGAGCTGTCTTGCTCTTAGAGTGAGAGTAGACACAGTTTTTCCATTGGGAATATGGCTGCTTAACTTGCCTGATAAATACACAGAATTTTGGGCTGCTGCCTGTACAAAGCTGCCTTTTTTTTCCTGTTAGTCATCCTATCAGTATGGGAGAGAATGTGATTATTTTCAGCTTAATATGTCTTTGAATAAACAACTCTACCATCCTTGCACTTTTACCTGCAAACACCCTTGTATATTGCATTGTACTTATACTGAAAGATTATTTCTGACAATTACAGTTACATAGAATAAATCTGCAGCTGTGGTGGTATAAGACAGGAGGAAACAATGATGAGGATATGCATTATGTTCCTGTTGCATGCCCACTCAATGGGGAACATGCTGATGAGTATCACTATTTCTTCTTGGCTCCTGACTTAAGGGCAAATTTTCTGAGAGTGATTTTTGCAAAGTATCTGTTTGAAGACATGGTTTCAAGATAAGAAAACCAAATTATTTTAATAAATATTTGAACAGGTGGTATTTATTACAACTGCTGTAAAAAGAAAGAAAGGAAATTGCTGAACTTTCTAGGAGAGTTGTGCAAGTCTCAGTTCTCCAGTTTATGCCTTTTGGCATCCATTATTCATGGGATGTCTTACATTCACCCTTCCTCCAAACTGTATTTGCTCTTTCCTTTTCCCCTACGCTGCATTCCAAATCTGACTTTTTTTCTCCTGAGGTGCTGCCATAGCATATACAATACATAAGACTAAAAAAGCCTGAGAAACTTAATTGATCTCCATGAATTATTTACAGAAAGACCCAAACCTCACTAAATCCAAGTAAAGAGAAACAAGAAAGCATATAGGCATATTGCAGAATGATTGAGGAGACCCTGACCTAGTGTTTGCTATTCCCACCTTTGCTGAGCAGCCACACTCTGAACTGCTCAGATCTGCTCCCTCCTACAAGCTCTCTGAGCTTGGGGAAATCACATCAGGCTTTTTAGTAGGGCCTGTTGTGATAAGACCATGAGTATAATGGTTTTGAATTAATAACAGCAGATTCAGATTAGGTATAAGGAATAACTTTTTTTTTCCAATGAGAGTGGTGAAACACTGGAACAGGTCGCCCAGAGAGGTGGTAGATGCCTCATCCCTGAAAACATTCAAAGTCAGGCTGGATGAGGCTTTGAGCAATGTGATCTAGTTCAAGACATCCCTGCTTGTTGCAGGGGGATTGGACTAAATGATCTTTAAAAGTCCCTTCCAATCCAAACTGATTATTCTATTCTACTTAATGTTGAATTTTCAAGATACCTGGGAACTGAAGAAGAAACAATCACTGAACCTATGGGTGTATGTTCTCTGTAGCAGCGTTCTGACATAAATACATCTTCTGGCTTCCCAGAGCATTTACAAAGCATATGTAATGGTTCTTTAAAAACTAAATGACCATTACTGAAATCAGCTTTTTGGACTTGACATCAGGAATACAAACCATCTGTTTATACTGCTCGCTGCCCTGAAGGCACTCCAAAATATGAAAAGGTGCTGAGCTCAGCGGCTCTCAGCTCAGTCCTGTCTTCAGATGGAAGTGTTGATGTGAACATGCAATGTGGGTCCCTGACAAAAAAAAGCAGAGATCCTCACAATCTGGTGGATGTTCCCAGTCACTGTCACTTCTTTTGCTGCCTCTAAGACCAGAAATACTGTTGAAGATCCTTAGATGTTTGACATAGCTATATTTTTTCCTGAATTTTTAGTTTCATCTTAAATGCCTCATTGCAGCCTGTGTCTATAGCAAATGCCTCTGTGCTACAAGTCATTTTAATGGTTATCACTAGTGCTTTTTGAGCTATTTATCTTAATGCCCTGGATATTTTTTATTTCAGAGGTGTTCTCTGGAACTGTTAGCACACTCTGATTTGATAAAATGTAATACATGCTCTCTTCTGACTGATTGTTGTTGTCACTCACTCCAGGTTTGCAGTTTCTTCAAAGGCACAGCTCTCTGAAATCTGCCAGGAAGTGCCTAGAGCTTCTGGCTGCCAGCTTTCATCAGCTGTGACTAGAGAGAAAGCTGCCCTTTCCCAAATCACTTTACGTGCACCCATATTGCTTATGTAATTTGTTTCTCTTAAGTGTTCATCTCTTTCTCTGGTGACCAGGGAGGCAGAAGGCTGTACTGCTCACTTCAGTCACTGTTCTGTGAACTATGGAATGCTCCAGGTTTCAACGCACAAAAACCCTCGAAGATCCACTTTTGCTGCCTTGCCTTTCTCTTTCTCATAGCTATGCTGATATAATAGGGTTAGCTAATCCATCCTCTTGTGCTAAAGAGAAAAGAGGTTTAGATGTACTTTCCTTAATCTAAATACTGTAATGTTTACAGATGTCTGCAGTTCAGTGGTTTTAACAATTTTAATCCATATTTATGTCTACTGCTGGAGTCCAATAGCTATATTTTCCCCACCTAAAAACCCTAAAGCTACCTCTGTTGAAAAACCCTCCATTATCTCCCATCCCTCCATTCCCCTCCATAATACAGGTCCTATAACATGACTTTTGTTCCTTTTAAGGATTAGTTAAGAAAAGTGTATGTGGTGGAAAGACAGTAAGAATTGTACCTAATTACTTCCTAATTTTGTGTATTTCTTTTCCAACATGTTTTGGAAACTGTGGTGAGGTAGTTTCTGTGTTAGTAAGAAGTGTCACCTTTTCTACCTCATATATAACATCTTTTCTCTTAGAGTGGATCCCAGATCTTGTCAATGGGTGAACCTACTTCTGATGCCAACAGCAGCCTATCAACCTGGGCTAGCAATTTCTATTGCTTTTCAAATAGCTTGATCATAATCTTGCAAGTTTAGATTGGGAAAAAACATATAAAATCAGAGGAAAAATATAAGTGTAACCAGTGATAATGTATTTAGACATAGATTTGCCTCAAGGATCTAAGGGTGTTGTGGCAGTTCTGTGTGACAGCAGCACTGCTCAACCTTCCTGCTCCAGCCTGGGAGCTGGAACTGAGCTGCATGCTTATCCTGCTATGGGGTTAGAGGTTGACTCTGTTTAAAACTCCTTATCTTTGTTATGAGTGCTACAAGGACACAGTGATATATTTATCTTTTTGTGGAGCCTACCAACCCTTTCTGGAACAGTGCAAATGGCTGTGTCCTTGTCAAGTATCAGAGCCTGAGTCAGCCCAAGAAAATCCATCAGAAACCCCAAACACGGTGGATTTCTATACAAAGCTTGTCAAAAGCCATCACTGAAGTACAAGAAGGCCATTTAAACTTATGTTGCTTTTCTTTTCTATGGCATGCCTCTTCAGCTGCTTTTAATTTACTGTGTCCTCCTCTTATTTTTTGCTGTTTTTTCACTCCCACACAGGTTTTTATGATTTGATAAAGAACAGGCTGTTCTTACTGGAACTGGAAAAACAGGCTGATTTTACTGGAAAAGGGAGGTAAAAGAGGGGCTATCCCTGCCTTCCCAAAAAGGAACCAAGAAAATTCTAAAAAGGATGAGTTGCAAGTGCCTGTATTAGGGATGCTTGACCAAGGTTTCTAAAAGAACAAAACCATAAAATTATTGAACCACTGATTACAGTTTTAAAACCACAAGCCAGTGGAAAAGAGCTCCTACTTGTTATCAAAATGTATGTGTTCTTTTGGGGAGAAGTTGCAGTTCTTGATTTTTATACAAACAAATGTAGGTATATGTGAAGGAAGATTACTTGGATCCTGTGATATAGCTAGTTTCCAAACAAACTTTTGGTTAGTTTTAGCCAGAGGTTTCTGTAGTAGCTGAGCTGTCACTAATCATGCAAGTGACTCATTGTGAGAGAGAGCTTTTTTTAAATCAGTTTGTGCAATAAGCAGAGCTGTACATTCAAAACAATATGGAAAAGGGGTGAGGGAAAAGAGAGGATTGGGACTTGATACAGGAGGAGATAAAAATTAAAACTTGCAGAAGGTTTTCCCCATCCTGAATTTTGGAACATGGAAGTGGCAAAACAATTCAGTGTTTGTAAAAATGAAGTAATAAACATAAGGTAGAATCTTCCCTTAACTGTATGTGCACAGTGATAGGCTTGGAATTAAATATTGTCATTCAGGAAGGAGAAATGTGAATGATATTCTCAGTCACGACAACAATGTGAAGGCCAAATGAAATTACCTGGAAGGTCTGAATGCAAATAACTTTGATGGCAGTGATAGCAATGTAATTACGTGCTACCCAGAACGTGTTTTGAAGGCCAGAAATTTAGATTGTTTCAAAAGACAGACGGCCATGGAAGTAAAATCCATCAAGAGTTCTTATACAGAGGGATGGCAATGCAAACCCCTTGTGCTGGTTTTGGCTGAGGCAGAGTTCTCTTCAAAGTAGCTGGTATGGGGCTGTATTTTGGAAAACAGTGCTGGCAATAGAGATGTTTTTGTTACTGCTGAGCAGTGCTTACACAGAGCCAAGGCCTTCTCTGCTCCTCACCCCCCCCCCACCAGCAAACAGGCTGGGGGTGCACAGGAAGCTGGGGGAGACACGGCTGGGACAGCTGACACACAGGGTGTAATGCTCAGTATACAAAGCTGGAGAAAGAGGAATGGAGGGACCTTGGGAGTGATGTCATTTGTGTTGCCAAGGACCATTGATGGACCCTGCCCTGCTCAGAATGGCTGAACACCTGTCTGCTGATGGAAAGCGGTGAATAATTCCTTGGTTTACTTTGCTTGTGTGTGTGGCTTTTGCTTTACCTATCAAACTGCCTTTATCAACCCATGAGTTTTCTCACCTCACTTTTACTCTTCTGATTCTCTCCCCATCCCACTGGTGGAGGAGTGAGTGAGAGGCCATGTGGCACTTAGCTGCTGGCTGGGGTCAAACCATGACAGTCCTGCTCTCAAGTTTTCCCAGACAAGGTTTGCTGGAAAGGTAGATCATAGACCAGAGGGTATAATGCTACATTTCCTTCAAGCATGTGTTGGGAGTTTGATACTTAACAAACACTCCACTTTGTTACAACTGCTAGAAGGTTAAGAGACTCCTTTATTTGCAGAAGGATTGCCAAATTCAACTTCCTTATCCAGCAGTTCTCTGGGAAAGGTGAAACAGTCTATGTGCGTTTTTACAAGCTGAAATTTAAAAGCTCTTTGGCAAGATCAGTGAGACAAAGAAAGGACAAATCTTCAACATAATTTTACATCTAATGACTTGTATAAGCAGATTTGCTATGACTACTCTGTGTGCACCTATGCATCTTAGGGAAGGGTGGCTTTCAGTTCCAAGTGACACAGACAGGCAGGTTTTTACAGCATTTCTGTACAGAGGAGAGTAGTGGGAACATATGAACTTTCCATACCAGGCTAGAGTGATTTTAAATTTTTCTCATTCATCACCCCTTATGTACTGTATGATGTCAGTAGCAGGAATGGAAATAATCCTCCACCCGGAATAAGACACAGTACTGGAAAAGAATGGTGTTTCCGGGAAATGAAGGTGTTATGAGAAAAGTCTTTTAAGTTTTAACCCAAAAGAGAGGGAGCCCTTAGGGAAGGCAGGAAAAGAGTGCAATTAAAAAATGGTCACTAGGCTGTTAACAGAAGGGTCAGTATAGGAGATCTTCTGAGGACATTCCCATAGCAAGAAGAAAATGGTTCACTAGTTCAATATTCCTTCTCCTAGGAATTTTAACTAAAGTCGTTGAGATCATGAAACAAATGGGTAAAGAGCTTCACAGTTTAAAAGGTCAGAGCTGAAAAACTGAGGAAACTCATTTCAGGAGGAACTTGACTCAGTCTCTGTCAGTTTGATGCAGAAAGTTAATAGATGACTTTCAGGACAAAAAAGAACTGCATGAAAGTTTCTTGAATACCAAGAAAAATGGAGATTTGGAAGGAACAGTTTTAGTAAGAGATGAAGTGAAACAACTGAGAGGTTACTTATAAATGATGAATATTCTTTGCAAGGAGTAAAAAAGATTCTACATTACTGTGGTAGAGATAATGGAAAATGGCTTGTTCAGTGACAGAGAGATATTGTCTGCAAAAGAATAGGGGAGCCATTTACTGACTTCTTTTTCTTTACTCATAAAACTATCTCTACTGGCAAATGTCAGTAGAAAATATCTTTTCCAGCATGGTCAGTTAAAAAAAAAATTGATCAACATGATGATAAAAGAGAAGGGCTTTTTCCCTGTAAGTAGATTATTTCTCAAAGCTTTAACTTCAAATGCAGGACAATGTTTCATTGTCTTCTGTACCTCCCCCATCTCAGGCTTTGTAGCCCAGAGTTCAAGGCTGCCTGAATCTCCTCAGCAGTGTGATGTAAGGGTTTTCCAAGAAAAAAATTCCTGCTTGAATTGTAGCATCCTGTTTGACGGGGAAAGGATCCACTCTCATTCTAAATATATTCTTTGATGTATAAATGACGACTAATTTTGGATGAACAGTTTCAACATCTTTTTTGTCAGTGGAAATAAAAACGCACTTTTATTTTTAGTCTGAATAAATTGCACTGGCAGTGAAACAGCCTGAGAACATGGACTGAACATTAAGAGTCCTGGCTCTTTCTGATGGTGCAAGAAACTTTGCACGTAGACTAATTCCATTAGCTCCTATTGCTCACTCATTCCTCTAATGTCAGGATGATGATACCAATGTCTTTCCTTCGCCTGTTCCTTTGCAAAGCAGCATGAAAAATACCATTCTGGGTAACCAACTTATTGCCATTACCTGTTGCTGGCAGAGGATTGTTGACTCTTTCTAAACGAAAATTGAGTGGTGAGTGCTGTCCGTACCTTTATGGCTGCACTGGACCTGGGACATACCTGAAGTGCAGAGTTCAAGCACTGTCCTTGATGGCTGCCCAAATAACCAAAATACAGAGACAGAGCACTCACAGACTGTGCACAGAGAGGAGTGTTCTTCAGCGTCTGGTATTGGGTCTAAACATTACTTCAACCCATGGTCAGGTTTAGTGGATTATGCTGCCTCCCTGCTGCAAATAGAAAGGACCACTGCTGACTTTGTGCCTTAGAGGCCAAAGATTTAATTATCATGCTAGAATACAGAAATCCACTTAATAATTTGTAGGTGTTGGGCATGCAGTAAATCAGGAATCAGTCAGCATAAGAGCTACTTAGAATTTTTGTAACAACAGAAAAAGTAGGAATTTCTTCGTGGAATAAAATTTTTTTGAAAATACTTGAAGAACAAAAAGTTTTAATAATACAAGGTATATCATAGTGTCACTGCATTATAAAAGACTGTGCTTTTGAATTGTGGACAGCCAAAGACAGGTAATACTGAACAGACTCCAAGGCCCTTTATTTTATGCTTGTAGTTAACTTGCTATGTAAGATAAACCTAAGTGAGTGTGCAGGAGGTCCAGACAAGTCCTGCTGTGGGGTGATCTGTAATGCCAGCCCACAGGACAGATGTTGGTGTGTGGGAAGTGAAATCTCATGCTGCCACCACCTAGGTCATAGTTCTTTGAGGCAGTGGCTCACAGCTGGCCTGGCAGAGTGAGGCAGTGAGGCGTGCTGGGCAGAGAGGGCTCACTGATAGCTGCAAAAGCTCATCTCCCACCAACATTTATAGAGGCAGGGACATCTCTGCTCAGTCTCCTCCTTTCTGAGCATTGCCTGTTGCCCTTGCCCAGGGTTCCACAGTCATCTGGTTTCCAACAAGCTGATAGTTTAACTGGAAGTGACTCCCTATAAGTTGTGCCAGAAAAGTCAAGAAAACATTAGCATGTTTGATTTCTCTTATTTCTTAAAATCAGGTTATGTTTATAGGAACAACTTTATTTTTTATTATAAAATTGAAATGTTTTGTTCCAAACAGACACAGTTGGGTGAAAGCTGGGCTGTGCTTAAGGACAGTAAAAGCTTACAAATAAGTAGTATGTAGTCAGAAAAATGAAAACAACCTTTTATCAGGTTTTCTACTTTAAAAAAAACCAAACCTCATAGTGTGAACCATTATTTGCCCCCTTCTTTTCATTGGGCCTTTGTACTAAAAAATATATTTGTATTACACACCCAATTACACTACTGCTGACTTACCATGGCCATTTTCCTGGGTAAACAAAGCTGATGAATGCATGGGATATGCTTAAAAGCTATTCTCAGTAGTGGGACATTCTCTCCTCCTCCTCCACACTCCACTGCATAAATGGGGATGGTCACATTGTGGTAATTACACCTTTTTCCTACATTTATTTATGAAAAAAAACCAAAACAAAACCAAAAGGAAAGCAGGGAGTCCCTCCTGCTCTGTTGCCTAGGTTATTCCATAGCCTACTAAGCAGTCTGTGTGGTATTTTCAATTATGTGGTAAAGCTAAACCACAAGGGAAAAACCCCCACAGTGGTCTCAATTCCAGTAACACCCCTAACCACCCTGCAGGCTTCATTTTGCTCTCTGCCAGTGCCGAGTGCTGGGAGTGAAACAGCCTTCACTTATTTCTCTGTAACTAAACAGCAGTGCAAAGTACTAATTGCCAAACCCAGCTGATGCTAAACAAATATTCGAATGGCTGCTGCTGCTGACTCTGGCACATAGAAGAGCAATTGCCCCTTGCCCTGACAGAGAAGCTTTTTCACTGGTGTGCAGTGAAGATGCACTTTTGCGTACGTGTGTTTTGCAATTGATTTATTATTCCCTTCTGGTAAACTATTCTAACAGCCCATAGTGCCTGCTAAACTTACCCAGAGAGGGTGTGAGGGAAACTGCTGGAGATGGATTTAGGCCAATCTTTTGGGTGGAAGGAATATAACGAGGGAAAACTTAGTCTGGTTGGAATCCTGCTAGTGGAGCCATGGATGTGCCCTGCATCCTTGCATCTGCCCTCCAAGCTGCCTTCATCTGCTGAGACGGGCTCTCCTGTCCTGTCCCTTGCTGTGCTGGCTGGGTGGGGCTGTACAAATGTCTGGGGAGTATCTCCTCCCAGGGAGCAAAAGGGAGGAACTGTTTTTCTGTCTGGAGTGAAGGAGGGGAAGCAAGCCTGGGGAGGAATAGCAAGTGATCATCAATCTATCACCAGAGGAACAATTACCTGCACCTTCCTGGCCACTGTTTTCATTATTTATTCTTTAGAGTCATCTGTGAAGGATATTTAATTCCCTCTCTACTGACAGTATATTTCAACATTCAGGACTGCTTGTTGTGAGTAGTCCTTAGTACCAGCACAGTTTTCCATCTGCCACCAGAGTGGTGCTTTCTTTGTCAGACTGCTTTAGAAGTGACCCAGGGGTGCTGCACTTGGACCAGGGAGTGGGGTGTGACCCCCTGGATAGTCACTTTTATTGTGGGGAGACTTGACTCTGTTTGTTCAGCTCCCTTTTGGGTTGTGTTGTATTGCCATGGGGGGAAGGAGGGACAGGAAAATCATTAAATATGATAAGGAATAACTTTGATTATGATGTAGATATAATGTGTAAAAGCCAGCTTCAACATCCCAGAGGCAGAAGGGAGAAGAAAATCAGATGCTAACAAGCTGGTAAATCAACCAGAATAAGATCTAATTAAGATGTAACCATTATGTTAATATATGCTACAATCTAAAGAGAGCTAAGAAATTGCTTTCTATCTCAACTTGGAAAGATCTGGAACACTGTCCTGTTAGACTGGGTAACAGTGGTCATGTGGAAGGATAGAGAACAAAGCTCAAAGTTGCCAATAGTCACCAGTTTTGGCTAAGGAAGCTTGCAAAATGGAGATAAGATAGTAAGAAAGACCTAAGGATACTCCTCACCCTTCCAAACCAGGCTTGTATCTAATCCAGTTATCCAGTTATTGCTCTTCTGACTTACTCACTCAGGAACAACAGTCGTGAATGTTAGTCCATTTCATTGCTATATTGCTGCAAATCCTGGAATTTGTTTGCAGGGCTGTGTATGAACTGGCTCCCTTCAATTAAAAAAAAGCAACCAAAAACCAAAAACCAAACAAAAAAAAAAAAAACAACCAAATAAGCAAAAAAAAAAAAAAAAAAAAAAAAAACCAAATAAGCAAAAGTCCAAGAATAATAAAACAAAAAAACAACAACAAAAAAACACAACAAAAAAAACCCAAACCAAACCAAAAACCAAACCAAACCAGAACAAAACAAACAATGAAAGCCCTAAACAACCCAAACCCACAGAATACCACCACAAAACCACAAAAAAAGCCCCAAACCTGCTGGCGCTACAGCTGTGAAGTTAAACTGTGGCTAACTTAGACCTTAACTTGCAAATGCATGGAGCAAATGTATTCTTATCAGTCAGAAACAACCCTTATACAACCTGACTTTCCTAATGGAGGAAAGGAGTTGGATTTTGGCCTGCTTTCCCAGAGAAGGAACACCCCTGAGGACATGGTACCTCTTTTGGATCACAGCTGCCAGCACTGAGCTGTTCTGCAGGGCTTGAGGAGGAGCTGGGAGGTGTGAACAGCAATTAAACCCACAGTTCCTGGAGTGATTAGTTTCTGTTTTTCTCCCGTGGATGCAGTTTTGGGGATCTCTGACTCATGGTAATGTGAAGAGCTAAAAAAGCAGTCAGCTCCTTCAGGTCATCATCAATTTGCCTTGCATAGTAATAGCAGCCTACGATGTGCTCAGACCTAAATGTGTGTGAATGTGGGATGTGAGTACAGCTGGACTGAGAAAATAATAATTGTTGGATGCTCATGTTGTCTTTTTCTATCCTGGAAACAGCCAGTGGGAGTCTAATGACTTGTTTAGAAGATTGCAGGAGACAATTGCTAAAGCAATCAGCAAATATGATTATAACGTCTCAGTTCAGTAGACTTTCTATCTTAAGTAGATTTGGAAGTGAAACATCTTCAAAAAGCAGCAGAAGGGGAAGAGAACATTTTTCATAAACCACAAATTGTCAGTTATTCCATTGTCAGTTATTCAGTATTTCACTCAAATTGTACTTTTTAATGTAGTATTTGTATTTTGTTTTGCAGCTGTAGTTAAAGAGGCCTTGAATTAAAGTAAAAGGGAATTGAAATATATGTGTCTTGCTTCAAGGGAGAATTCTTGGATGTAAATAATAAATGAGAGAGACCTCAGCAGAAGAATGAAGGATTTTGGAGCCTTCAGAATAGATCCCCTTTCATATAATAAATAAAAAATGACCTATTGCAGCAGCCAAAGTACTTTGTATAGTCACAGGGTAATTCAGTAAGTGAAGCGTTACTTTAGACAAGTGAGTTTTTTGGGGTATTTTTACTAGACCATACACTAACTGTGTCTTGGGTTAATTTTTAAGGTGAGCCAGTGCCTCTGGACTTGTGTATGCAAACCACAGCTGTGTAAGAGGTGTGACTTGCTGTATGCTTCCCACCTCTGAATTTTGGCCTGTGGACACTTAGTCTCATTACAAATGGCATTCATTTTCCTTGTGTGAAAAACAGAGGAAAATAAGTGCATTCCTCTACAGAGATGACAGTGGATGGAAGGGCAAGTGTGGCTGATGCTACAGAGATCAGGAATGCGAGTGCTGGAAGGGTGTAGGCAGGGCTGGGGTCCCTCTATCAGGCAGTGGGGTGGTGGAACACGAGTGGGGTGGCATCCTGTCCTTCCTGCTCAGTGAGGAACGTACATGTTCGTGCAGTGACAAACGCTGCAGGGGCTCTGAGTGCTACCTGCTCTGTCACCTTTGTGCTGCAGGCACCAGAGAGTCATGGCAGTCCTGTAAAAGCCAAAAAGCCATCCATGTTGGCAATAATTGCGGGCTGAGCTTGTCTCCAGGGCTTATGGCAGGGAACTTGTAGTTCTCCTTGCAGGTGTCACTTTCATGAGTGGCCAGGATGAGATGGAAGAAAAAGAGTCTTGTTTCCCCTTCTTTCACCTCACACAGCCATGGAGCCTGGAAGGGCAAGTGAGAGGCTTGTTTGCCTACCTCTCCCAAGTCAAGGAGAGTAAATTTGAAAAGCTGCTCGGGTTAAATTTGAAATGCTTGCTAGGCAGATGATAATTTTCTTTTGGGAAGGAGCATTGCCTTGGTTGTTAGAGCAGCACACCTGATTACTGCCAGAGAGCAGCTGGACAGTGGCTATCAGCTGTGCATAGCTGAAATTCTCTGTAAGAAAAGGTCTTGAGGAGTCAGACCTACATCTCACAGGCACAGTTTCCAGGTGATCAGGTTTCTACCTGTTTTGAGCTATGAGATCAGTGCAAAGCAGGTGGAGAAATTGCCCTACAAAGTGGATCATCATGTTTATGTTCTAGTGTAGTAATCTTACAATCGAGTGCAAAAATACAGACGGTAATTTAGGTCAATTAACAGGAGCATTGTGTATCCTTTTAACAAGAGACTTTAAAGGCAGTAACAAATTTCAATATACTAAATAATAGACAAAAATGTACTTGTGAGCTTTTGAGGATGACGCCTTTCCAATAGAGTACTCAGCTTCTGTTAAAATGCAAATTTTCATTCATCACTTGGGAGAGTAGTGAACACCAGAGGAAATACTAGAGGCAACTAAATGTATCCAGTTCATTAAAATACATCATCTTCTAATAAAAAGTACCGTTGTCTCAGGAGGGTTGTATACTTGAACTTACATCTCTGTGAAGAAAGACTTGCTAAGAGCTTCTAGTGATACAAAGGAAACTGGGGAAAGACTTGCTGATTTTATACAAGCTTAGACCTTTCAGGACTTATATAATTTTCGTGTACCATCTCACTCTTATTGTACTCGATAGTCCTAGGGGGACTTTTAGAAAGTTATTCTAACTGGCAAAATAAATGTGATTTTTTATTATTGTGACTGTCAAAAACGGACTTTGAAGGCAGAAGCCTTCTCCGTCTTAAAAAAGCCAAAACTCTTATACTGAAAATTAGATCTTCAAAGAACAGGTTTTCCCTGTGGAAAATACTAGTGGATTTATCAATACACATGTATGCATGTGCACATATATATTTAGAGAAAATTGTACTTTTGCTAAAAAGAAGCAAAGTATGTCTTTTGGGTTTTAAGATGTTTTCAAAATGTGAAAATTTTAGATATTCAGCTAAAAATAAACTTTTTAATAAAAGCTATAAAATTTAAGAGGGCAGCTTAAAAGTCAATACCTCAAATACTCTAATAAAAACAGTGGAAAAAAATGTCATTTCAAAAAAGTGATCATATCAGCTTTTGGTTAGGCTGAATGTATATTATGGGGTTTCCGCAATGGAGAGGTAAATGGTGGTTCATTACTGTGTCATGTTGATATATTTCAAGGAAGTGCAAATAGTATTATCCCTTCTATATTGTGTGCGAAGGGTCTTACAAATGTATCTCATCTTGAAATTAAGTAATTTTCAAATATTGTACTGGCATCTTCATAATTCCCTTCCCATGGAGCTTAGTTCATTTTGTACTGGTCAATCTAAAGAAAAACAAATCTAAATCTCTTTTAAACTGTGTCTTTCCTGTGAACATTGCCCCTAAACCGTGACACTAAATTGTTTGAAAAAGCACCCATGACAGATGTGTATCCAGTGTATTGGCTTTTCTTTATATTGCACTTATGAGGGGACAAAATCAGTTCTTAGTGTTGGTCTCTGAGACAACCAAAAGGCTACAATAAAATCTAAAAGAAGAGAGATTGACGTAGCAATGTCCCTTGACGTGCTTGTTCCTCATCCAATCCCTGTAAGTAATTACCTGTCTGAAGTTGTACAAGCACTTCAGTTTGCCTAGAGACAGCTATTGATTTAGAAATCACATGTTCTTGGGCTTGGTTTAAAAAAACCCCAACTTTTTAAATTAATTTTTTTTTTCCTCAGCCTGCTGTGGCCATGAATAAGCATCATTCATTTTATGCAATTTCCATTTGAAACATTTTTGTATTGGGAATTTGTTTACCACTTGTGGCCTGCTAGTCTGAAAATTAGTTTTCTAACCATGCCTTCTAACCAAGCATTTGTAATGCCCCATTAAATTTTATAGGAGCTTTTTTTTTTTTTTTGGTATCTATTGTCTATAGGAATGTTTTCTATCTGTACAGGGTAATATGATGTATTTTGAAAGATAAAATGGCCTGGATTTTCTTGATCATAGTGTTTATTTTGATTTTTATGTTTGGGGGTTTTTATGAATTGTTGTAAGAGCCATGTGGGACTTGAAGAGTTCTGACCATGGGAAAATTTAATCAGGAAATAAATATTTTTCTACCTTTTCTTCCCCAGGAATTACCTTTAGAACTGATTAAGCAAAAAATTGAGCCTGAGTAGTTGAAAATGTTTTCTGCAGAAAATACATGTTGAGTTTAATTTTTAGATAAAAAACCATGGGCCAAAGCAGAATGTGTCTTATTATCAGGAGAGGGAAAACATTATGAGCTCAGGTAAAATCTGGAAACTAAATGTGTACATGCCACATTACAAATGCCATTAGTGAACACTTAGCGTTCTTGAAAATCTCACAGAGAGACTTAATCCTCACAGGAATAGGGAGGTCACAGCTTGAGCACAAAAAGATGCTTAAAAAGGTTTAATGGCTCTTGTGGTTTAAAAGTAGGTAATGTGGGATATGTGATGCTGATTTCTACTGTTAACTGTGGCTCATGCCACAGGAACCAGGTGGTGAAGTTGGTGAAGCTCATTTGAACCAATCCATATACATTAGTCACTTTCAGATTGCATTGGTGTGTTATCCATATATTGCCTGGGTTTTCCAGAAAATGCCTTTTCTTAATTAAGCGAGCACTGATGGAAACTCCTTTTGAGCAGCCTTTTCTCCTGGTGCTTTGCATGCTTCTGTGCATGGGGAGTGTTACTGGAGCCTGCAAGGCAAACTCCTCAGTGATGGCACAAATGAAGGCAATTTAGGGTCTGGATCAGAGATGTGTGGGAGTGGAGAGGAAGCACTTCTGTACCTCTCTGACCTAAGCAACTGCCATGGGAGTGTTTTCTTCTTCCGCCGATTATTGGTTAAGTCTCTTCAGACCTCATTTCTTCCTCAGAAATATGTATGAAAACTATTCTTTTAAATATACATCTGGAAGTAAACTATCTCACTGTTGTGTTTTAAGCCCATTTGGAAATAAAGTGTCACACAGATGCTTGCTCAACCTCCCTATCCACCCCACCTCCAGTGGAATCGGGAGGAGAATCAAAAATAAAACTTGTAGGTTGAGATAAGAACAGTTTATGTTTTACTTTGTTTTAAATTATTATTATTATTTTGTTAATTATAAATAAATTTTTTTTAAAAGGGAAAAATCAAACAACTGATGCATAATATAATTGCACACCACCCACTGACCAATGCCAGACCCCCTTCCCAAACCCAGATTTGCCCTCCCTTTCTGGTAACTCGCTCTGTTTATATGCTGGGCATGGCATTCTATGGTGTGGAATATCCCTTCATCCAGTTCAAGTCACCTGTCCTGGCAATGCCCCCTCCTAGTTTCTTTTGTGCACCTCCTCACTTGCAGAGCATAACACAAACACATACAGAAAAACAAAGTTCTTGACTTAGGATAAACATGACTTAGCAAAAACCAAAATATCAGCGTGTTATCAGCACCATGCTGTATCCAAAACACAGCGCTGGGCAACTACTGAGGAGAAATTAACTCTATACCGGCTGAAACCAGGACAGCAGACCTGATGTGCTGCTGGAGAAGACTGAAAATTTGAATATTCTCCAGCAGTTTGTGTTTATTGAAGGCTCTTCTGATATTAAGGAATTCATAAATGTATCAAGAGAAGTTACACTGAATTAAAAACTATTGGGTTTGCAGTTTCAAGATTCTTGCCTAGAAATAAAATATGTTACCAAATAAAAAATGAAAGCCAGAAAATGCCTAAAAAGCTTCCAGAAGGCAAACAAAGACACTCGTGTGCAAGAGCAAAGGGAAATCTCATACAAAGAACCAGGCTGGGTGAAGAAGGTTGGCTTCCCATCGGTCCCTTGTGCCCGGGTGCCAAGGGAGCAGAGCTGGAGTCCCTGCTATCAAACCATTTAGGGCAGGGAAGGGAAGGGAAGAGAGAGTTCCTTTGTTTCTCAAGTGCAGACTTGTTCTGGATGAATATTTAAAGTTGCTCAGACACGTGTGGTGTTGCAATCTGGGAGGCGTGAATTGACCACAGCTCTGCTTCTGTGACTTAGCCACAGCACTTCCTTTGCTTTCTGGGCTGTCTAGCAGGTATAATGAGACCTTCTGGGATAGCGTTCCTGGCTCTGATGTTTCCAGTGCTGTTCCCATCGCTCTCTGGAGTTCAGAGATTGCTTACATCGAGGGTTGAACTTCTGGGCTTTTATTCCTTTAGTGACTGTGGCACTTGCAGCCTGAAACACTACCACAGATATAAAAATAAAACAACAGCAGAAGTAAAAAACCCAATCTCCCATGTCTTATTTTCTCCAGACTGGAGTGAAAATGTTGTACTAGGCAGGTAAATGCCAAACAATTTCTTTTTGTTTTATTATTTTTTTTTGGGGGGAGCCTTCTAGATTATCTATTGCTATTGTACTAAGAAGAAGTTTTCAGTGTGGGAGCATCAGGTTCATTAACTCAACCACAAAATAGACAGAATTTATTGTTTTCAATAAACTCCAGTAGGAAATGCAATGATCTTTAGTTTTCCAAAACATAAAGTGAGGGAGAGAGGGACCTGCTTCTATACCTCTTTTTATTATTTTTTCTCATTCCACTTCTGTATCTATTTAATTCACAGGTATTACTGCTGAGCATTGAGTTGGTTGACCACATAATCATATTTTCTTATTGGTTTTGTGGCTGTTACAGAAAACCTATGTGTTTTCTGCTTGTTAAAGTACTTAGAAGCAGAAAATACCATTATGGAGAATCCAGCCTCAGTCAAGCTGGAAGATGCAAGGCCATCTAGCACGATTTGCTATTTACTTATGAGGGGATTCCAACCAATGAGTAAAACTCAAAGGGTTTGTGGGTGAAACCCTCAAATTCTGACCTTGAATTGTTCAGAGGTCTTGCTCCTTTCTGACCTCGAATTGTTCAGAGGTCTTGCTCCTCTGCCCTGTTTGATGCTTGTATGAAGGTATGTGTGCCACATATTGTGAGAGCTTTGCAGAGTCCCCTTAGCTATTTAGAATCATTTTCCTTTTGGTGGCTTTGGGATTCATGCAGAAGCAAGAGATGGATAGTCATATTTTCAGTTAGCCTTTCAATATGAGAAAATCCCAGAGGACATGGTTTAGTGCAGGCATTTGCACACCTAAAAAAATCTGTTGATGACGTGGGTCCTTCTACATGAAATAGTATGTGAACCTCATAAAGCTTTTAAACCAGCAAGGAAGAAAGGAATTTTATACTCTGATTTCACAGGAGGGGAAAAAAAGAAAGAAGTGGGAAATTGCATCTTTTTCATCTACCCGAGCCAATGACCTTTTTCCAGGAGTTCAAAATAATTTCAAGAATCTTGTGTTGAGCGTCTAAAAGCTCACAGCTACTGCTGTAGCTGGTGTGGCAGAGCACAAGATTGTAAACTGGTACCATGATGGTGTACAGCTGTGAAAATTGTCCAGCATGGCTTCTTGTTCCTGTCTTGTTGATATGAATTTTTGAACTTTGAATTTCTGCAAGGACGTGCTTCACCAGCACCTAAATTTCTTTACCTTGCCAAAACTGGTTTTCCCAGGGCACTTTATTTTTTTCCCTTGGTTGTTGAAGGCCTGTTAAAAAGAGAAGAGGTGAAAAGGTTACAGGAGCTAGAAATTAGTCAGAGAAATATCTAAAAAAACTATTCTCCAAGAGCAGAGGAAGTTTCTATGCTAAGGGAGAGAGAGTAGGAGGGATGACTATGAACTCCCCAACTACTCTAGTACCAGACTGGAAGGAGTCGTGACAAGGCAAGAGCAAAGTTTGCAAGCACTTCAGCTCACAGCAAGTGAAAAAGAGTGGGCTGGCCTGGCAAGCAGCTATAGCCGCTATATTTGCCATTTGTTAGAAATGAAAGTACTTGCAAATAATGTGATTTTAAACCAAATGACTCTGTTTTGTAGCAGCACTACAGGCTTTAATTTTTAATATTTTCCCTTGAGTTGTTTGTTATTAAAACCAACAACAAACAACATCTGTATATCCTTGTTCTCTTTTAAAAGACTGCTGACATGACTTCACATCAATTTGCTGTGGTAGAAAAGTGGGAGGAGAAATGAATTACTGGTAGTAGATGACCATCTGCCATTTTTTTAGATTTTGTGGCTGATAAAATGTGTAATTTGGACACAGATGTGTGTTTGATCCCATTCCAGTGCAGTGGCTTTCAGACAGAGCTGTGAAGAGACAGTCCTTGGATCAAGGGAAGCACCAGCAGCTGTGGAAAGAGGAGTTGGGCTCATTGTCTCACCTTGAGGGGTAGCAGGGGGAGTGGGTAGAGGCTATGCTTTGGAAAGGTCTTTGAAGATATTAAACTATTTAGTCAGATCCCAAATAGCTGCAATTATTTTCTTTCCCAGAGAACAGTGTAAATCTCTTATCCTTTCCTTGCTCTTCATTCCTCCTAGTGCTGCCCAGAACTCATCTCTCAGTAGCACGTTGTTGTCTCCAAAACTCTCCCCAGGTGCTCTCTCAGCCCTTGGCTTCTGAGTTCTGTCCAGCCTTTTTGGGAAAGTCTCTTTCTTCTCACTCAGCTCATTTTTCTTTCTAGGTGCCTCCTTTCTTGAGGATCTTGCTGTAGGCCTTGCTGATAACAGAGGAAATACAATTAATCTGATTTCACTGGAGCATGTTTAAGTCTGATAGGCCTTTTCCACTCTCTGGCAAACTCTCTCCTTGGAGACCAGGGCTTTCACCTTGTCAAAGGCTGCTTTTGCTCCCAGTATATAAAAACCATGCTCCTCTAAATCATAGTTATGATCCTTTTGTCTACAGAAAGTTAGTGTTGTGTCACATTTTCTCTGTCCTACCACGTCTGCGTTCAGGCAAATTGCCTGTTCCAGCTGTGTCTGACAAAGCACAGCAACAGCAAAAGTGCCCAGAGCCCTTTTCTCTCATCCTTGTCTCTATAAATATGTGCCTTCAATGTTAATGTGAAGGATCTAATTTCACTGTGGAAGGGAAAAGGTTTAAGCAATCAGAAGTGGACCATGAACTGTTCAAAGTGGCTCGGTCAGGAAGGGAAGGATTTATAACACTGTCGAGAAGTGCGTCAGCCTTTGCAAGCCCTCAAGAGCCTCTACTTTAAACCAGAAACATTCCTTGTACACAAATAATATGCTAGTGCAGGCTTGTTGACAATTCGCCTGCACACCAGCCTTTACTCTTCTGCACAAAGTGCATTTTGTTTTCAAAATCTTGATCGGGATATGTTTTCAATAATCTCCCTTAGCTCATGTACATTTTGACTCCTATGAGGCGGTTCATGTGACTAGTGAGTTACTGTTGAATATTCAACACAAAGTCAGTCTAATAAGTCCCACAGCTATTGTGAACCTGACAAGGAGAACACTGTTATGCAAATATTCTGTTGCTGCAGAAAACATTTCCAACAGATTGAATGTAGACAGAAGATGAATCCCTTTCAAGTAGCAATGGAAATTTGTTTTTTCTTAGTGTGAGGAGAAAGAAAAAAAAAGGTAGTAAGGGACTTAAAGTTAGGCCCATTTAATCTCTAGCATAGGATGACATTAGTGTTGGTTTTCTCTTTTTCCTTAAACTCCTCATGGTCTTGTGTGGTCCTACATGAGTGTATGTGTGCACACATAGTCCTTCAGCTATGGAGGACCAGGGGAAGGAGAAAGAGGTATTCCTCTGCTGTGTCAGAGCCAGCATTCTCTGCTCTTAATCAAGCAGGGGCTGATTTAATCCTTCCTAGGGATGTGGAGATTGCTTTTCTTTTGAACTTGATGTCTCTTGAATCCTGAAAAGATTTAGGGGAAGAAAACACAATATACCTTTTTGAAAACAGGTGCATTCAAGCTTACAAACAAACTATTCTAACAGATTTTTGAAAGAAATGCTTCATCTGAGCAAGACATAACTACATATGGCTTGGCCATAGTGGCTGGGTAAACTTACATAGCATAGCATTCATGTTGTCTGTTTCTTCAAAACTGAGATAAAAATCTCCTGTTTTCTGATACTTCTTGTTGTTCTGTGAGTCATCCACCCTTTCTGTAAAACACACAGGTTTGCTGAAGCAGAAAAGGTTTGCTTTCTGATTAACTCTTTTGTTTGTGTTTATTATTTTAATCAAGTTCCTGACACAGGTAACTCAACTTTTGGTTCTACACTAGTGAGAGCTTCTTATAGCTCAGTGGATAGCACAGTAAAGACTGTATCTCTCTTTGGATGTGGCATTGTAATAGAAAAGGCCACAGAATCCTTGAGGAGTGCTAGACACCAAGGTTCATCCAGAGATATTAGTAATTGTCAATATGAAAGGTCTGCTGTACATTAAAGGAAAATATCATTACAGAAAACAAACAAGGTTCAGAGAAAAATCTCTGTAGCCCCCTAGGCTCTTCATGTAATTGCTGACTCCTGTCCTGTCTGTAATTTCTGAAATAACCTCTCTGTCAGTTTTTGTTTCAGTCTCCATCCAGATTTCCTTGCTATGATATTTATTTCTGCAGGGGTAATGCTTCATCATTTCAATTTTCTATCAGTGGAGAGCTGTGCTCCTGGGTTCTGTTTCCTAAAAGCTCTTCTTATACAGCTTTCACAGCAGGTCTGTACAATTATGAGCTGCAGGACAAGATAGGTCTGTTTCAAAAATGTGCTTTTAGGGCTTAGCAGTGAGAAATCAGAGCTATTTGGGTTTAGTCTGTTATTCTGCTAGCTGGCATTAGGCATTGCCAGATATGTTTGATTTAGTTGATAGAGAGAAACCCTTCAGCTTCAAGAGGCTTGTGTTGTCTTCTGGATCATAGAGCCACCAGGGTTGGAAGAGACCTGTAAGATCATCCAGTCCAACTTCTTGGTTGGAAGTTCCTTTTGGGAAAATTTTACATTTATTTTTCTTGATCTTTCCTATGTCAGACATGGGACTAGAAGATTTTTGAGGGAGACAGACGAAACAAGAAGTACTTCTAAAAAGTAGCAGGCAAAGTCTGTTTCTGGAAATCTGTCTGTCTCCTCCATGTCTTCTGTGAGAGAGACAAGTATCTCCAGTGTGTCTAGGGCTAAAATGGTCAGTGATTAACCATGTGACAGATGGCATGAACCTATGCAACATTAAAAATTTGTGTTTTTTTTTTTTAGTTAATCGAGATTTTCTATTGTCACTTCTCAGCTTTCACAATATGAGCATTTCCTGAACGCAAGTGGTGAACCAGCCCTCCAATAAGCAGTCATCCAGTGGTCCAGATCCCTGAAATCCCTTATTTCATAGAACTTGTAAAGGTCTTACTCTTAAAGTTCCTCCTCAGAAGATCTCAGAAGGTCCATATTATCTTATTGGATCTAAGTTGCATTCATTGCTTATAGTTAGGACTCTTTCCTCAGCAATTGTTCACCCTGGCAAGTGACT
The DNA here is from genome assembly GCA_035583185.1 of Anabacerthia variegaticeps. NCBI lineage: Eukaryota > Metazoa > Chordata > Aves > Passeriformes > Furnariidae > Anabacerthia > Anabacerthia variegaticeps. The sequence goes on along the minus strand of JAWWEW010000166.1, from coordinate 26,383,468 downwards.
GATGCTAAGAAGAGATGTAGATGAAGTGGAGATCTGAGTGTTCCTAAAGAAAAAGGTCCCTAACCCAGTCCGTTGTGTCATAAATATTTCCCTTTGTGTGAAAGAAAAAGGTTGAGGCATTATTAATGCCCTTGGCCACTATTTCTGGCAAAATTAAGTGTACCTAGGCCATTTGAAGAGGTGTGCCTATCAGGTTTGAGTCCCTTGCTAGTTACATCTTATTTTGGGGAAAAGATCAATTATGTCAGGAAGAAAGGGGTGGGATTGAAATAATGCTGCTCACTCCATTTCTGGCAGCTGCTGTGGGAATTCCACAGGAGGTCTGTTCCTGTGAGTGTAGCAGAGCCATCCCTCTGGCTCCAGTGGAGAGGGAGCTGATGGATTCAGTGCTCTTTGGAGAGAAGAGGAAGTTCTAATGATGGATGGTTGTCTGCACTACAAGCCACTTGTAATGGCAATTTTTCACTCCCACCCTGTTAATCTCCTTTATTCTGGAAGTAAAACAATTCAGGAGAGGTGTCAGGGTCTGTCCAGAGCTCCCCTTTTCCCCAGTTCTCTTAGAATCAGAGTGGAGGAAGCAATTGAAACAGTCCTCTGTAAAAACAGGTACAGAACTGATCTTCCTTTCAGGATGTGTTTTGTTAAGGTACCCCTGCTTTGTGTTTAATTATCAGTATTGTCTGATGGATTCATCAGTCCTTTTCATCCATACTACAGCTTGCCCAAACTTGTTCTCTCTCACCACTCTCTAGGATATCTCCAGCGATCTGTGTATTTTATGCATCACTTCAGACTAAAAAAGAGGCAAGAACACAATACAAATACATAAAATGAGGATAAGCATAAAGTACTTTTTAGCCACCAGGCATGACATTTAGACCCCAGAGCTGGTGAACAGCAACAGGGCTCGCAACTGCCACAAAAGATATGGGAAAAATTGAATTATATCTGCAAAGAAATCCTATTGTTTGGGTTGTTTTGATATTTTTTTATGGCATTTATGGCAAAATGATTCAGCTTATCACAGCTAGACCTGGATGACATTTCCCCAAAGAACAGCAACTGTGTCACAAAGGAAAAAGGTGGGGAAAGCAGGACTGAAAGTACTTGGGAAGCTGAGTCATATTACAAGAACAACTTAATATATAAATAAATGGTGATGATTCTGTAAATATTAAAACATTTCCTTTTATGTTTAAAAGTTTATTCTTTTGGTAGTGTGAATATGTTTTGGTTTATGCTGTTTTGAAACTGACTATTTGGAGTTTTGTTTCAAGATTATATTTTCTTTCTCACTTCTTTGTAGCTGTACCCTTTATGAACAAAAGTTTGAAATGAGCAAAATGAGCTGACGTAAGATATTACTTTTCACTTTTAGCTATTTTGAACAAAAAAAAAAAAAGGAAAATCAGAGGGACTGAAGCTTAAGAAAATCTCTTCAGTTAAACTAAAAAAATATCCCCAAATATTGAATTCTGAGCTCTCAAATGTCAATCACATATTTAAAATGTTGAGCCAGTTTTTTCTTTATTATCAACAAAATGTGAGAAATATTGGGGAATCATAACAAACTGGTATCACTTAAACCCCCACTCTGTTTGTGTTATGGTTGTATTTTGTGTCTTAAAGGATTGCATTGGATAATCTTGGCTTTAGCTAAAAATTCACTGAAATTCTTATTTATCTGCAATCCTAATCCCAATGGGAAAAGGAATTAGGATTAATGAGCATGGACCCAGATACCTTTCCTGTCAAGGCCTACAGGGCATATAAGTATTTAAGACATCTAAAGGTTCAGACTGGCACGTTCTGGGACTTTATGAGGCAACTTTTGGAAAATCCCACCTTTAGACCCAATAACACCCTGAAAATTTCTCTGGAGGTCTCCTGTTAGGTCCTGCTGGAAAGTATAACTGCATTAGAACCTTATTTTTTATTTAATTTTGTTTTCTGTGTCTGCTTATTTTACTGAAGGGTTTTCTCTGCAACTTGGCTGCACAGTGTATTTCTGATTAATCTCTCCTGGCCTTTTTCCAGCTTTGTATGTCCCCCTACACCTGCCCACCGTGTTCAGCACATTCATGAGTATTTCTTCATCCAAAACTCAATTTATCCAACCCTTACATGAGGGCAGTCACTACATTTGCCTCTGCATTTTTCCTTTCCTGTCCTGTTCCATTGTACGTGAATAAGCTGCCCGGTTTTTGTTTATCCGGAATGATTTTCTTAGGGCAGGTAAGGAAAGAAATTCAGTGAAGAAATTATTTGCAAATACACTGGTTTTAAGCATTCAAAACAGGTTATCAACCTGAGCTGTTCACAACTATCTGGTGTCCTGCTCAAGGGCTGTAAAAAGAAAGAGTTGAATCCGTGCAGCCTGAACGGCTCAAAGTTCTGTTCCTCACTTTGTTTACTAAATCACAGTAGGATCTGAAAGTGCCAGCAGACAGGAGAGAGCACTTCTCACCAAGTGCCTGTTATTTTGTGCTCTATGCACACCTTTCCTTAATAGATCCTCAAGAGCTCTACTGCTGTAGAATGAAAATCACATTATTATATTGCTAACACCCTTCCTTTACCTGCAACCAGCTTTTGAATCTTGCTTTTTTTTTCCTGTTCTTTCACTCTAAAGAGCTTCTAATTGTATGTTGTTTGTAGTATATGGGAGGTTCTCTTTGACCTTTTTGGTCTAAATATCTGTTTATTTGCATTTGCACAACTCCCACATCAGTAAAGACATTTCTAGGCAGGATGGTGTTTCAAGTAGTGATGTGGGAGCAGAAGCCTTGCAGGAAGCTAGCAGAGGATGACTAATTAAAAGATTAAGACTAATGGTGCAGAGAGATGTCAGAAAACCAAGAGATTTGTTTTCAACCTGATGTTTAATGCAGAGGAGAGAATACCTTGCAAAGATTTTCTTAAAACCCCCAAATTGGTATATTTTGAATAGAGAAGTTTTAAGAGGATAGCAAACAATTTTGCATGTGGAATGAGAATGGAGCAGATGTTATGCCAGGCCCCAGAGTCATACTGTGTGGCTTCCCTTTAGGCCCAGGAATCCAGAGGAAATGAGGAGGTCTCTGAAGGAGATGGCACAGCTAAGGGACCACCCTACTGGAAAGAAGAATGGACTTGAAAGCACGGCAACCTCTGTTTGCAGGGTCTGATTGTCATCTTGAATTAAGAAGACCAGAATACTTGCTTTTCCTTCCTTTCTGCCTCCCTTCAGTTTTGCAAGTAAAGATATTCCCAGATACCATTTTGAGTCAGAGGAAACAAGTTGTAGCTCACAGGTTTGAAGTGACTCGTGGGTTATTTCTACTTAGGCTCTTTTTCTCTGCTACTCCCCTCCCCAAAGGGTGGCAACCCTTTATGTCAGAACATGGAGAGATCATCACATCTAGGGATTTTGTCTTTGTAGTAGCAGGTCTTTCTCCAGGTTGCCAGGACTCACTTATGACCTGCTGGGTTAGTACTTGCAGGAATCCAGCTCCCATGTTCCCTGGGGAATTATCACCTTGTGTCTGTTGCCTGCTCCTTAATGCTCCTGTGGAAAGCATTATGTCTAGTGACAGCCTAGAAAGTTACTTAGCTACACTAATAGTAGACACTAATGGTCAGAGCAAATTTGTCAGTCTACTTCCAGAAAATTGTCTGCTTCAGCCATAGTTTCGTCCCCAGTGATAATGTTTATGAGCTTTTAGTTAATTAATAAGTGGCTTTTTGATAGAGACTCAGAGACGGTTAAGTACATTGTACTCAGGCGGAAATAGGGAATTTGGTTTTGTTGGGCTTTTAGAAGATGACAGCACAGAAGGACTCAATTAACACTTAGTTATCACATTCTTAAATCTGTGAATAATTTCTGGTTTAGGTTTAGTTGTAAATATTTTTTATTTTGGAGTTATTTTTTTGCTTGTTTGAGTTTTTAAGGCTAGATATCTATCCGTTCTTAATCATTCCTGACTTAATGGGAGATTTGTTTGTAGGAAACCAACTGAAAGATTTTCAATTAACCAAACAATTGTGGCTGAAACAGCACAACACAACACCAAGAGCTGAATGTAGACTATGCAAAGACATTCACATCCAGCACAGGGAGGCAGAATTTGTATTTGTTGATCCTGGGCTAATGGGCTGGCAGAGGGACAGGGCTATATAACAAGGATTCTCTGCCGAATGGGAACACCTATAACTGCTTTGGCATCGAAGCTGCTGAGTGTGCATCATGAAAACAGACTTTAGTCCTATAGTCTCTTTTCTTCCCTGTTGTTTCCACTGGTGAAATGTCAGCTAATAGAATCTTGTTAATTAGTGTGTATGTATGTACTTTTTCTTTCTATATTTTATTGTGTTTCTAGTGCAATTCTCAGATTTGTCGGGGTTTTTTTTCTGTTTGGTTGCTTTTCTGTATTGATTTGCTTCTCATCTTTGTAATAAGGCATGTTTGAACAATGCACAGCATACTTCTCAAGCTCACACTTTGAGGAACAGTCCTTCTCCAAAGTTCTATTCTCCTTTTAGAAAACGACATGCTTTATCTCATTTTTAGTAAAAGTTTTATTTGCCTTAGAGTTCTTCTGTGCACAGTAGGTAAGTCTCAGTGTAGCAAATCATCTGGATAGAAATGCAACCAAGTTTGAATGTTTTTAAAACCCAGCCCCCTGTTGTAAGAGGCTTTGTTCTTTCTATTTGCTTGTAGTAGCCGTAGCTTCTTTACTGTACAAGTTTGTTTTTATGTTCCTTGTAGTCGATCAATACAGAAAAATAAAGTAATAACAATGAAAACTAACTATAAATGCTGAGGGGAAAAAACAATTCAAACAATTAAGACTTTTTTATAAATAATTATGTCTGGAGCTGCAGGCATCGCTGTAGAAAATCACAGTATTAATCTGTAGAGCTATGCATAAGCGCGTTAGTTCCTTGTGTACCAAAGCGTATATTATCACTGGGGAGAAAAAGTGAAGTTAAACATTTGCACAGCCTCAGGCAAAATCAAATTTTAGTGTCTTACGCATGCTCTGATCTGTTAACTTTCTTAAGCACTAAATGTCTTCCTATTGATTTCACTGCACTTGGTGTCAGAGCTTGAATGTGATTTGAGGTTTTTGAAGCTACCACAAAGATTTATTTGAGATGTTAAGCAATCAAATCTATTATTCAGTTTTGACAGTCTTAGTGACAGTGTTTTCCCCTCCAAATGCCTTCTCCTCATTTGTTTCCTTTCTATTCATTAATCTTCTGTCATTTTGTGCCTAATATGTGTGATTGAATATACTTTCTGATATATATTGTATCTCAGAGGTGAGGCTGAATGCGTAAAGGATTGTTTTGTATTTGCCTGTTGGAGCATGGCAGAGCAGTGACAAGATTTTGACGTTGGTGGATTTGATCAGCAGGTAGTGTTTTTGTCCTGGAGGGCTGGTCCACAGCCTGTGGAGTCTGGAGATGTCTCCTGCCGTCCCAGCTAGACTGCAGTCATGAACACAGAGGAGTCTACAATGTTATTTTTAAAAGCTGGAAGGAATTTCTGTTTTCCTGATAGGTCTCTGAGCATTATAAACTTTGGTACCGTTCTTCTACCTTGTGATGCTTGTGTTGAATAACTTCAGGTGCAAGACTTAAACAAGTCTAAATTAAGCTGTTTTGAAGCTGTTGTAAGAAGCTGTCACATGCAGTCGAGGTAGCTTTGCTCAGCAAAAAATGGGAAAAAGTTGTCCTCTTTTGACTTTTCCAGCCAACAAGATTCTCTAGTAATTGCCAAAAGAATTATTCTAATTTTTTGGTTCAAAACTTCAGTTCCAGGTCTTTTCCCAGAGTGAACCAGGGGGTGCTCCAGTGTTCATGGGGATGAGGAGTCAAGGCTTTGCAAGATGACAAACTGCTGATAGAGCAGCAGGTCAGGTAACAAATAGCAGCAGAAAATGTGTCAGAGGATGGGAGGTGGATCTGCTTGCACATGTCTCTAACAAAAACACTGCTGTGAGCTCAGCATCCTCTAATAGACATCATTTGAAGTGCCACATCTTGCAAAGAGCAATTTGGCCTTATGGATTCTACTTAGTATTGTGGGTTGCATGTTTTGGGGACTTTTTTTTTTTGTTAGAGAGTTAGATGAGAGACCTGCATTGCTGTTCTTTTGTGCAGCATGTTGGTACACAGCAAGACTATATTTCTTTCTGAAATTTTCTTTCCAAACTTTTCTTTCCCATCTTCCTAGCCAGTCTCACTTCCCCACAAATCCATCACATATCCATCTCGGAGGGAATACATAGGTAACTCAGTGAAGTAGGGATGCTACTTGCCTTTAGAGACTTGTGTTTCTTTGCCAAGCATATGGGTTCACCCCCTCCAAACGCATTTCCTGGAACACAGTTAATTCTTTGGGACTTCCTTGGGCTGACTGTGACAATGTTTAACTCTTTTATTGTTGTTTTGGTTTTTTTAAATTTTTTTTCTTACTCATGCATTATAGGGAATGAATAAGAGGAAATGATCAGTTTATAATAGTTTTTAAAAAGGCAAGTTATGAGCATTTGGTCGGCAATGGAGCAATGTATTTTGTCACTATAGCTAATATTACCATAACAGTTTTAATTATGTGACTGAGTTCCCTCAAGGTTATAACAAGGCTGTAACACCTCTGTGCGCTCCAAGGTGGTTGCCTATCAAGTAGAACTTGAGGAAATCGCTGCTCATATGACTACTACTCTGCTTGTCAGTTTGCATGTGGATGGATCCAACAGGGCAAACCATGTTCAGAAACAGGAGTCCACGTGAGCTGTGCCCACAAATCCAGTTGTTCCTACAGTTAATGTGCTCAGAAAGGTTCTCACCTCACCGAACTCTCTCTGCCATCTTGATCCATAAAGAAAGCAAAAAAGATTTGTCAGGATTCCTGTGAATGAAACCCTTAATGATCTATTAAAGTTTGTGTCATGGAACTTTCTGAAAAATGAAAAATTATTCCCCTTCCCCATGAATCATTTGTTGCTGCCTTCTGACCGGCGGTGCTGAGTGCAGGATTGCTTTGCGGTCCTCAGAACAGGATGCTAATACTGTCCTACTAAATGACTGACCTTGTGGCATTTGCTGCTCCTCAGATATTCAACAGGTATTTTCTAAAAGATAATCCCTGGAGTTCTTGAAATTCAGTAGTGGTATCAAATAATTAACTGAAGGTCAGAGACAGTTCCTGCTACATCTAATTTGTAAGCAACTGTTGAGTAGAAGGTGCATGTGGTATACATGCTAATGAAAATCTTTCTTTCAGACCATATTATAAAAGATATCCTTGGGGATAAAAGTGGCAGAAGTTCAAATGTTTAGGAAACTGTAAATACAGGCAGACTTCAGTTCGGGCAGATGCTTCTGCCAGTGTGCTTAATGTAAAATTTGTGCTTATAACCACTGAAGACATTTGGTTTTGCACTTGGGTGTAAGCACATGTCAAGTCCCATTCAGATTAAAAGCTGCAAGTTCAAACATGTGCTTTGGTGTTTTAGCATGTGGCTGTCTGCAGATCACTTTACAAACAGCAAGTAGAACATGTTCCACTTCAGAAAGACTGGGAAGGGCCCTCCTCACCTGGAAATCCCATGCTGGACCCAAACGAAGCCATGTTTGCATTGACCATTTATGCCCTCTCTTCCAACTGAAATTCCTCAGAAATACTATATAAATAAAGCAATACATTTAGACTGCAGTATTGCCAGGTAAAATATAGGAATTTATAATTAATACAGGACTATGAGTCCATTTGGAATCTCTCACAAGTTAGCATGATTCCAAAGGTTATTCAGATACTTGTTTTTCCCTCTTATATACAGACATAGGTGTCTTAAATGGCCCTTGGGAAGCAAAATTTGAAAGCAAATATAACCAAGAACATTGTGCCCTATTGTTTTAAGAGAAGTTAGACATGACTGTTTTAAGACTCAACCTTGTGTTTCTTTAGATTTTTTTAAAAATTAAAAATACTTACTCATGCCATACTAATAAAGCCTATTTGAGCTGTCTGAACAGCCTGAACACAGCATGTAACAAAGAATTTGCTCAAGATTGTAATTAAGTGAAAACTGATTGTTGAACTGGTTAATATATGACCTAGTGTTTAGCTAAAAAGTCTCTAGCAATCCAAAATAAAATTTCCTGCTTTGCAAAATGGCGCATTTTCTTTGACCAGGGGTTAGTTGGCTTCTTCTATTCACACACAGGAAGTCTTTGGTGAGGGTAAACAATTCAGCCTTACTTTCTCTTGCTTTAGGTGTTCCTGAATACCTTTGATGTGTTATTTGTCTCCAAAGGTATTTTGCTTGAATCATGTCTTTCTGTGATAGTATCTTTCTAAATAACCAAATATTTCCTATACTTTTTCAATATCCTAATATGTATTTAGCAAAACACTGATGATAAGCCATTGGACTAAGAGATTTTAGATAACAGCCTCCTGATTTTCCATCTCTGATTCTGTTCATTTAAGAGCAAACTGGTTCTGCAGAGAACACAAATCCTGTGTTTTTCTGAAAAAGGTACATGGAAATTATGAAAAAAGAGATAGCTGTGATAGTAGAGATTCTAGTTTAACCTAATATTGGACTGATCACCTGCAAAACAAATACAACAATAGACAAAGAGGGGGTTTCACTGTCTGAGTTTCAGGTCTGTGATCCTTGCTTACTGGGATAACTCTTCTGTTTTGCCAGCACACAGCAACAGCAACCAGCTGAATAACATCCAGAAAGTAACATCACCTGAAGAGTTTTGTCTGCAAGTAGCCTCTGCAGGTGCCATCCTGCTCATATGGGGCTGGTTCACTCAGGCACAAATGACAGTGAGGTTGTTTTGATAAGGGTACACAGCACTTTGCTGTCCCCAGATGGGGCTGGTACTCCACAATAGCACAGGACGAGGTGAGACACTATGAAATTCCTTTATATCAGTTGCAAGTGTCCATGAAAACTGTTTTTCATGGAATAATTGATAAGATGGGGAAGAGGAGAAGAAAGGACAGAAGCGCTCTGAAGCACAGCCAGGTGGAAAAGAAAGAATGAATTCTGACTGCTCTTAGTTAAACCTTTGATCAGCCAAAATAAAGATTTTACTCACTGATTGACTCGGGTTTTTGCTGTGTCTTTCAGGTTCAAAGAAGGAATGAAAAGGAAAGCAAGAGATGGTTCAGCTTCATATTTGACTCTTGATGCAGTTAACATTTGAACAACTAAAGTTTATGGGAGTTGATCCAAATTCACACATCGTTTTCTACTTCCCTGAACGAATCAACCATACTGCTATTGATGATAAAGAGAGCTGGAAAGTGGAGGAACATCAGTCTCTCATTATTGCCCGTTTGGTTTCTTTCCTTGCCCCAGATGACACAGGCAGGTGAAGTGAGAGGAGATAAAAGTGCAGGAACTTCATACTGGTTAAGGAGGACACTTTCTGACAACAAGGCAGTAAAATTGTATGTGCAATTGTTAGTATTTTCTTTCCTTTTGTCAAAAGTAATTTGAAGAGAAGGCACAGGCTAGTGCTAGGTCACTGTCATACCTTTAGAAGTTTGTGCAGTGTGTACAGAACAAGGTGAAGAACTGAAATGTTTCGCTGTGTGAAGTGAAAAAGAAGTCTGTTTAATTCCACTCAAGGGAGGTCCTTTTAAAAAACTGAGAGACTTGCAGATAAATTACAGCCACCCAAGGAGAAAGAGTAGAGCTGTGATTCTTCTGCACACCCTTTTGGGAGCTTGACACCCAGCTGTTACAGCAAGATTACTTGATGATGTTTGATATCCATTTCTGTAAAACCCGTGTGACAGTGCAGATGAGCTTTGACTCAGAGTCCTGTTTCCTGGTGTAAGTGGGCAGAGGCCTCACATCTTTGAGTATGAAAAGTTGGAGATTCAAAACTAAAATGCTGGTTTACAAGCAAGGTTTTCTGCCTACAGAGCCGATGCTGCCTTACTTTGGGAAAGTTTCTTGTGCTGATTCTTTGGTTTTTGGTTTTTTGTCTGGGTTTTTTTTCCTAGTACCTGTACAATATAGTTAAAGAATAGACACTTCTTTGTACTGCTGGAATTGAGAGGAGTGTGAACCAATTAATGAGTTAGTCAGAGCAGTTATCTTCCCCACTCAAGGAACTATTTATATTTTGTCCATGAAGCTGGTGTGGGTTTGCTGTTGGCTCTGTCTTGGCCAGCAATGATGGTATCTCTTCAACTGGCTGGCACGTTGCTTCACCCTAACCTTACTCAGTCCAAAGGGTGGAGCTGTAAGCTCTCTGATATCACCTCTGATGCCAGTCATAGTCAGTGTATACACAGATCTCTGTATTTATGTATTTCTGAGGTATATTTAGCAATATATACACAGGACAGCTTCAGTGTACATAGGACAAAGGCAAAGGGTAGCTTCTCAGCTAAAAGATCTGAGTCTCAAACTCAACATCCTGAAAAGGAATGAATGTTTTGCTTCAGCTTTTTGCAAATATTCTTGTAACTTATTTGTTGTAGAGTTTTCTCTTTGTTAGTGGTCATGCTTGGATACTAAAAGCAGCACTGTATAACCACCATCCACAGATACAGAAGGTCTTTAGGGAGCTGGGTAAAAAGCTCAATTTTAGAGATAAGAAAGTAAGGCTCACTAAAGCTGAGCCGAGATTTTCAAGAGCTGGAAGGGATTTTACACTGAAATTCCTTTGAAAATCAAGTGTAATGGGTACCTGTTTCTTTAAGAGTTTTTGAGAATTACCCCTTAACAATTTGTGCAAGATTCTTGGAAGAAGTTAGTCAGTGAAAGACTGAGCAGTCTCAGGACTTCTGTTCTGGAGGGTTTATAAATATTTCACTCTGCTCACAAGTTTCTTAACTTTTCTTATGTAGTAGCTAAGCAGCAGGTGCACAAAATTTTTTTTCTGTCTCACCCCTTGCTCTGTATTAAATGTCTTATCTCTCGACTGGATTTCTCTCTCTTTCTACCCCTAAAGAAAGAACTGAGGGGTTTAAGTACATGAGGGGAGAAAGAACTGGTTTACTTCAATGCAAGACTTTAGTTCTCTAGTATTGATGGACAATACCCCATACAATAGGCATCAAAGGGTGCATGGCTCCATGGATGGGATGCTGTCACCAGCAGCACTGGGAAAGCATCACTTTGCAGTATTTAAACACTCTTTAGAATCAAACTTCAACATGGTGTGAGAGGAGTAATGTAATCCTGGCTCAGACTGGCAAACGTCAAAAGAGTAATCCCAAATTCTGTCACAATGCAGTCAGTAATCATGATGAATTATGTGGGCTGCTGGATACAGTACCAAGACAAGCAGGGAAGTTCAGCATCTGCCTCTGCCTTACAGTCACCAAAGACCTGCCTGGGTCTATCCTGCAGCACTGCCAGCTGAAACAGAGAGGCTCTTACGAGGGATCCACCCTTTGGAAGCCCCATGTTGTTTTAGTATGTGCCACATCAGCAGAGGAAGTACAGCAACTGGCTGGAGGCAGAATTCCTGGGGGAGAAACAGCAGGGAGATGTGAGAGGGCAAGGAGGTACTAGGCTTTGGTGTTTGTCTGCTCCCTGGGGAACAGCTAACAGATGGCAAAGGGAGTGGGAGTCAGGAGAACCTACTTGTAAGATGCCAGTCAGGGCTAATGACACATGTCAGGCAGTGCTGGGGCCTTTCAGGGATGCTGCTCTGATGGTAATGCAAAGGAATTCAGGCTGGGACTGGAGCAGAATTTCTCCATGAATAACTCAACACCCAGTGCTGCTCTCTGGGAGCAGGGTGATGCAGTGTGATGGAGATGTGCTGTACTGTGTTTTTGCCTCATACCAAGGACTTTCCTAGTCCTAGAGCCAGTCAATATAGCAGCCTGTTGGTTCCCAGTCAGATCTAGTATTTAATTTCAGTTCTCTAAAATAGACATGAAAGGAATACAGATAGGAATTATTTCAGTTTATACGTAAAATCTTACTAGCTGCTTATCTGTAGCTATGCTGGTTGTTTTCAGGTGCTGAGAGAAAGAATAAGCAGCTCTGCAGATGATGTATAGTCTAATGAAGTCAGGGAAAGCTGCATAATTAAGCAAGGTTAAGGTAAAACCACAGCTATTTTGGAAGAATTCTAACTTTAACAAGGCCAAGATTTTACCTCAGGTCTTCATAGAATAGTTTACCACCAAAGAATTTTTTTTTCCTTAGCCCTGAAGGATACAGGCTTATAGCCTTAATTTTATTTATCCCTTCTTACGTAACCATGAATGCTCTCATTAGCCGTATAAATGTCTAATACTCTTTCAAATGCTGGTAAACCCAGCCATTCATTAGTAGCCCAAGGGCAAAATAATTCTTTCCACCAGTGCTACAGATTTCTAAAGTTTGAGCCTTATAACATTTTTCTCTCAGGTGGGCCAGGAATATGCTTAATTCATTTTCTCATAGTTAGAAAATGATTACTGAATAGTTTAAAAAGTTTAGCTACTGGAAAACATCTGCATTGTATTCGTTGGAGCTTTTTCACATGAGAAATAGTTGCAAATATTTATTGAGATCAACTTGATGTGTGAGTTTCTGGCACACTTTTCAAATTTTCTCCACTTTGAAGGATATCACATTCATTTTGGGGGGCTGATTTACTTCCATTCCACAGAGATCAAATCTCCCTCACTTTGATTGCCAAAAACTATTTCCATTGTGAACTTTAAAATAATGTAGCAGGATTTTCACACCAAAGGAAATGCCTTTCTGTTTCACCCTGACTCTTATTTTTTAGAGTTTCATTTGAAGTTTTCATTGTGCATGTTTTCACACATTTAGCCTTTGGCAGGTTGGGGTGTGTGATTTATAATGTAGACAACATATTTTGACCACAGTGCATCTTATCAAGACGAAGTTATTTTAAAGAGAAAAGATGACTGGGTACACACAAAAAAAAAAAAGTATTGTCAAAAGAATTGAAATAAATTTGAGTGTAAGTGTAATAGCTTTATTCAAACATTGCTGTGTGAGGGCTCTGGGTAAACAGCTCTGTCATCGAATGGTTGTGTGATAACAGGCAAATTACGTTCCTACAAATATTGTTTTTCCTAATCCCTCTCATGTTTTCCTTGTCAGCACTGATATCTTCAGAGGCACGATGGGCTATTTGCTCTTGCAGTACCTGCAATGAGGCTTGGGATGTGGATCTCCAGGAGGCAGCTGAGCTGGTCACAGCTTGCAGAAATGGAAGACTGAGTTCCCTCTCCCTCCTTCCTTGGCTCTGGCAGTCACCTGCTTGCATGGACAGCCAATTTGCTTTTTGCCAGGCTAATTTTCTGCTCTTTAGTGAATGGAATCGATGCACCATAGGATCAGATTTGTGCCAGAGCTGTCTTAAGGTAAAGCATTAGAGGTGCATGGCATGGGAATAAGGGAAAAGCAAGAGAGGGCTGGATGATGAGCTGCTGATTTGGTCCAAAACCTGCTGTAATCTGTGTAATGATGAGAGCTCGTTGTGGTTCTCTACACCAGTGCAAACTTCCAGAGTGAGCTTGGATGAGCAATGATGTACTCTTCTGCCCAAGACCCATGTTACTACAACAGGGTGAGAACAGACAGGCTTCAAAATCAGTGCTGTGACTGCAAGCTATTTGTTGAAAGTCAGAAGAATTCAGAGCTCTGTCGCTATATCAATATACACCAACATTTTCAAAAATACTTGTTTTTAACTAGATATCCAAGTTTCCAAGTATTCTATCACCATCACTTCACCTTCCCCTTTCTCATTAACTTGGGTATATTTAATCAGTGATGGATAATTCTGAATTTAGGCTGTTTCCATATGTGGGTCAGATTATATAGATTTTGGAATGCTGCATCAGGCTGGCAGGTTTGACAAACTGGGCCACTGTTTTGACAGATATGTCTTTTTATCTCCCTCTCAATACAATCTGGGCTGAAACTCAATGCTTGTTACAGAGATGCTCCTTTAGCAGCCTCAGAAAGAAGGTGAAAGCTGTCAAGTAAGATGCTATAGTACCACAGCTTTGTGCCAGTATGACTGAAGAGCAGGACAAGGCATTTTGGCAGCAAGTGTGTCTCTCCCTGTTAGCCTGGATGAGCTCTTGACTTTGTACCCTCTCCTCTCTCTAATGTACAGATGGCCATGGTTGAGATGCTGTGTTTTGGCAGATGGCAGTGACACAGAGGGGTGTACAGGCATGCAGCATTGTGTTGCTAACCAACATACAAAGTTTTTATTTGCTGCCATCCTCTGCATCCTCTGTTCACCTTCTGAACTTTCCAGTGAGCAGAATGAGATTTCCCTCTTCCCAATATGCAAAGCAGTAGCTGACCTATGGCCAAAATTTGTCGGTGCTCCAGAACAGCTAATTGTGCAGAGACTCGCTGATTAAAGACCCTTTTGAAAACATGTAGCTGTTGACTAATGTGGCGGATTAATGTTTCAGAGAAATTCCATGCTGTGGGTAGACATCCCTTACTGATTTTGGCTGAAACACAAGTGCCTCTGCCTCTTGCCCATTGGTTGGCACTTGCTGGCTCACCAATCCCACCATGCTGCTGACGGAGGGACTCGGGCAAATTGCCCTCTCTCCCACTTCAGGAGAATCATCTGCACTAACATAAGCCTTTGGGTCTTTCAGAAGCCCAGCTGAGCGTGTCCAAAGTGAATTCAGGGATTCTCACTTTGCCCCATTATCTGTCAGAGCTGTGGGGATGCAGCTCCAGGCAGAAAGCACTGACAGAAGGGAAAGCCCCCTCCCCCCAAAAAAAACCACCCAGTATCATGTTTATCAAGGCAAGTGACCATCAGCTGCCTCGGGATTCACACTTCTGGATGGTGTAACCCATCCAAAGTGCATTTCAAGTCCAGAACACAAAACCTGAGAGCTGGGGCAAATATCTCTTTAGCCATCCCATGGGCAGCCTGTCTCTTGCATGTTCATTGAGGTGTGTCTGGTTTAGTCTTTTAAGCTTGGAGAGAAAAGGCTCATAGTTCTGGACACAAGTGTTCCCTGAGAGTTCTCTGGCATTTTTTCTTCTATTAGGGGCTGCTGTGCCCTAGAGACAATTTCCCTTTAAATAGAAGAGTGTTACTACAATTTTCTCCTGCAGTATATATTCCAGTTCGCAAAGACCTATCACAGAGATATTGGCCATTATGGTTCCCCTGAGTTTTCCTCCGTTAACCATAACAAAATATCATTAACTATTTAGGAAGTGCAACCTCTAAACACACTTCTAGTTTCACAGTTTTTGTGACATCCCGTAATGAACAGGATGGATAGAAAGGATTATTCAAAAAATAGCTTTGAGGTAACACATTACTGAAGTAATTTCAAACAATCTGAAGCAGTCATTTGGAATGACAGCTTTTATTACTTCCTCTGTTGGTAAATTAGGGGATAAGATGCAAGTGATTGAAATGAAGCAGGAAACATTTTTCCAGGTGTTTGTGGATGATATACTAAATAATTTAGTAACTAGGAACAGTGTGTTATGCAGTCATTCAGCAGGAAGAAGAAAATTGAGAGTACACAATTCCCCCAGCTACCGTTCTGGTCTTACTGATGTTTACATCAGCAAAGAGATGGAATAAGAGTGACAAATATGGCCAGTGTAGTTGCTGTTTCATGACAGTATGCATTTCCTATTTGAAAACATAGAACTGTGAGGCCCCCAGGTCTCTCTCTAATGTCTTTCTGTTGCTCAGATTTTTTAATTTAATAATTATAAATTCTTCCAAATTATTAGCTACATGTGCATTCTGATTTTACACCCTTCACTTCCTAGACTCCTTGTCTTTTATGAAGTGTGGCTTATACATTTTGTAGTCATTAACATCTAATTTTGTCTTTGATCTTGGTTGATATCTCTACTATAAATCTTTTCTTTTTCCTAGACAGGGCTATGACATATCTTTCAGCACCTACAGCTATGAGCATGTGGATAGTGAGGTATCAGCCAGCAGAGAGTTTCATTGGCATGACTTTCCTAGGAAATAATATGATAATAGCACTGCAGTTTCAGTGCAGGTTCCAGTCTGGTATGGATACAATAGCTTATGGCTGTAGAATTTCAAATTAATTCAAAACAGTTTGGTTAATGAAGATAATAGATACCATTGTTCATTTTAAATAGGACGTAGTGATGTTGATACAGACTACAAGTGGGTAAATAACTTTCATATATGTGCAAATTACTAACCCACTTCTAGCTTGAATGACTATGTAGTTTGTTTAGTTCTGATCCTCTTTCTCAAAAAAAATTTCTATACATGAAATAGACACTTCTCAAACATGAATCTCAGCTGCTATTGTTGGTCACATGGGTCACCTGAGTACAGCCCCAGCCTTTCCTCTTCCAGCAGTGTAAACTGCAAGAGTAAGTTGCACAAATGACTGTTTTCTCATCTCTAGAGCACTTTGCTTCTGACCTCAGCATTGACAAAGATTCCCAAAGCCCTGCTGCTGCTGGGCATGTTGGAGCTGTAAGTGCTGTCCTGTGACTGGCAGGCACAGAATTTGCATTAAGTACTTTGAAGCTCTTGGGAGAACAATTGAAAAGTCTCTCATTTTGGAAAGCAGCAGAAATAAGATCAACCTTGGTGTTTGTGCCTTCATTAAAAACATGTTGTTTTCCTTAAATGTAAGGAATTGGCCTGACATTTTCAAAGGCACCATTGTGATTACCAGGCAGAAGTTTCAAAATATCAGACTTGAATTATATTCAGTTTGAAGCAGCTATTGCATTCTCCCCTCTGAACTGTGTTTTGTTAAACACGCATTCAGGTCTCAGAGCAGTTTGGAGAAAAAGTTTCCTATTCTGGAAACAGTGTTCTAAGAACAGAATTTGGATAGCCCTCACCCAAAAGACCTTTCTAAAACAGCTGCACAAAGGAAATATGATAATGTGTACAAAAGGAATCCTGGAGCGCATCCTACTCTGGTTGCATGCAGATCAGTGTTTCAGTTGTCCTTGTATCTACATGTATATTTAAATGATGTGTCACTTACTTGACAAAATCCGGTTGGGGATCTCACTGGAAATCTGAGGTCCCAGTTTGCATTTCTAGTTTGTTGATGAGTCAGAGATTCATAGTTTTAGGCAAGTATGTTATTCTCCTCTGTTCTAGGGCAATATTTTATACAAAAATCACACTTCTGAGTTTAGTAAAGGCACATGAAAAACTTGTGTTTCCTTTAAAATCACACAAGTCTGTTTGCAGACAAGCTGTGCCGGTGTGCCTGTCATTTACATTTCCTTTCATGCCTGCTACAAGAAGTTTTGAAGTAATATTTGATATACATTGGTAGCAGTGGTGGATTGAAAAGTGCTTGAAACACATGGAGTGGTGTGAGGTCCTTGCTCTGCAGAGGAGTCAGGCTCTGAAGTAACTTCTGAGTGGTGAGAGATACCTCAGCACATGAAACCCCAAGCTGCAAAACTGCCTGGGACCTGAGGGATTCTGCTTCTGATCTACACAGATCTGGTGTCCTCTTGATCTGCCTCCTCTAATTCCATCTGTCTTATTTTTGATGCTTGTTTTTCTTATGGATCAATAGTTTTGGAATGTGGGTGTCTGGCAGACTGCTTCAGGCAGGTCCTTACTACTCCTTGATAAAATGAGAGAGACATCAAGCTGAAATGTTGCACGAGATGAGGACAGCAGTGAGAATAAGGCTAAGGAGATAGAGTCAACGAAAAAAAGAGGGCTAACACTTATAGGCTAGTTATTGCTGCTGTCTGTGTCAGAGGAGATCTGATAAGGCTACTGCATTGCCCTTTGTGAATAAAGCTGTAATAAATTCCTGCCTAAAAATTGGTTATTTGATGCTTAGCTGAAAACTTGAGACTTGCAATTTTCTTTTTAGTCTGTGCATATTTTCCTCCTTCTCTTTCTTCTTCCAGCAGGGATAATTTAAATAGAAACATTGTTAAAGTAGATTTGAAGGGATGATACACAGCCTTTTACAACCTCTAATCAAACAGGAACAGTTTTCTGTGGAGTTATTTTTTTCTCAAATAAATAGATGCTGGTTTTCAAGTTCATTTTTGAAGCAGTGAGATTCTTTAGAACTTCTCTGCTCATTAGGAAGTTGCTTTGGTGAAAAATAGCCCTTTGTCTATCTCCTCTCAGGGAGAAAAGATAGTGATTGAGCAAAGAGAGGAAAAAGCACAAATCCAATATTCCTTTTGCAATTCTTTCAATTATGAACTATTAATATTTTAAATTGGGGTGATAGTTGCTGTGCCTTTGTTCTCTGTGAATAAATCACAGTATAGACCATTTCAGCATTAGAGAAATGTAACCACCTCTGAGTTGGAGACTCAATCCCGGACAATATGTGAGCCAACGTGTTTCCATCCTAGTGAATGCTGGCATATCATCCTTGTCATTTCATACACCTCTTGTAGTCTTCCTCCCAGTTCATTTTGTGTTTTCCCACAGTAGGATGACCTGATGTCTAGGAATGTAAAACTAGGACCTGTTTGAAACAACATAGAGGAAAATAGGTTTTCCTATTTGCCCTGGATAGGGGACTCTGTGTGTACTCTGTTATCAAAGGTCATACACACAGTCACCTCTTCTCTCTCCTTGGTCTCTTGCAGTGGACAGACTCAATATTTTGCTGCATAACAAAGGCACAGAAAACATGATATTTCATATCAAAGGCACCATTGCTTGGTTTTGCATGAGAAATAACATGGTATTGCAGGAACTCAGATCCTTATTGATTAAAGCTCTTCCAGCACTGCAAGTAAACACTTGAAGAACATTTGTTACTCTGAAAAAATGTTCCCGTAAATATTTGTCCTTGATGGTTAGAAAGAAAATCTATATTACCACAGGTCATATATTTCTGGGACATATTTGCTTAGTATTTCTAAAAGTAATACATGACAAACACAGATGCATTTGTGCCCATATAAGCTGACTTTGAGTTGGACTTTTTCTGAAGTTCAGTGTCTCATCGCTAACCTAAACTCACTAATTCCTGCAAGGGCAACAGCAATTATGACTTCCCTTATGTAAGCACAACATGATATTGATCCAAAATTTGCATATTTGGAGATTACAAAGCTGTTGTAATTGCCAAGGAGAAACATATTAAAATGGAAATGATTACAAAGCCTGTGGGCTACTGCAGTAATCCAGGATTTGGTACAATTGTATTAGTATAAAAATGATTTGGGAGAGGAGAGAGAATTGAGATTAAAAGAATAAATTATATCTAAGAATGAAAATACAAAGTGAATAGACATGAATTAAACTTTTCTGTTTGAAACATTTTCAGTTCAGAGGAGGTAAGAGGGCTGGAAACATTGGATACCCTGAAGTCTCTATTTTCTCAATATTGCTTTCTCACAACTTTTCACGCACTTTCAATATTGTTATGTTCCCATATCTCATATCATAGGTGGGAAACTGTTATCTACCAGGATTAATATTGCCCTTTAAATGTCAACTGTTGTATACCTAAACTGATACCATAAGTAACACTTAGTGCTTGTGTGAACTGCTAGTGGTTTTCCCCACATTAATTAGTATATTGTACTGGCACTTCAGAAATTAGATTTCTCTTTCAAGTTCTGGCACTGAAGACCTTATACTTTCCTTTCACCTGCACCCTCTATCTATTTAGATTTGTGAGGTTTTATACCTCAAGTGTTATGGCTTGTTTCATACTTTTAAATGTCTATTTAATGGATCTTGATTTCAGGCAATTACTTTAGAGGATCTCACAGTAAAAATAAATGGTAATGACTATAAAAATAAGAAATGTGACACCTAGCAATATCCAGTTTAATGCCCTTGAGCAGAACATGTTTTCCCTGGCTCTGCCTGTCTGGGGCACAACTTCTCTCTTTCATTTCTGCTGTGTTGAAAAGAATATCAAAGTTGCATCTGAAATGTGAGAACAGGAGGTAAAAGTGGGTGTAAGAGAGGTCACAAAGAAAGGGCAATTCATTAATGTTTTAGAAACTACATCTGACTCTCTAGGCCTCTGTGTGATAAATTTATGCCTTGTGATTTTCATACCAGCTTTTTCTTCTCTTCAATTTACAAACTTTGATGTGCTGGTTTACTGTGAAGAAGAAAAAATGTGCAAATGACTTCATTATAGGATTTTTAATTTCCCTGGCAGCTCTGTCCCAGTCATACTGAGATATTCAGTTGAGTTTCTGTCTCTCCCCTGCACTAGATCTCTTTGAGGATACAGCCACAGGACCATACCTTGCACAGTAGTTGAAACTAAAGCATTTTCCTCCTTTTCCTGCTTCTTGATGAAGCCTCAGCCTCATACAGAATTTTTTTTTCCCCCAGACAATTTTCAGACAGATTGGTTTCCTAATCTGCTTCCCATCTCACCACACCGACAGTGTGACTAGGGTGACAAGGGGCAATATTGCCAATACCTTTGACCAGCAAACCTTGTTGCCAGTAGCAATCTGACAATATTACAGGACTGTATCTCTTTCCTTCCTGCCTCGTCACAAAATCTGTATGTTTTCCTTCTTTATTATGCAGCACAACACTGATCTGTCACATTACTGCAACTCCTATAATCATTCTTGTCATAATCAGACATACTATAAAATCATTAGATTAATTAGAGTAACCTTGCAGTAATTACACTTGCTGTTCAATTACCACTGGAATTACATAAAACAGTTGTGTGCCAGGTTTGCTTTCTGCTTTGTGTTGTAGAAACAGGGAGCACCTAAGCACCCTCCTCTGTCAAAGCTGGTCCTTCGGGGTGCAAGAGCAGAAATGCAGACAGATGGAGATGGCAGATTCTTTCCAGGACTCTGCTCTACCAGCTCTTTGACATTTAAGTCATTGGTATCATATTGTTATTGTCCTTGTTAAATTCTGTGTTTCTTTGATTTCAATTGAGGCTTGTTTGAAAATTTCAATGAAATAGCCTAAAACTGGCCTGTCTCCTGCCTTAACCATTCTTGTGACAAGAACATTTCCAGAAGTTGCTTGTGTGACCCTGTTTAAA
Organism: Anabacerthia variegaticeps; assembly: GCA_035583185.1. Taxonomy (NCBI): domain Eukaryota; kingdom Metazoa; phylum Chordata; class Aves; order Passeriformes; family Furnariidae; genus Anabacerthia; species Anabacerthia variegaticeps. The sequence goes on along the minus strand of JAWWEW010000166.1, from coordinate 26,362,464 downwards.
ATGCAACATTATTAGTAATCCTGAACTCAAGCAGTAGTATAAGTGAATGAACCATTTCTACAAAGAATGACCCAAACCAACAAGACGATATAGAATTTCTTACTTTGCAAGTTGATTGTGCAAGAGAGTTATCCTTTTGTGAGTCAGCGAGTGTTTGCATGACTGTGAATTACTCTTGGGAGTCAACATTCCTGCAGCTGTACTGGGTGCTAGGGAGTAAGGGTTTTTTTCAGAGAAATGCTGCTGTTGTGAGCCTGGAAAACAGCTGTTGCAGAGGATATATTGTGGAAGAGTTCAGTCACAAAGCAAGGAGCTTTCTGTAATATTTGCATGGTTCATATCGAGGAAGGATTGCCATAATTCTGAAGACATATGGCTTTCAGTTTGTATTTTGTTGGTTGACAGTGCAATATTGCATTGACTGGATGAGATCCTGAACTAACTAGCTCCTTTTCACCTCTGCTTTGCTGTGTAATTTGTATTTAGCTTTTACCTAAGATGTTAGTCTCCTCCACTGTTTTGCCATTATGAAGAAATTATTATTCTAAGCACAGAACTAACTTCCACTGGCAGGAAGAGCATCTTCAGGGGTTGCTATAGCAAATATAATGTCAAAATCCCATTGGCAACAGTGAAATGGAGCACTGTTAACACATGCAGAGTATATTCTCTAGTTCAGAAAATGAAGTATTATTTTCCTCAATTCTATTAATGCCCAAACATATTTATTTCCCCTGCAACAATTGGTCAGATATGAAAGAAAACCTTTTTCCCTGTTAAGTTTCATTATGCAGAAATCCATTGGGAAAGTGCTAGCGGCCTTTCAGGCAGGTAGCATTGTATGGGTTCATAGGATACAACAAAAGCTCATTTGTATAGTTGTGTCCATTACAGATTCGTGCTTCCATTTCCTGAAGTGAATGGTAATACCTCAGTTTTTACTGTACTGCACCACTGACATTGGTGGTTATCTGGAAATGTGTGGAAATCATGGCCTGTGCCAACCTAGGTCCAGTAACTGAGCCAGGTTTTGTCTAGCCTTTATGTATCCTCATCTGTTGTTCTGTGGAGAGGAAACTGTTTCTCTGCTTTTCCAACTGCTGACTCCCAGCAAAAACCTAAAGAGGTAACCCAGCAAGCTAGAGGTGATGCAGTTGTCTTTGGCAAGGAAGAGATGAGTCTGTGTTTCACAAAGGCAAGTGCGTTTCCTTGTCTCTGTGTTGCATGATGGTATGTTCTAGGGTCTGTACTGGGATTTTTGACTTGTAAGTGAATGCATTCTGGACCTCACTGAATTGTCAAGGCACTAAATAATTAAATAATTAAAGGAAAAGGAAGTGCTCTTTGCCAAACAATTGTAAAATAGGAACTTGACTATACTACTGTAGATGTAGAAGTGGGTCCTTCACTTGTTAAAACATAGTAAAAAAAATGGACTGTGCTTGCATGAAACCTCAACTGTACAATGTTTTAGACATTAAAAGCCAGTGAGTGAAGGCAGATTTACTAAGGATAAACTAAGTCAATTTTTTTCTCTGATAAAGTTTAGATAGCTGAAGTTCTTTAGGTCTAACTCCATGTAGTTCAGTGAAGTGTGTGAGACAGTGACACAGGGGTAGTTATTAAAACTGGAAAAGAGAGAAATTGGTCATGGCTGAAAGAGAAATAACTGTGCGTTGATCTGGAAAGAAAACTGCTGGACTGAAGGGTGATTGCCATTGAATTCCTCAAGTGTAGGCATCACTTAATACTTCCATTCATAAACTTGTCGCAAAGTATAGAAGCCTTTTAAATAAATTTGTTGATCTCACGAAGTTGAAGATGTCAATACAGAGAAAGACTGAAATACCATACCAGGAGAACTGGAGGACTGAACTAATAAAAATTAGATGAAATTTAACGGAGCAAAGCACAGGGTCATGCACCAAGGCATTCATGAGCAAAACTTTTACTACTAGTTCAGGTGGCTCCAAGTGAAGATGAGAACTGTAGATAAAAATCTGGGTGCTTTGCTTGAACATCATTTGACTGGGAGCCAGAGGTGCTTCAGAACAGATGCAAAGTGGGCTGAGAGGATGAGTCAGACAAATGAAGAGAATACTGTGCACAAGAAGACTGAAGGCACTTAATGTGTGCTCTGACAAAATGAAGTCTAAGACAGGATATGAGTGTTTTCTGCTGGTGGTAAACACGAGAGAAGTAATTTAAGACACAGAGAGGTTGGAACAATTGATCATAAATGAATCAGGAATAAACTGACAGTTGAGAATTTCAATCGCCTAGGAGTGATATGGATCGGCCTCCCATTAGAAAGAGTGGGTCTAAAAAACATGATCATTAGACACACAGATTATCAAATATATGAATACAGCTGATAATACAATAGTAAGGAATTAAACTTCATGTCCTTTATCTTGTATTTGTACACAAGTACTTTATTGAGTAAAATGAAAGCCACCAGAATAAAAGCAAAACAAAATCTCTCTTGAGTCAGTCTGTGTATTTAATAAGTAGCTCTTCCCAAATTAACCAAATGAAGGTAAAAATCTTACAACTCCCACAGGGTTGTAAGATGAAGCACTGTTTATGTTATGATTTATTAATTCTTATTTTTTTCTCTCTCTTCCTCATCCTATTATTTTGAATAGTTGGCATACCTTTTCTGCAAGCAGCTTTGATAGTAAACATTACAGCAGACCCTTCTGTCACATCTGCCAGTGTAATTTCATTAATTTCAGTGCAGTTTTATGAACCAAGGTCCTGGTTAGGCACCTGTGGAACTCTCTGTCAGAAGTTATTTTTGCCACTCCAATTTTTTGTAAAAGACCCATAAGAAAGGCATTAAAGAGTCAAAAAAAACCAGGTGTACGTGTTCCCTACTCTATCCTTAAGGAAGACTTTTAGGGCTCCAGGTTTAGCAGTGCTCTCTGTAGCACTACAATTTCATTGCTGATGTTGTTGGGAGAAGCATGAGACCACAAGTGCCCAGTATGAATACTTGCTACTCTGGGTCAAGTCTTCAGCCAGTGTTAATCAGCCTTATTTTCTAGATGTCAGTGAACCTACACTGATTTATACCCCAATCCCCAATATGAGACTGCCCGTGAATAGCATCTAATATGGCCTTGATTTTCTTGTTGCCAAGGTCACATCATCACTGTCAACTTCTCTGGCAGAATATTTAGAATTTATAAGTACAGTCCAAGCTTATTCAGCTTCTTAATTGAATTAGATATTTACCAAAAGCCATACAAGATATTTACAAGCCATATTCTATCTCTAAACACAATTATATAATGTCACTTCTATGATTTTCTTGTCATTTTAAACCACATTTGTGGCTGATGAAAACCTCGTTGAAGTCAATCAAGGCCAATGAGTTCTACTTCAGTCTTTAACATGGCAATATGTGTACTACATTGGCCTCACTGTTCACTGTTGATGTTTTCTTCCCTTCTATTTTCTTGTTTTCCCTTTTAACTTTATTCTCTGAAGTTGGTGGGATTGGCTCAGAGGGAATGGTCTTGAGACAGGTCAGCAATTTCCAAGTACTCTTTGGCAAGGATCTGCACGATGCTTTCCCCTGTGCCTGTCAAGGGGGATCTTTCACGAGTTGTTCTGCCAGGCTGCATTTTCTATGGCAATGAGTAAATCCCAGCTGCCCTTTCCCTGGAGCCTGCAGCGTAAGCACTATTTCCCATTCCCACAAAACAACTCCACCATGACGCTCCTATGGTTGTAGAAAAATCCTTCAATTTTTAAAAGATTTATTTCTTATTAAGCTTTTATACACTGACAAACTACAGCTTGAAATGATTTGTACTCTCCGGGGAAAAAAACCCAAAACCTGTAAATTATCACTTACTTGCTTTTTAAAGTATTTCTTTTTCTCTCCAAATAATGATATTTCCACAGAGCTTCAAACCTACTGATTTGCTCCTTGCACTGGCCATGGATCACTTGTTAACATGTTTACATCTGTGAGAGTCTCTTGATCACCAGCATATTTTGTGCTGGGCTCAGGCAGAGCTCCTGTAGTGCTCTCATAGTCAGAGTGGCTGAGCTATTGTATTAGTCCTCTAAGGTGATGAAACTCAGAATTTTGCTTAGGGCTCACGTTTAAAATGAAAATTTCAAAGCATTTTCTTAGAAGTGTCCCTAATTTGCAGGCATTATTTGTCCAGATGAGTGCAGTCATCATCTTGGAGAAGGGATGGTGCTCAGACCTCTAGCTGGGTTCAGCTCTGCTCACTTCTTTACTCACTTTCAAAGCTTTCACATGCCTCTTTTCTCTGACTAATTTCAAAACGAGCTTATTTATTCACAGCACAGCAAGAGAGAAGCACTTCAATGGAGAGTAGTAAAACCTCCCCCATTTCTTTTCTTTGTTTCTTAACGTCACTGTGATGAGTGGTGTCAGCTTTGGCAGGCAGGAGGAGGCAGCTGGGAGCTGCTTGTCATTCTCATGCCCAGTAAAAGCATGAGCAGGCTCTTGGGTAGCGTAGAGACCAGATTCCAAAATCCTCCGAATATGGCAGATTGAGAGATGTTGCTCTGTTTCAACCATTTTAATGTAAAATAATCCAAACAAGCAGGAAAACAGTTGCTTCTGGTGATAATTGCTCCTGAGAGCCTGAGAGTGACACAGTTCCTGTTCAGCACCCACCTGGTCTGGCCTGAGTAAGTGAGCAGGCTGTTGGTCAGTCCTCTTTTCTCAGGAAGAAGCATAAGAAAAAGGACAAGAATAAGAATGACAATAAGAATAATAAGAAACAGGCAGTTTCTGTGTCTTGGAAATATTTCCTTGTTTCTGTGCTCTTTTATTTTCCAAGCATTTGAACCTTGTTACCCTCTTTTCCTCCCCTCCTTTTCTTTGCATACATCTGCTTTTCTTTCCATTCCCACATCTCTTCTCCTTTGCAGCAGGGTAAACCTACACAGTAATTTTTATAAACTGGCATATAAAAAGCAGGATAAGTGTCATGGTGAAAGTGAATGCATCTGTAGTTTCAGGAAATTGAAAGTTTTATTGCCAAAAACTGATTTGTCAGGGTACACAATAAACTGTTGAGGACTTCTGTGTTCACAGAAATCTGTCAGAGCTATCTGCTTGAAAATATTTTGTTGTTACGGGACTAAAAATATTACACAGAAACATATTGTATGTTGAAAATACCAATACGGAACAATAATATTATTGTAAAAACTCTCCAAGAAACTTTGCAAGTAAGTAATCATTAGTGGTTTCTCCAGAAGAATAAAATCTGTCACTATGTCTCTCCTTGAGATGAAAGTGGGTCATCTCAGTAATAATGAATGACATTGTGTATCCCACAATAATGAGTGTTATCTGAGTGCAGCCACTTTCACAAATAGAGCCACGTGACTGAGCAAGACAGGAATGATAGGAAACTTGAAGGCAGGCAAGTCCAAAGGACTGGGAACTTGACCTGAAAACCATTCTCAAACTACTTGCCATATATAATACAGTACATTTGGCATGTGGAAATATAAGGATTGTCACAGTATCATATGAAAAACCTAAACCAAAAGTGTTTCAGAGTAGATTTTTAAATGACTTATTGGGATCTTCATCAGTACATCTGCAAAGATTTTTGCTTTTAATTGCACTTAGATGTGAAAACACTTGAAAGAACTGTTAGCTGGTCCAGGTAATTTCCTCTGTGGTTAGGTACTAGCATTTAAATAATACCTTCAAAAAACCAAAACAAAACTAGTAATCTTAATCATGTCCTGAGCTAGACTGAAATTAGTTCTGCTTTTCTCTTCAATTTCTTTTTGTTAGAAAGAGAAGTTGCTGCATTTTGGCAAATTGATTATCTGTTTATTTATAACAGTGGACAACAGTCAGCTTGTTACTGTGAGAGCTTCTGCAGCAACTGAACCAAGAGTCAGTACATTTTTAGAGCGTCCTGTTTCACATCATGTAACATAAATTGCAACCAGTTAGAATTTACATTAATAAATCTCAATTGAAAATTATGATTCATGATGTTATGGCATCTGGAGATTATAACATCTTCACTTCTAAGGCTGAAGGTACCCACTGTGGTTCCCTATAGCAATATCACTTGAATGACTAAATCTATCTGTGGTTTAAGTTCAGAACAGATCATGGGTCACAGTCACAAGACTTGTAAGTTCAGGTTTACATGGCTGTGGTAGTTGCTGTCCTGTAGTGCTGTTTCTAGGTTTTATCTATAACATGGATTTTATAATGATTTGGTCCACTCTTTCCTTATTTTTTTTTACAGCTTTGCCTTACTCAAGTTCATACTTTGAATCCTTACAGCTGTTAACATAAAGATTTTCCCTCCTCAGATGGGCTAAAGCTATACAAATTATTATAGTTCATAGCATTTTTTGTCATATTTTATCATAGCTTTTGAATTAGACTTTAAAAGGGTGTTTTGGGTGAAGAAGACAAAAGTCAATAGTTTAAGAGGGAAATTCTTCACTGAGGAAAACATAGTTATTGGCTGTAAAGGATTTGGCTTTACACATTTGATTCTTTCCCCATTTTCTCTTAATTCAACTCAGCCTTTCAGTACTTGAATCTCAAACAGCAAATCTCTTTGACTTCAATCAAATAGGCTCAGATGTTCAGATTATCAGAAGAAGGGTGTGTTTTACCTTTTTATACTAAACAGCCAGGGACACAGAAGGCATTTTCCTTGACTTTTAAGTGGCTCACATAAGGCTTACAGGGAAGGGCAAACATACATTGAACAGGGCTGTTTTACTGTACATGACCAAGGTAATTCTTAAAGCAATAGCATAAAGAAGTAGTGCCTCTAGTGGGCTTTAACACTAATACATGGAAGATGTGGAAGAGCATTCAGACACATCAGTTGTGTAAGGCAACTGCCTCTTAAAATATAACCTTTTTGTTCCAGTGGAATTAAGTAACTGGTGTTAAGAAAGGTGAGGTTGATATGATTTCTGTGCTCCCCCTTTCCTCCCATCTTTAAGCAAAGAACAAATTCTGACTCTGCCAACTTCTTACTGTGCGTTTCTCATTCCACCTGCTCTGCTGCAGGAGGAAACTTGGAGGTAAAAAATAAACTACAAACACCAATTGTACTCTGTTACACGTTTAATCTTAATTGTTGTTTGTTTTTCCATAAGATTGATGATAGCTTTGCTGCTTCAGCAAGAAAGACTGTGCCTCAGGTTTGCTACCACAATGAAGACCACTCAAAAAGACTTGGACTGAGGAGAGGTCTGAAAACCCTGAATATTTACCTGCCTTTTTGCCAAACGCTGTAGTCTGGGGACTTTTAAGGAAACCAAAGCTCGGTGACGTTCTACCAATGATGTTTCTTGTTGGTTTCTCCCTAAGCCTTTGCAGGTGAAAAGAATGTCTTCTTATTGAGTCCCCTCACCTGTTTGCTATTCCCCTCCCCTGTTTGCTATTTCAGTAATTATGCTGTTCCCCAGTGTGAGAGTAGGCTGCAGTTTTAAGGACTCCAGAATTTTGCTCTCAGCGATGGACTTTGCCAGAAAACTCTGTTGTAAGTGAAAAATCCAATTCTATGAAGGATTATTAATGTTGTTTTTCTCTTGTTCGGAATTAATCCTGCGTTCAGCTGGAGAGATATGGAGTTTTGAAAGATAAATATTTCATTTTAGATCTTTTGGAACTGAATAATTTGTTTTATGCTTCTTAATATATTGTTTGTAACTACAGAGAAAGGGAAAAAATAGAGCAAAAAGGGCTGTGATTAATTTGGGTTTGTTTAGATTTGTTCTCTCCATCTAAACAAATGTTTTGGCTATATCAGTTCTTTTACCCAAAATGTATCTTTTGATTTTTGATTGTGCTGCTTTACTCTAGGAAATAGTTAAAATGTTCCAAATCAGTTTTTGTTATTATGCTGTGGACTTTGATTTGAAATATGTGGGCTTTGATTCTCACTTCTCATAAACTCAAACCTGAATCATGTACCTGAGACTGGTTAAATTCACCCTTTAACCTGATGTACACTCTCAAGTGATGAGATCATATTTTCTTGATGCATCCATTGTTCAGAATAACACAGAGAACGTGAACATGATGTACCCTGAGTTATTACCTGTTGTTATAATGTTGCCATTACTGTCACCCAGCTATTTCTGAACTAAGTGACTTCTGTTCTCAAATTCTCCATTCATCTGTTCTAGAAAAAAGTCTGTGGGCAGAAAATTTCACAGAATCCTTCACAACAAAATGTATATGAATATCCAGACCTACTAGGTCAGGTTGTTAACAGTCATGTTAGGATATATCACAAATAAAAATGGGAGGTGATTTCATTTTGTGGCAGATTGATCCCTTTTGAGTTAACTTTAAAGAAGGAATTTTCAAAATTTTTGTGAAATCTTTCCTTAACCTATCTTTCTCTCTCTTCTTTGTATTATGTAAACTAATTTGCTTTAGAAGATATTTTTTTCCTGACGCTTTTTCTTTTTCTATGTCTGAATACGATTACTCACTAAAACTTCAGCTTCTTGCTTTCTCCCCCATCCTCATAAGACAGGGAAAACAGTATCACACAACCAATTTCTAAGGAGAACATATTCGTGACACAAGCCGAAATGATGACTTCACAGCAATGGATAAGGGGGAATGGTTTAAATGTAACATTGTCTGATAGTTTGCGAAGACAAAAATACAGATAGTCATGTATCTATTAGGGCTATTATCCCGAAGTATTCAGCTGAATGCTATATGGCAAAGGAAAGCTATTTCTAAAGTCTGTCTGAGGCATTTGGTTTGGTTGTAATTTACCTGTGCGCTTTTTCAGAGAGGAGCAGGGCCCTGCAGGGTATAGTGGAAAACATTTGTTTTTTGAGAGAGCATCTGCTCACATTAAAAATCTTGCCTTTATTACTGCAGGCAACAATGAATTACCAAATATTGCTGACTAATCACAATTCTAGTGATGCACTGTCTTTCTTAACCAGCAATTATTATATTAAAAGGCACATCAGAACAATTCCTTTCACATTCTCTTTGCCCTCCTTAAGCTCAGCTGTCAATGTTACTAGGAAAGGCACTGTGTTCCAAATTACCAAACTTAAGAATGAAGCGCTTTGTCCTTTGGAGCAGCAATGTGCCATTTTTGTGACACTTCCCCATAGCTTTAGATTGTCTGGAGTGGAAAGTTAAGTATGTGAGTCTGGAACTGCTGCTTGTTCCCATCTCCCCCACTGCAAAACAGAGATAGCAGAAGCAGCTTTCTTAAATCTAATGGTGTCTTCTCACGTTCACCTGAAAAATAAAAACCAAAACAACAGAGAAAGATCATGTCCCTCTACTTCCAAACCTGTATGAATTTGGGTATTTTATTTTGGCTTATTAGCTTTTAATAAGAAGCTAATTAATTCTTTTTCTGATCCCTGACCTTGTGCTTTGCATTGACTTTGGAAGCTGGTTTAATTAATGAAGAGTTCAATGCCTGCTGACCCCAGCTGTTCATGCCAGAAGCCACCTATGCCCTCTGGCTTGTTAGGGGTCCTCATTACTCATTTAAACTGGTGGGATGGTGTGACTGAAGAATCACGGGTCTGCTGAGCTGTGGAGCAACCACAGAACTGGTAGAGGGAGTTTAGGGGTCATAGGGGAAGGGTGAATGCAGTCCACACCTTAGAGAAAGAGTGGCTAGGGAATGGTAAATGTGTCTGAATAATTTTAATCACTGCATAAATTAGGGAATAAATAATAGTGGAAGCAATGCATAAGAATGTGAACGTAAGGACAGACTATGCAGATGAATAACACAGAAGACGCTGTGCAGGTGAATAGCAGCGACCTGGATTTGTGAAGGCATGTCAGGCCAGTCTAATTGAGTTTCAGGGCCATGTGCTTTAAAAGGACAAAGTTACCATCCCAGAAGTGTTCTGTTACACTGGGCACCAGCTGTTCTGTGAGAAGGAGTAAGGTGGAAGATTTGATGAGTGCAGACATGTCTGAGGAATGGAAGAGTGGAAGGCTGATGTATGAGTAGTTTGGGGACAGAATTACTTGGAAAGAGAGTTATGTCCTTGAGGAACAGAAAAACCTGGGAGATGCTCAGAGGAGGCCTGCAACAGGAGTCGGGGGACTGTGAGATGGAAAGCCTGGAGCTTTGTCATGGGATGGGGACCTTCTGTGGTAGAAAGAGTTTCAGAAGCATGAGATATACTGAGATCCAAAAGACTGCTCTCTAGTCCTGTAGCAGGGTTCTATTATGGGGCTAAAATATTTGCTTCTTCCTTTGCTGTACTTTCTTTCTGCTTTGCTGAGCCTTAGAAGGGTGACAGAGCTATAGCAGCCTCAAGCATTCTTATTGTGTAAGATTTCTAGGGCAGCCAAGGGAGACAATGCCCTTTTTTACCTTTTTATGATACAGCTCTTATCTCTTTTAAAGATAATGAAAAATTCTTGAATTATTTTCCCCCTGGAAGATGTTTTGCTCAAACAGAAGCAAATAACCATTTGTTTCTGAAATAATTTCCTGCCTCATGAAATACTACTTTTTTTAATGCTAGAAGTTATAGAAAACGTTAAGAGAAATTCATATGGTCTCTTGGCTAGGAATTACTGTCTCACAGTCAGTCCCTCAGAGGTGTTATTGAAGAGATAAACCCAAAGTTGATGTCTCTGCAGAAGTCAGCATGAAAGCACAGGACTTCATAACGGGCTGCCCATTGCAAGATAGAAGTCACTGGAAGTAGATGTGAATGCTACAGCAACAAGGAGGAAGAAATTTTTCTTTGATCTTTCCCTTAAGAGTCTTCTAAGCCCTTTGGGAGTGTTCGTCACAGTAAAGTTAAGGTCACAGTGTGCAAAATGGAGTTGAGAGAATTGCATTGGACAGGCTCTGTCTGCAAAGTCTGACACAGCTCAAGTGCTGCAGACTTTCTGAAGAACCTTAGTTAGTCCTTATTAACTACTGCCCCCAGCTTTTTCTAAACATTGCACCATAAATACCTTCCATAAGAGTATAATCTTATTTTTAATGATTCCTATGATCAACCATTTCAAGGAGATGGGCTTTACATGATGTTCTGGTTTCTTCCATTCCCTGCTTCTGTTTACCACTTTCACTTGTTCTGTTCCTTTTCATCTACTGAGGGGCAGCTTCATTTCCAAGACAAGTTTTTTGTTTGTTTGTTTTTTTCTAACAGAAGAGCAAGACAATAAATTCCTGCAAGAAAATTATTTCCCAAAGAATGCAGAGCTAATGCCATAAAATATAATTATACTGAAAAATCTGTGGTGAGTTAGATTTCTGTTATGTTCCCAGTTTGTCAACATGTGTTTTATTGCTCTGTTAGATGATATTCCATGGGATGTAAAATGAATGTCATATTTCTTAAAGGTTTATGAGATGTGGCAGGAAGTTCTGAAATTACAGACACATATTGGAGAAATATACTCATTCCCTTTTTGTCATGTCTATGATATTCCTATAGTCCCTATGATGGACCTACAAGTCCTCTGCCTTCTCGGAGGAATGCTGCCACATGCAGATGCTTTAGACAAGAGCTGAAAGTCTCCTTTCTGAGGATCCTCTTACAGACCTTCAGGCAGAAAATCTGATGACTGTAATGCACATAGTCATCCATCTGCTGTCAAACATAGTTTAAGAGAAGTTTGCTACCCCAACAAATTGTTTTAATCTAGATAGTCCAACTAGTCCGTCTAGATTACAATCACAGTCCCTGCAATGCACAATGATTCCTTATGTGATTGCTTAAAATCTGTGTCAGAATCCTCAAAACAAACCTTAAGCATATTGCATAAATGTAGCAAACAGGAAGAATCCAGTGAGGTAGAAAAATCTGACCTAACTTCTCATATTGGCTGTCAATTCTTCTCTGCAACTGGCCGGTATGTTCCATGCCTCAGTGCAACTTTTGCAAGCTGAATATCCCTAGGACAAGAATCCACCTTCGTTCTTCTTTATCTATATCCTACAGTTGTCTTGCTCTATTTTCTGAGTTTTTTTTCTTTTCAGAGTTATTTTCATCCCAAATACTGAGCCTGATGTCATAACACTAGTCTCTCCTGGATTTTTTTCACTTCTTTGTTGTCTTTGTGAATCAGTACAGCCTGTCCCTTAGTAAAAAGAACAAAGTGCAAGATACGAGTCACTAGGATTTAGGGTCTAGTCTTTTATAACACTCAAAATAAACAGCCTTTCATTCTAGTGTGGGGTATTTGCTGACACAAGAACACTTTTTTTTTTCTACAGGAACTGAGAAAATTCTATTAAGTCAGAAAAGGGGGTTCTGAGCTTTTACCTTTTTTGTCTACAACCTGGTTTCCTTTGAATTCCCCTCTTATAAAAGATTGCAGAGCCCTTGGTTGCTCTGTTGATATTAAAGGGGAGGGAGGGCAAGTAAGTCTCCCAAGGATTGTTGTGCTCAAATGCCCTGTCAATCCACAGATACTCTGTTATGGCTTCTCTGTAGCTATTTACCTAATCTTGGCATGAAACTCTTGTCATAAAAGACCTTTCAGTCAAAACCAAGAGGGAAAGGAAACTACTCTCTCCAGAGATGGGAACTGGAGGTTTGTGCATGTTGTTTTTGAAAACAGAATCTGAAATTTTCCTCTGCTTCATCTCCAACATAGAGTCAAGCCACTTGACTGTTCTACAGAATATCAGAGGTTGGCACAACAGGTAAATAATTACAGGAGTGTCTTTTAAGGCTGGTTTGGTATTTGGGAATATTAAGATATTCCCTTTTTTATTTCAAACATGTAAATATTCATCTGTTTGGTTTGCTTCTGCTTCTGTTTAAGATGGAATGGATCAGAAGATCAGCGCCCTATGTAATACTCAGAAATTCTCCAAGGTAGTTGTTAAATCTTAAGCTGTTTACCAGAAGTCTTGTATTGCTGTTCAAGAGGTTGCTGGCCATGACTAATTTGTCCTCAAGTTCCATTGAAATGTCTTGGGCTCCTTGAAAGGGCTCTGCCTAATAATGCATTACAAACAAAATCCCATCTGTTTAGCCCAGTGTATCTTTGGCCTTGTTATAGCTGTGAAATAATGTTGCTGGAGTGATACTACACAGGCAGTTTATTTGGAGGTTATTCGGGTTTGACACAGCAAATTCTTACATCTTCATAGGTATCATTCTAGTTGTATTCTTGATGACTGAGGAAAGTCTTAAAAATATTTTTTTTAAAACTTAAAGATTGTGAATTTTAATATTCTTATTTTAACTTCCTTTTGATTACTGGCATTTTTCCAGTAGTATGAATTTAAAAAAAAAATTATAATTGACAGGTTAAAACATGGCTCTGTATATTCATGGATAGAGAGACAGGTAAAAATCATAAATACTACATTTTAATAACTTCAGCACCTTTTAATTATCAACAGCTACCTGAAAGTAACTTACTATATTGTTGTCATATAAGTTGCCATTGTCGCAGTACCATCTTATTCATCACACTTTTAGATACCAGTATATGTTGGTGCCAGACATGGTGCTGTATGACAAGTTTTTCCCATACTCTGATTTTGTTCTCTGTCCACCTTACCTCTTCAGTTGTAGCAAATGTAGTAAATGTCAGCAAAACAATTAAAGAGTCCAGAAAAGATGGATGTAATATAATTTGCCATTAGCCAATTCATCCCTGAGATACAGAGTGTAACAAGGAAAGAAGACTGCAAAGCCCAAATCTGTGCCATTGAGAAGACTAAGGCAAGCTTTAGCTTATTCTCATTATATCTGAAAAAAAACTCCAGAACAGAAAAATATTCAGTGCCATTATCTCATTCTTACTCTCCCTTTTGAGTCAAAACAACCTTTTTCCCCCTGCACTAATTCTTATTAAGTTTATTCAGTATTTTTCAATATACAAACACTTCTGTCAGCTTTCTGAGCAGAAATGCTGTGCACAATCTAAAAATGTGCTTGGTCTACTGAGCTGTACACATGCACTGTCCATCTTAACAGTTTGATTTTAATACGTTCATGCAGAATTTTTGAAATGCAGTGACTATATTCACTTGATATTTTACCCACCCCAGTGTGTATTTTGCCCTTTGCATTCTGTGGATACTTGATGGTCGATATTAAGTTGCCTCAGTCTGTGTCCTAGTGCCTCATCACTCTTGCTCAGCTGTTTAAATCATAACTGTGAAAGGAAGTTTGGATAATCCTCAGTTTATTCTTGATGGATGCAGGCCAGAATTCATATGTTCATACCTGATATCTCAGAGAACATTACATTTTTCTCTCTACATTTTACCATTGGGCACATAGCTCAAAGGGATACTCTTTAGAGATTTTCTTACCTTGGATAGTAGCACAAACTCAGTTTTCAGTGGGTCCAAGTTACTTATTGGTTGAATTTATTTGTGCTTTGTGTGCTTTGCTTTGAATAGCAAGGAGAAATAATGCAATAGATAAGACAGCTGGTTTTTAAACTGCATTTACAGCCTTTGCAGATTCACCTAACCTTAAATTTTCTGTTTAACCGTAAATGAATACCTCTAAATTGTGGTTTGTTTTTTTTTTTGAAGGAAAAAAATGGGGAGGGAAAAAAAACCTAATGGAGGAAAGAAATGCAAGTAAAATCAAGTAAAAAAACCCCAAAACAAAACAAAAAAACAATACATAAAAAAAAAATTTGGAAACGGAAAAAACACTGTTCCTTTCCGATAATGCTGACATGCATTCGTGTGCTTCAATTTGATTTCACTAAGTGGAATTGTGAAAAAAAAAATAAGCTATCCCTAAATAAACTACAGATTTCAACAAACTAACAGTTTTCTGTAAAGCAAAAAAGCCCCAAAATTCTAAGTGCTTGATATAATATTTAGATAGGCAACTATACAACATGATGTTAATAGAACACGATCAATTCTTGACGTACTGCAGACCTGCAGTATTGATACCAGAGCTGGCTGAGCATATGGCTGTAAACCTCACTTGCTCCCCAGCAGGATGTTCCATATGTGCACCCAAATCTTGCAAACCACACTGGGCAGATTTCTTATCTTGTTTTCTTCAAACATTTCAGTATTATCAGTAACCTAAAAGCATTCTGTACCAACCAGGCCCTGGTACAAAGCATGCCCTTTGCTGGCCATCACCATCCTCATCCATTTGTTTTTTCTGTCTTCCTGGTATGTCTTAACAATTAGCACAAAGAAACGTTACAATCTGGTGCCAATTTATTTTAACCAAGCTTGGGCTGTGCTTTACCATTATGCCACTTGCATCAACATGGAAAAAGCTTTCATGTCATTGCATATATGCATATTCAGACCCAATTTCATACAATGAATTATTACAAAGGGTTCTAGGCCTAAAGAGGATGCAATATAAACATGTTACTGTGGTTTTTTTTCCTTCAGTATTCAATCACCGTAAATTAGAGCCAGGGCGGGGGGGGAGAACCCACTTCTTTTATCAAGAGTCTAGTGGTGTCTGAGAGGCAAGGCTGTAAGACTCAGGTTTGAGTTACCTTTGTTGTAGATAGTATGGCAAATTTTTCAGGGAGATATTTGTTTTTTGATGCAGATCCCGAGTAAACATTTTTACCTCTGGCCTTGTGAATTTGGAGCAAGTCTAAACTAGAAAGTCCTGTAGAATGCTGTGATATTGATGGTGTGTGTTTTAAGTAGTAAACACAAAAGATGAAGGTTTTTAACAACTTCCCCAGTGTGGTTGTACTGAATGTTAAAACAGAAAGAAACAGCTGTTCGCAATGCACTGAAATATAGACTTCACTTTCCCTTACTCTCCAGTGCACACCTCAGCAGAATACGGCTGCTTACTTGGTCAGGTAGCAGTCTAATCCCAAAGGAAGCTGCTTTTATAAGATTTTTTAGATGGCCAATGTGCCTTTACATCTGTACACAGTTTGCAGTGCAGTCATTTATCACATATCTGTGCATGTCTAGGTATAACAGCTGGCTTCACCTTTTCAATAGAGTTAATGTGCCTTTATAGATATTCTGGACAAGTCTTCTAGCATAATAAACTATCCAGAGCTGCACTGCTGGCATGGTAGGAACGTACTGTAATGAGAAAATTTTGATGGAAGGTTAATTTAAAAACAGTCTGAAAAAGGCTTAATTAACATAGACTGTAGCAGAGTGGACTTCAGCATGACGTGAGACCAAATTTGCACCAACCCCCAAATGAAAATCAAGCTGTTACAGGAACTTAATCATTGAACACATAACCTGCTCCAGAAGTGTCCCTGATAGAAGGTACCAAACATGATCTTTCAGTCCAAATGGGCTTGGTTAGGTCTATGCCCACTTGATTCGAGAGGTGGATGTACCCTTATTACATGGATGCATTGTTGCTGTTTAGTATCTGTTTTTGGAATCTGGAGGCCCACCAGGGTGGGTCCTTCTCCCTGGCAGTGCAGGGTGAGCATGAGAATCTGCAGGTGTGCAGTCCTTCTCCATAGCATTGTCCCTGTGTTAGCAGGCAGAGGAGCCCTGCAGACCTTTGCCCAAGGGAGGTATCTGACTACTCAACCAAGCTGACATTGCAGCCTCGTGTGCAGTGGGGTTTTTGGTCTTTGGCTGTGTGTAACTTTATTTGCACTCCTACTGAAAGAGAATTTCATACACATAAACATGCACTGAATTTATCTTGATTTCAGTTTGATACATGAAAATGTCCTGTATTTGTGTTTTTCATTCTCAGAGTCTACTGTAACTTTAATTAAAATTCTGTAGGCTTTAAAAAAAAAAAACCTTCTTAGTAATAAATAATTAACTAAAATAATAAATAAGTAATTGTAGGAATTATACATATGTGCTTCCCTTGGGTCTCTGCAGCTCTATTTCAATTAAGGCTAAGGTCCCTATTTGAATAAATGAATGACAATAGGCATATTTTATAAAAAGTCATATTGATTCCTTCCATATCGCTATTGCACAGAGAAAGTTTATTAAAAAGAATGGAGTGATTCTGATAGATTTTTGGTACTTGGCAAATGTAATCTGTGTTCTTTCAGAAATCTAATTTTCTAGATTAGTGAATTGCATCTGATATTGCAAATGAGCAAATGCTTATTACTTCTATAGCATAGCATGGAAAACAATGTGAACTATGTGGATATTTTTCTTGGGTCAGTGTTTCAGTAGTATTAAGGCCCAATATGCTTCAACTATGCAGTGCTTCTGAGTATTTGTGTATGTTTAGTCTGAGTTCTTTTTTCTGGCAGAATAAAAGGATTTTTTAACATGATATAACAACTTCATCAAGCAGATAAGCCTCTAAGAATTTGAATTTGTTTCTTTACAAAGTTGATTACAAGTAGTAGGTAGATTCATAAAAGAGGTAATGAAATAGGAGAATTAGAACTTGAAGGAGATCCCTTCTCCACTCTTTTCTAGGCAACACTGAAATAGTTTGTTTTTAATAAGTGCATCTAGCTTAGCTTGCGTTTTATGGTACAAGCTGTGGTTTTTCTACATTTCTGCAAGTAGACTCCTTGAAAATAGTTTGAATATTCTGGGCTGAAACACAACTATTAAATAAGAAAACTGCAAGACTGAGCACCTCTTTACGAGACTCTTTAATGTCTATGAACAGAAGACTGAACCAACCAAGTCATTGGATCATATCTGAGAACATGGCCTTGCAGCTTGATCTCAGGCCTAAGACTGTTTTCCTGGGTTGCAGGCTTGTCTTTCACCTGCTACTTTTACCACACCTGTTTTGGTTCCTATTAGTGCTGTTCATAACAACCTGCACACAAGCGAGATATGAAGCCATGGGGTAGAACAGTTTCTGCTTTAATGAGTTTCAGTGTGTGGTTATGGTTGATTTGTTATGTGGTTGCATTTTACTTTCATAACTGTGACCTCATTAGATCTTGTCCATTACCTTCTTGCCATGAAATGATTTGGAGTGGTCTCTTTCAGTAGATGCCTTGGGTACTTGCCACCACAGTATCTCTTCAGTTACTACCTGTGGTCTTTTTCCAGCAATCAACAAACACTTGATCTCACACTTAACTTTACCCACCTTCCTAATCACTTAACTAATAAGGGATTAACTGAAAATTTGCTGTAGAATTACATGAATCAGATGGTGCCCTCTCTCATCTGCAAGCTCCAGGCACATTTCTTTCTATTATTCTTCACTTGTCGTAAAACAAGTTTCTTCTGTCTTTGAATGCTCTTCAAGCCTTCTCTCATAATTGAAATTTCTCCTTCTTTTATTCTAATATCTTTATAATAATCAGTCTCTCGCACTTCTGCATTATAAATGTTACACCTTTATCACTAACCAAACCCCTTTATTTTAAAATTTGACACCTTTCAAGTGTTCACATAACACAGTAATGATAAAGTGTCTTCACAGAATTATCTACACATACTGTGGAAAGAGATTCAAATGAGTTAATGTTTAGAAATGAGCAGTCAGAGAATTTAGCCCTTTTAACAGGGCTATCAATATTCATGCTAAGCAAATCTCATTGACTCAATAAGAAAGACTTTATATGAAAGGAAAATAGGACTGGACAGTATTTTAAGAGATCAGTTTCTCCATTTTTTTTGCCCTAGATCATCTTTATCTAATCAACCTGACAAATGTCTGCCAAACCTGTTTTTAAAAACCTTCAGTGCTTCAATGTTCTAGATCAGATTTTTCTATTATTTCACCTCAGTCTTTCTGGCTGCACCAAGAGCCATTACATCCTGCAAAGAGAACACTTCTAAGTGCCTTTTTTGCACCTCAGGATTTACCATGTCCTTACTCATGCTCAACATTATTTCTTTTTTTTTTTTTAATCTTTTTTTCAGAGGTTGTGCTTTCTAGACCTGCAATAATTCTGTTGTTTACCTGGCATCTTTCTAGTTACATCTGTGTCTTTAAGATAGTATCTCCTAAACTGAACAGTCTTCTTGGGCTGCAGCTCTTTATAGTAAGTAGAGTAGAAGAATTATTGTACACATCCTATTTGGATGTCCTGAAGTAAACTTAGAAAAATATGCTTTGCCTGAAATATCCTTTGGTGTTATAGTACTAAATCCAGTAAAGAACATAGAGAAAAATGTCTGGGGGAATTGTGGGATTGTTTGTGGTTCTAAATTGATGAAATGTCTTTTTCATGCAGATGCAAGCAGAATTTTTTCTGTGATTGATAGTTCAATCCTATGTGCCTAACTTGAGATGACATTTGAATTTTGCTGCTGGTGATGGTTCTGTGTTTTTCTCCAAAAAGGAAAAGGGCTTATTTTTCTGTTACTGCCAGTTTTTTAATGCAAATTTCCTCTTTCATTGGCTGTGTTTCATAGTGAAAGAAGAGAAAGGAAAAAGTTTCTGTTTATTATGAAATAACCTGTAACATCTAGCTGCTTAAGAAGAAAATATGAAACTAAAGTTTCTAGGTTATACAGACAGATTTGAAAAGTCTTTAAAAAGGTTAGCTGATTTCAGTGAACATGCTTTTTGTGTTTTCTAAAGGATGAAATTTGCATGCCCCCATTGATTCTTGTAGGCTTTGTGGGTGCAGTCAGGAGTGTTGGCTCCATGGAGCAGCTGTGAGGGTAGAAGAGTTGGAGTAGCAGTGCCTTTCGTGGGGGAAAATCCTCTCTCTGCTCTAACTCTGAGGGGAACGTACCCTGCCAATTCCTTCATGCTGAGATATATCAGGCTTTCCTCTGTGCTTACTGTGAGTGACAGGAAAGAAATGATGCTACAATGCAGTTGGTTGAGAGGACTAAATCAGATTAATCTAGTAAAGCAGATTGTAACAAAGACACACAGATGGAAGAGATAAAGTAAAAGATAACAAATGAAGATTAGAAATAAAGTTCACATTCATTACAATAGGAGGCTAACTATTGAAATAATGTAGGGAAAAAGCAAATGTTTGGTTTCTTGATGTTTTTGCAAGTCTAAGCACCTTTCCAAAAGATGCACCTTAGCCACAATCCAAGCCTTGATACCAATGAATTAATTTTATGGTCTGTGCTGTGAAGCTGGTCAGGTGTGGAGGAGCTAGCACAGGTAGCTGCACAGGTAGACAGATGTCAGGGTGAACAGATTTTCCTGGTCTTTAGTTAGCTTTCTCCACAGGCCTGTTTTAGCTGCAAAGGCTAAGCTGAATACCAGCTAAAGGCTAACAAAGACTGACTGAGTGCTTCCAGTGATGAGCATTATCACAGTTCATCACACCATATAAAGGATCTCACAAACTCAAAAGTAATGTGGTGGAGTGGCTTGTTGTTTCTGGGTTTGATTCTTCCATCAATACCCACACTCTCAGTAGCAGCTGAATTCCTGATGCCCTGAGTGCACAGGGCTGCTGAAATCAGCAAGCGTCCCACGCAGTGGCCCTGTCCTTCTGGTGTGCTTTGTAGAGTCCAGCCCTGTGTCACACAAAGGGTCAATATGAGCAGTAATTAAAAGCTTTTCATATTCATGAGGCTCCTTGATCTTTCACCTTTACTATACTACCTGTTTGCTCTAACAGCTGTCACTGTCCATGGACTAAAGTTTAATTTCAACTTTTATTCCCTCCCCCTTTTTTCCCCCCTTTATTAAATGCATTAGCTTAAACATATTTTGTCCTTTATTTTCTATATTTATGTGGAGTCAGTTCTGGTCACTTAGAAATATTGACTTACTAACTGGTATTTGAATGTACTATGTGGAGATCAATATTATCATCTAATAGGAACACGTGGATTAAAAAGCTGGAAGCATTACAGAGAGATGTGGTTTCATTATCATCGTATTAGCACTACTGACTGTGATGAGCCTTTGCTTTGGTCATGGACTGTATCCCAGTTTTGTAATTTGCAGAAACTTAACATCTCTTCATTCAGTTTGAACTCTTCCTGTGAATAAGAAAACTTTCAAGCATTGAATAATACATTTTCATAGCATGGAAAACCCTTTTCTCCATCTGTGAGTCAGATTCTGCTGTTCTTTATCTTGATCGCAATGTACTCAGCTTTTAGCCAAAATAATTTTTGTATCTCAGCAACCAATAAGTAATATTTATTAAAATTAAAAAAAAAAAATCAAACTGGCATACTGCTCATAACGTTTGCATCAGTACTTCAGTTTAAAAACCACAGATCAGTTATCCAGGATTCAAAACAACTAATCTTCTTTGCTGCTCTCCACTCTGTCCAGTTCATGTAAAGGACCAGGATCCGGTCCAGGAACTGATGGAATTTTCAATGAGGATTATAACTATATCTGGAGTTACTAAATGGTAACAACTTCAGCAGAGAATATTAAACCTTTTGGTTTCATGATTTGAACCAATCCCCTGCCCACCGTGGCTCATTCCTTTCTCTGGAGACATCATGCCATACAGGAGAGCTTCTCACATCTTCTCGCAGCTTCTTCAGAGAACCTGTTACTCTGATGGTCACTATGAGCCAATGAGAAATTGTCTCCTCATTCTGTCACTCTTTATTTGGGTTCCACACTTTTTTTCTGAAATGTAAACTCTTTCAAAGATACTGCCTTTTAAAGGCAATGAAAAAAGAGTTTTCAGATATGTGCATTTTAAAAATTAGCCCATAGACAGGTGAAGTTAAAATGCAGAAACTTTCCCAGCTACTTTGTCTTTGTAACCATGAGAGCAGAAGATACTTCTCCATTAACTCTTAAGTGAGAAACAGGTTTGGTAGCTATGAAAAAAATAATTTAAAGAATCCATCTTTTTCAGGTTATGATACATAATGTATACTGCACTGTAGCAATCTGAAAAACCCATTTAAATGAGTATAAACTTAGTGTTGCAGTACCTTCCTGCAGTTTTCAAAATTTAATTTTTGGTTCTATGAACAAAAATATTTTCCAAACAACAGCAGAGGAAAATCCTCTTCAACACTGGATCTTGGATTTTGTAATTTCATTATCGCACGACATGTTAAATCTGGAGGACAAAACATGTGGTGCCTCTCTAATGATAACATTATATGAGTTTTGTTTTATTTTAATCATAGTTGTTTGTGTGGTTTCCAGCTGAGAGGGAGAAAATACCTACTGGATGGCACACGGAACACATTCCTGGTAAATAACAGTCTATTTCCTTAAGAAGATAAGATAAAGGAGGGCTGAGAAAGGTGAAGAGGAGCTGGGGTTTTGAGAGAGAAGCCAGACATTTCCACTTACAGAACCACTTAAGCAAATGTTTAAAATCCAAATGAATAAAACTTCTATGCAGAATTAAGGAATGTGTCAATGACTGAAGAAGCCTAGATGAGCAGTAGCCCTCTTGTAGCACACTACTAGCATGTATGTAAAATGTGGGGGTAATGCCTTCACATTCATGCTGTCCTTCCAGCTCTAGTGTCAGAATGTCACAGGTCACAGTGCTGGGATAGTCCTGCTGGTTACTGCTAGAACTCATTCAGTAATCACATTTGTTCCTCCTTTCCAGCCCACGTACATTCTCTGCCATCTTACAGCTGGTTGTCTGTTATGCTAAACAGCACTACTTTTTGAGCTTGCTCGGTGTCCTACAGTCCTCCTAAGGTACAGTCAGCCTTCATATTTTCAGGTTAAAAAACCACACAGATTTTAATCTAAAAGCTTCTTTTGAGCCTTCCCAGCCAGAGCAGCCTAGGGATGCTGCAGTCAGCAGACCAAGGCCAGAAGAGGAGAACCTGGTTTTCCAAAAAAGGAGCTGTAAATGAAATTTCCCTCCACTGAGCTCTTGTTAGTCCTGGTCAGAGAGATAAAACAGTTGCAGTGCTCGCGACCAAGAATGCTTATATCATTCTATCACTTGAAGCTATTTTCCAGCAAGCTCAACTACCCACTTGATAAAAAGCCAGAATACAAATAAACCTCGCTATCTCCTCCTCCAAATAATAACTTCCTTGTGTCAGTGGCCAGAAGAGCAAAATTGCCAAGGTATTCCCATCTTTACTTTTGTTTGTACAAAACATTCTCTGCTTAATTAGCCCATGCTACACAAACTCAGTGATAAGCTTGCACTACCACATGAAGAGTGGATGGAGGAAAATTACAGGCACAAATTTTTTAGCAGAAATTATTGCTCAGCTTCCCTGTGGAAATAAATAGAGGCTGTACTGTGAAGCATAAAAAGTGTTAATGTCTTTGCATTGATGAAGATGGATCTCTTTTACATAGTTCTAAATGAAATGAGAGGTAGCACTGGCTTCTACTAAAAGAAAAATAAAGCCATATTCTGATATTATGTAAATCAGCCTAATTATGGAGTTACAGAAATATGCATCTTCTAAAGAACTGATTTGAAGATTGTTTTTTCCATACAGTTTGACTAAACACTTAGGCTAAGACTTGAAGACTGAAAAGGTACATTCATCTTAGTTCTGAACTTTATCTAGTAGCCTATTCCTTTTAATCATATTATAGAAAGACATATGAAGTCTACCCATACCAATGTGTGCACAATGTGCTAATACAGAAGCTGTATTGATCTGTCTCTGCTGGCAATTAATGCAAATAATTATGACATATGAAAGATACTGTAATTTGAGCAATTAAAACATTGCTGCCAGTGCAATCCTGCTATATGTAAAGTGAAGTACCATTACAAGCCTAATTTTATGTGAGTTTCTCATACTTAAAAGAATGTCTTAAAATTTTCACGGGGAAAGCATTTAATGAACCCTTTACTGATACCCCTAGCAGCAGATCACACAAAACTCATCGTAACGTCAAAGCTATCATGAAACACCAAAAAGTCTGCATGCACAGTGCATCTGTTCAGCTGACAGAAATCTGCTCACTGTCTCTCCATTTCAGAGCAAGCAGAAGGGAGAGTGAGATTTCCTGAGTCTCTGATTCAATTAAAAGCTTCAGGAGTCCTAAAAGGTGCTTTCTCCCTTCCCTGGTTCTATCTTTCATTTCCTTTGACACAGTGCAGAGGAGAGTTTATGCCTTTAAAAAAAAAAAAAAAAAAAAAAAGGCATTCAATTTCAGGGGCCAGGAAACAACCAGATAGATCCTCAGCATTTTGTTGGTTCCATATTTCATACTTTAGACACATGAACACATGAAGTAAACACAAATCTGTGCAAGTGGACTAGAAGTATGATTGCTCAGTGAGGCATTTAAATTGCCAAGATAGAAGAGCAGTGTTTTTAGCTCACCTAGAAAATGGATCTGATCTGGCATGGATTAGGTCTAGACTTCAATACAAATTCAGATCGCCACCTTCAAGGGTGTACAAAATCAGTGAGTTTCAGATTAACATCAAGATTATCTCCAAAGCAAGGTTGGAAAACATTTTTAGAGAGCATATTTAAAAGCAGTTTTATAGGGTAAAGCTAAACTTTGCAAAAAAAAATAAACCCTGAAAATTTATGACCAATGCTTGCTTGTCTAGTGAGCAATTTTTCTGTCATTTTTTAACATTAATCTCAGAACACAAGGGTCTAGCCATTTGCCATTTGTAGATTAGCAACTGAAGAGAGTTCTTGGACTTTTGAATGTGAGCTAGCAAAGCAGAAATAATAAAAAAATCAAAGTGTATAGCTGCTGCCAAAATGAGTCCATTATCTTGTCATGTTTACCCTTTTAATGGGGTATACTGAGCAGGTCATACTGTGAGTATAAGAAACTAGTTGTTGAAGGCACCAATTTGTAGTCCGGTGGTTTTCATCAAATGCTTCAATTTCTAAAATATGATAATCAGGAAACAGAAGGAGTGCCATACACGAAGCAGTGTTCTGTGATGTCACATGCTTTGAGTCTATCCTGCTGCCTGTAATGTGCTCCATTAGGAACTGGGTCCCTGAGTCCATTAGTCTCTGGGTTTCCATAGGATAATCAAATGATTGCCACATTCCAGTTATCTAAATTAGCTATTTAGGAATCTAGCTTTGATTCGCTCCAAGTAGGAACAGATAACATTCCTTTCCTGGTGCATAAATTTGTGCTATCCAGTAGCAAAACCCCTAGTCTAGGGGGAAAAGCAAAGTGCTTTGTTGGATGTGGGCCATAAGTGAGAGAAGAAAAAAATGGTGTTCTGTTTCTCCCTTTGGTGAGAATCATGCATAATAGAGGTGATGCTTTCAAAAAATGAATAGCTTAGTTCTGTAGTGGATGAGAAAATGGTATCTACTTACAAAAAATATATAGATGTATATACTGTTGTGAGAACAGAAGTGGAGAAAGAAGTACACAATATTAAAAAAAGAAAACTAACAAGTAAATGAGATCTAAAGGTGTAATTGCTGAGAAAAATCCAACACTGCATTTGTGTTTTACATTACACAAAAAATTTGCTAATTAGGTTCAGTATTTGATTAGTGTGTGTGGAACAATGTCATGGTTTGAAGGTACCAATATAGCCTAACTTCTAAATGAATTGAAAATAGATTTGACAGTGAGGGGTGTGGGAACACAGGGATTAATTTGTATGTGGTTTCACACCTGTGCAGACCTGCTGGCTCCATTGGTGTAATTTGTTTATGCTGCCATGATCAGGCTCTGAGACTTGAAAATACAATGAATTCATATTTCAGTAGGTAGATCCAGACATAGTTTTCAAAGCCCCAAAACTGGGAGCTGTTTTTCTCGGAACAGAGATGTGTTTATGCTGCAGAATGCCAGAGAGCACACAGCAGTGGGTTTCAGCCTGTGGACAAAGGAATCCAAGTAGCACAGCTGAGAAAAGCCAACTGTTAGTAGAGTAAATTTGCTCTCAGGGGGCTGGGAGTGCATCTCTGTTAGAAAATGTTAAGACTTTACAAGACAGGAGAGACTGGAAACTGCTGGTTCGGAGTCAATCAGAAACCAGAGGCAATCTACCTGTGACTACATAGAGCTCTGCTTTGTCCCATGTATTTTCAGGAAAATTTTGCTTTGTCCCCTGTCTTTTGCAGGAACTAGATTATTTGAAAATAGCCCATAAGAAGAGACAATTCTATTTAAGATACCAAAAAAAAAACAAATGCAGAACTAGAGGGGAATTTGTGCTTCTTAGTGTTAGAGAAACCACGTCTCCAATATGTAAAAAATATCATATTTTCTTTGACTTTTTAATGAAGAAATGATAATTACCATGTGTGGAGAATTTTCTTACTTCTGTTTCTCAGAACAGTGCTCATATTTCCCAGGGCTCTGATATTTCAATCTTTTCCCTCCCTAAATAATTCTGTAAAATTCTTTTGTTTGAACTGCAGGTTAGTTATTATTTATTGGATGCTTTCAGGAGCCAAGGCTGGCAGAGAAAGTGCATGGCAAATTTGAAAACAGAGCAGAAAAAGGAGGTTATGGAGGAGTGCAGTAACTTTCCCCAACATCTCAAAAAAGGTCTATGTAGGAGGTGGGGTTGTGCTCCAGGTGAGTCAGAACCTAGGGAGACTTGCAAGGAAACACGAAAGATTGGCTTTTTCAGACCACAAGAGTTTGAAGTACCAGATATCTGCTGTACCTCACAGAGGGACATCAGACATCTCACCCTCTCCCCCCGAGCTGTGTCTCCATGAATATCTCAGAGATACAGCACTACTTTGTTTATTTGGAACCTTAACTGTATTATCCTAGCGTTTTGCTTAGGAAATGTTAGTTTGAAAAACAAGCTTTACTGTGAAGGCTAGCAAATATCCCAGAATAATTCCCTCCAAAAAGCTTGCTCTCAAGGAAAAAAGCCCCTTGAATTTCAGCAAATCTCTTAACTACTGAAAGTCAACTTATTTATATATATATATATATATTTATATCTAACCCTCTGTTTGCTCCTCCCATTCCCTCTTTTTCTGTACTTCTTCCCTGCAATTGCTACCCCAGCCTGCCTTTGCCTCAGAAACATCTCGCAATGTGTTTGCAGGTGCCCTAACAAACTAAAGCTGCTGAGGAGCAGACCTAATGAGGACCTACGTGATACTTGTGGGTGGTTTGCTATGGATTGAAGCAACACATTCTGATCTCCGGCCACTTGAGGGAGCTGCTATGAAGTATGTGAGGGAGACCAAAAACGCAGCTAACCCAGAAATCTGCACAGTGTTAGGCTGAGACCACACTACACCTGTCCCACTGGAGTTCATGCCAAGCATTCAGATGACACTACATCCCACAAGGGTTCGCGCCAAGCATTCAGATGATCAGGGAATTAGGCATGAAATAAGTGTGTGAGGAAGAAGATCTTGCTCTCTTAGGCAATTTATGTTTGGGAATGTAGATGGAAAAATGTTGTTCTTGTTTCACTCAGTTTCAATAACAGGTGGTTAAAGGTGTAAGCACATCAGCTCGGGGCACCCAAATGAACACTGAAATGCTCACAGAAGCGTGATGAAACTGCATTTAGCTGTCCATGCCAGCAGCAATGTGCTTTGCTGATCCCAAAACTGGCTTGGTTTTGCCTGATTAAACTGAACCCTTTAAGGGGCCAGCTGATAAACTACCTCGACATGTCAGAGAGGTCTTCCTGCAGTACCAGGCTGTGTTGTCCTTTTCCTTCACAATACCAATGTTGAAGAGTTTCAAACTGTCAGGGAATGCTGTTTAATAAATATTCATACAAGCCATAAAAGTTTGGATTTGAATTTAGGTTTACTTCCTTGCTTTTCTTTTTTTCCTCTTTCTGCAACTTGTCAAACTTTTGAAATGTAACTCAACCAAAAGGCAAAAATGGAGCCCTGTGATTGACAGTCTAATTTACAAACTTCTCCAACAGCGTCATATTTTATACTCTGAGGAAGAGTAAGGAAACGTCATAATTTCATGTAAAAATAGAATATAGAGAAAGTGTAAATGGAAATTTTTGTAAAATGTCAGAAATTGTGTCCTTTTCTGAAGTCTAAGGAACGGAAGATTACAGGGAGCTCTGTGTATGTTCTTTCTCTTTTAAAATTTGCCAAAATCATATTGTTTCTGAAAGGAATTTCATTTTTTAGGAAATCAAATATTGAAACTTTGAGAGTTTTGGACCATGATTTCTAGACCTGTCTTTTTACTGTAACACTGATTTTTAGAATGATCAGTTTGTGGGAAACAGTCATTGGAAAATCTGGCAGGAATTTTGTTGTTATTGATGGGTTTTTGGAACTGGAAAGCGTTTACTTTTCTTTGTACAGTTTACCTGGGTGGACTGAATCCTCTGTGACACTATATTTTGCCCTTCAGGGTGGCACAAGGATCCATGAGAGCCCATGAATATGGACTGAGGTCATGCAGCAGCTTGAGGTAGCTGGATTGGTTTGTGATTTGTGGAGGTTTGGGGTTGTTTGTTTTGGGAATAGCTGTCCCAAAAAAAAACCCCAAAAAACCAAAAACACAAAAACCCAGACAAAAACCAAAACCATAGATTTTATGTGGTCAGAAAATATGGGAAGATAATAGCCGCAATTCAAATAATGTGTAGCAGTATTTCCTTATTTCTGTAAATATCTCCCTTGGAATGTTTACCAATGTTCTAGACTCACATTTGAATTCGTATGAAAAATAATAGAAAATAATGCTGTGATGGGACATAAGCAGGTCATCTGCTGGCCACCGTCATGGGGAAGGGGCCTGTGCTCACTTACCATCAGGACCAAGCCCACTGAAGACAGAGCTACCATGGGATAACACATTTCTTATCCATGCTGTCCATATTGTGTGGATTATTGAGAGATTTCATGCTCACAAGATGCCAAGACATATGTTTTATAGGTATGAAAATCACTGTGCAAAACTTCTTACAGTTTTGCATTGCTTCGCTGCAGGACGTGTTTAATTAATACACCAGAGGATGGTTTATTCTTTGCAAAATATGGCCTGTCAGTGTCACTGAAGGCTCTGACATTGTGGAGATGTGAGTCATATCAGTGAAAGCTGCCTGAGGAACCATTTAACCTTGTGCACTGAGGCTGAAAAATAATTAATAAATACCCTCAAGTGTTAAGTTTCTCCCTCCCACCAACTCAACATCTTAATTACTAGGAAGTACAGAGAGAGCGGCTCTGTTTGTAGTTGTCTCACCTTTCTTTGCAACCTTTCTTACCAAAATTGCCAAAAAATGTGCTGTTGCAAGTATAAAAATAAAAGAGAGACAAAGGAGTATAACTTACACATAAGAGCTCTAATTTTAGCACATTTGGTTGTGTACTTTCTATCAAAAAACTTGCTTTTTCATTGGACAAAGATTTTTTTAAAAAAACCCAACTTTTTCCCCCCTTCATAGTTACTAGTAGAAATATTCATAAAAAGGTACTGTTGTGAGTTTTTTACTTTGGAAAAATCTCTTCTGGAATTTATAAAAAAAGAGGCTGTTGAAAGGCTGTATTCTATTACTGCAATCATATTGTGATGGTAGGAAGTAACTGAAATATTTTTTCTATTTCAAATTAACAGTCACAGTTGCTGATGACTGAAATCCACCATCCTGCATCAAACATTTTCTATTTTATATTGTTAGAGTTTGGCACTTGGGACTCTCACATTTTCTTTTGAGGGTCTCTGTCTTACATCTGCAAATATGAAATCTCACTCTTTGCTTGAAAGAGCCAAGACAGGTTGTTCAAACCTCTGAATGAGGTGTCTGTAACCTGTCACAGATTGTCAGGTGGCTTCACCCTAATTCTTTACTTAAATTAGATTGCTGTAGTGAGGTGGTGTGAGTACTGCCCAGTGCTCAAATACAAAGGAGATGTTTTGACAAGCAATTTTATCACAGCAAGGGGAGATTGTCAGAAGATATTGTGGTTGATATTAAATAGCAGTAGTCATTAATGACCATAAAAGCAAGATGGATTTTTCAATATATTTGCGCTCCTGCTGTGTGATATCTGGAAGAGTGTTTGCACTGACAAGGTTAGTAATGTAAAAAGAGGAGCAAAATAAGAATGAAAAGGCTTCATGGTAAACCAAAAGTTGAAATGAAAGCCTGAAATTCAGAGGTGGGTGGGACCTTGAGAGACCCATAGCTGTTCGATTGTGTTTTCCCACGGCCTGGAGTTCTCTTTCCGGAGAAATCCTGCTGTAGGATTTCATTCTGATTGTGAGTAATGGAGTGGATCAAGGGGTTGAGACTTTCCAGGGGGAAAAAAAAAAAAAATCACTATTCCAAGTTTTAGACATTACATGCTATAAATTCGAGGAAACTTCTCTCGTGGAAGAAGGCCTGGACCCATTGTTCTGGGGATGTATTCAACAGGAGAACCATTTCATGCTTGCCCCATTTGTATAATCTTCCATAAGAATTTGCTGTTGCACAACTTTGCAGTTGAAACCATGGGCAGCTGACCTGGTTCTGTGGAGTTCTTCCTGCTCTCTTAATGTGGAAGGAGGTGGAAGTTCGGTCTAATGGGTCAAGGTTTGTTATTCAATCTAAAGAATTTAGTGCTGTGCTGTAATCTTTGCAAATCATGACCTATTTTAGAAATAAAATGTGGTGGCACATGGGTCAGAGCAGTCCTCTGGGGCTCCTGTATGGGTTCTGTAAGGGAGCTCTGTGCCCAGCTTCTGCTGAAGGCCACTGTGGACTCAGGAGCCAACAGGAGGATATCTGGTTTAACTATGAAGCAGAGCCTGTTGGAAGGGAGGTGCACCTGAAACTAAGAAAACCTGGTCCAGAACTAAAACTTGTAGAGAGAGAGTCTTCAGTCTATGCCATTGAACTGACAATGATTTTGCAAATTATTCTAGATAGATGTGGTGGAAAACATTTGTGTTGCCAGCATGAGGGGCAGGATTTTCTTGACTATAAAAGGAGTGGAGAGAATGGGCTGAAATGTAGGTACTTACTATGTTGACATGTAAATTTGACCTCGATGTTTTGCAATAGCAATGATGATGTGTGAGGTCTCCAGGTTCCTAAACTTGGACTTTTTATATGCTTGTTGTAGTTTCCATGCACTTAGGGCTGACTTTGCTAACTTTTTCTCTGCCCCAGGCTAGGCTAGTGATCTCATGCAAAATAAAATCAGAGTTCTTGTTGTAATCCCCTGAGGCCATGAGCTGGGTAACGTAAAAAACACTTCACTCAGCCAGATAGTGATAGGCTTTGCATTAAAGCCACAGGATCAGACAGTGCTGATATATTTCAGTTCTTCTTTGCTGAGTCTTGATCACTTGCTTGCCTCACACGCTCTACTCAGACGTTATCTTTGAAACAGCCACTTTTTACACTAGTGAATAAAGATGATATGCTGCCTTGTTCTCCCTCTTCCTGATTCCACCTTCCATTGATTTATTAAACTCCTGAGTTTTGATGACAAACTGTTTCATCATACTTCTCTGAAGGGGCCTGTATCATATGTAGATCATTGTTGATGTTGATTCATGCCTTCTCTGGAGAGCAGCGATAGTGGATTGTCCTGCATATATTTACATTTGTTCCCAGGCTGTTCTGAAATAAACAGTACTTATGCCTAATTTTATTGACATGATTTTCATGTGGTTTTGGAGTTATTCCCCCACTTCCTTTCGGAATTGTTTTGCCATTCTCTGTATGGGTGTTGATTGAGGTATGAGTTGCAGAAATGGAACAGTATTAGCGTGTTTTTTAGTTCTCAAAGAGATCACACTTACTAGAACAATAATGCATTATGTTGGGTATTGTTCCATAGGCTAATTACCTAATCAGATAATGTTGGGGAAGCAAACTTGTAGCTGACATTAATTATCGATGCATGGACTGGTAGCAGACGGCAGTGTTTGCAGTGGAATATAAACTGATTGTTCAGTGGATTAATTAAAGCTTACACAGCTTCATGCCCTCCACTCAATACAGTAATAATAAGTATGTGCTTTTAAAAAAAAGGAAAAAAATATTTCACTGTGGTTCTTTAACTGAATAGATTTTCCTGCAAGCAGTAACAGAGAGTGAAGGAAATAGTTGATTTCCCAAAAATAACTTTGGTGATCTCCATTTGCCTCAGGCAGGCTCATTATGGATTTAAAATAATGGGTAATTATTGTAGAGTACATTAAGAGTTCTGGAAACAGGGACTAGGTGTATTTATGTGCTTTTCTTCCCAACTATTTGTCTGTAGAATCCTACCCCATTTTGCTTTGTCTGTTGGTCAAATTAATCTGCATTACTTCTTTGCATCTCCCCCCTGAACTATATGAGAACACTGGGGCATCTTCCCTATAGACTAGACATGGGTTGAGTTATCTCAGCAGAAAAAAACCCAAACCAAAGCAAAACAAAAAAAGCAACTTGTGTCTAGCAAAAATCTAAGTAAAGAGCATTTCAGCTCAGATCTGAGTGAAGAACATGTGGCCAATTTGCCAACTTCCACCAGAAGAGCATTCTCTGCTGGGGAGACCCAATATCCTGAAAAATCTTCAGTGTGTAAGTGAAAATACTGCTCAGCAGTGCTTTGTCTGGTCTGAAAAAATATGAGTTTGCACAGAGATGATACACAGAGCTGCGATGCTTTTGAACTTCAAGAACCTTCGAGGAAAGTCAGCTAGAGCCCTCCCATGCCATGCTGATGATGGAACACATTTCCCAATGCTGAAGAGGTCCAAGGGGAAGGGAATACCAGAGCAGTTTCCAACAGCTGGATATCAGGGTGAAAGCTTTGCATGACATCTAGGCTTGTTTGGGTAGCATGGCTCATTAGAAGCAAGTATTGAAGGGAAAAGATCTCTGGCAAGAAATCCCTTCTTTCTGTTACAGCCAGGTTTGCTGTGACAAATTGGTGAGGAGTGTGAGAGCAAGGCATGCTATCACATGAGCTATTCATAAAGGAAGAAAAAGCAATAACTGCTCCGACACTAATGAGGTATAAAATATCTCACCTGACAGCCACCAACACATAGAGGTCTTGATTTTTCTCTTGGCAATATGAGCTCATCCTAGATTTTATTATCTCCTGCTGGCTGTAAACTTTATCGAAGAGACAAAACTGAGACACTAGACTCTCTCTGTAAGTTATAAATAAGTTTAAAGATGCAACAGTATAGTTTATTGTCAGTTTTTGAACTTTTGACAGTGAATATCTGATTTGGTAGGCAATAAACTCACAATATCTGGCACTTTTATTCACACATCTCAGCTTTTGTCACTGCTGCTTTTGCACAGGTCACATCTGGAGTCTAGTACCTTGACTGTCTGTAAGCCTCAATCCTCCTCCCACAGATACCAGGGTAAATTAAGAATAACTTTACAGAGGGTTATGATACTGCTGAAAAATGCTTGATAGGACTGTATAAATTATAAGTGATATATAATATTTTTGTTTGCATAATCTAAGTCCATAAAGCCTAGTGCCTGTCAGAAGGAAAGAAATTATTGTTCCCCCCAGAGTCCAGAAGAATCTCTCACAGAAATACTTCCCTTCATATTTAGCAAACAAATTTTGTTTTCCTTCCCTTTTTCTTATTATTTATTTGCTGTGAAGTCCCTCTAGATTTGAAGGCTGGACCTTGCTGAGTAACAGAGGATATTTGGATTTCCTATCTGTCTTGGCACCTCAAATGATTTCAGTGAATTTAGATTTCTTCACTTATTAGTGGTATTTTCATTTCCAAACCACCCTCAATACAAAAAAGAAAAAAAACATCATTTAGGGGGATATTAATCAGATTTTTCCTTTTCTTCCTTGTTTATCTGTGGAAGGTTGGAAGCTGCGTGGTGACAAGGGCTAAAGTGTATGCTTTTTCCCTTCATTTAGGTATGTGAAGAGTCCCCCTCCTGCATCTATAAATCTGTCCCTGTATCTTCTAATAAACATTTGGAAAGTTCAATAGTTTTTCATTACTAAAGGCCAATTGAAAGCTTAAAACTTGAAAAAGACTCTTAAAGGACCAAAGTCTTGACAGTTTCATGTCCTAACTCTGGATTGCTTGAAAAATATTCACAATCCAAGAGAGCAGGGGTTATTACTATTGTGTTCTGACTCATTGTTGCACCCATTTCAGGGCAAAGCTCTCCTGCTGTGAGAGCGCCGGTTTGATTAGTTGGCTCTACTTTCATTTTTCCATTCTATGACACAGAACTAATCCTACAAAATCAATCCCAGCAAGACTTGGTGGCACTTTCCTGCTGACTCCCTGGCGTTTCATGACTTCCTTGAGGCTAAAGCTTCCTGGTGTTGCTAAATCCAGTGCTCGGTTTTAATTTTAAAATATTGTTTTTCAGAAGTTCATTCAATATATTTCTCATAGATTTCTCCAGTCACAAAACGTGTTTCCACAGTAACAAATAGAGCAATGTAATTGCCCATGCAACCTGCCATAAATCCTTCAGGTGGAGGTTTTTAAAATGTGAATAGTGTAAAGACTCGGGCAACTTTGCTGTTTCAAAGTAAACTTGCAGATTTCAGAGTGTCAGCCAAGAGATTTCCCACTGAGTTTCACTCAGCTGGAGATGTGAATGTGTCTCTGAGATAACTCACTCTCCAATATATTTTGTTGCTGTTGTGTTTACGTGTCTGTCGTTCCTCTTCCCTATGGTTGCACCAGTGGGACAAGTACAATCAGACACTGGGCAGGACGTGCCAAACTGCTGGCTGGCTGTTTGCTGCCATGAGCCTCAGCAAGAGCACAAAGCAGCCAAGGAGCAGCTCTTTGCCAGCTGAGGAGCCGAGGTAGTGGTTGTAGCTCAGGGAGAGGAAGTGGCTGAAGCCTCATCGAGCTCCTCCAGATATTATAATGTCCTCCAGTGGTGCCTATTCCCATTAAAGAGATGTGTGATTTAGCCGCATTTATTTGTAACAAGCAACCAGCACAGTGTTTGAATTTTCAACCAGATTTCTTTAATTATTAGACATTAAGGCTGGACAGAACCCTGAAAAATCCTCTCAGCTCATCGTAGCCTCCTTATGAACTCCCCTTACCACTGCTCCTGTTTCAGACAGTTCTTTCCCTGCCCTGCTACTATGGAGCTTTAATGGTGGAGAGTCCCCAGCCTCTCCAGGTGATTTATTACAGACCTTACCCATAAGTTAAAAGCAAGTTAGGGTTGTTTTTTTCCCTGCTAACATCTAACATAAATCTCTCTGCATCTGAATTAAAAACATTGGATTGACAGATTATTCTGTGGATTTGTGCAAGGACAGTGTGTGATGCTTCCAGCACGCTGGATAAATATTGGGCAGTTTGGCATCAGTTTCCACAAGGCCCATCTCAACCTGTGCTGTTGAGCTGCTGCAACAACCCAGCTAAGACACGTAACACTCAACAGGGAATCCATTGCCTCTCTGCAAAGCGGGTGTGTGTTGTTCTGGCAGCAGTGGCTGCACAGAGGCAGCAGACCGTGATTTGTTCAGGTTCAAAGGCACAAGCAATCCTGGATTGGCGTTAACTGCAGGGGAGCACAATATCCCAGTATCCCAGTCTCCATTGTTGTTAGGTATCTATCTCTTATACCAAGCTGCTACATCAGCCTGTCTCTCCAGCCTTCTTTCTGCGTGAATGGAGTTGAATGAGCTGGGAAAAGACATTCCATATAAGGATTTGATATCAGTATGATAGTATATAGAACATTAAGTCTAATTTTAAGTATATTAACCTGTCTCCTGCCCTGATTACTAAAAGCCTGTCTGCATCAGTAGAATTGTTCATATCAAACAGCTTCATGGAAAGCACAGGGAGTAACAAGAAAAAGAAATACATGCTGATAATCCATTTAAATGCAAATAGCTAGCTATTTGACCTGAGATGCAAATGTTGAAATATTTCAATATTTAACTCATAGATCAAACTCTCAGCAACAGTAGTTTAAAAAATATGCTTCTATGAGCAAAGTATTTCAAAGTTAAACTCAATGTTTCAACTGCAGACTTTCATATTAGACTGCAGCACAAGACTTAGGTACATTCAAGTGTCTTCTCTGTTTGAACCCCCAGATTTAATTCTGCTTTCAAAAAATTCAGTCTCAGAACAAGGCTGAATGGTTCATTTAATTGATTAATGAGGATTTTAAAGCAGTGTCACCAACGAAAATACCTAGTAATCATGAGTTGAACTTGAAAATTACAAGGTTATTTGATTTTTGTTGTTGTTTTAAAAAGTACATAGATATTGGGCTATCTTTTGGATTATTTCCTGCATCTATTTAATTTTTAAAAAAATCTTTATCCTTCAGAACCCTGGAAAGTGAAATTTATTCTTCACTTTTCATAGTTCATTTTACACTATTTCATAGTCAGCTGGTTGCAAGCACTGCAGCTTTAAGGGAAAAAAAGTAAATAAAAAAATTTTAAATGTTCTGACTGACTTAAAATAAAAATTCCATTAAGATATTTTCACTGGTCTTTTCAGACAGCCTCAGAATCTGTACATTCAATATCTCATTTTGGATATATTTACAATTGGTTTGGCCAATTATATATGACATCAATTTGTTTCTATTTTTTTTTTTTTTTTCAATTCAGGTCATAGTCCATCACTGGATAATGAATAGCTCTGCAATTTGAGTTAGTTTCTGTTTAGGGTAACTCAGCTCTAAGGAAAAAATTATAACTTAACCTAGGAACTTTTTAAACTGCTTCTAGATTTGAGTTTTTTGCTCTCTGAATTCTTACAATGAATTTTGATCCTTCTCCAACTCACTTGACACAGGGTTAGTGGAGCTGAGTTTGGGGGAGGTATTAGCTACATGACAGTTCAGCCATGATCTTGCATTTCTCTGACAGAAATGTTTCCAGCATCCCTCAGATGCTCTGGCTGTGCTGTCTATCCCCTGCACATGATCGTCTAGGCTCCTCTTCTGCTGCCCTTTTTCACTGGAATTTGGAGTCATCTTCCATCTTGGGGTGAGAGATTGTCCCAATTTAGATTGACTGTACTCTCCATTTGAGTGCATTCCCAGTGGGGTTTTTGTTGTGTGCCCAGCCAAGATTAGGGGCATCTTTCTCTACGGCAGTCCCAGCTGCACACCTCTCACCCTCATTTTAGAGTCTGCTGCTTTTGCTACACTCCAGCAAGATGAGGTTGCTGCTGAGGAAAGTAAATAATGAGCCTCACTGAGGTGCCATCCAAAATCCATTTCAACAAGTTTTCCTTTGCAGTAAAAAATAAGTACATTCACACAGGAATTTCACTTGAATATGTGAACACACCTTGCCGAGGTAATTAGAATATAATTCTTTTGCCCTAGGTCTGTTTGTTTGTTAGAAAGTGAGTAGTTGAATACCAGGCAAAGGATTCAGTGCAGGTAGTTTCTATTATTGCAGTTGCAACTTGTTAGCAAGAGGTGTTGCTGAGGCTCTCCTGGCACTTGGCTGTTTATACAGTTGTCTTTGGTTACAGTGTAGATATACAGACACCTTCCAGCTTATAAAAAAAAATAGCAATAAAGTATTTTCAGTGCTAATGCAACTTCTGTACTCCTGGGGATAACATTAACATCAATTTGTGTTTTTGTTGGCTTGTTATTTAAAGATCATCTGAAGTCTTCATGACAGGTTGTGAAACATTTTTTCTTGAAAACAGGTATCTTTGTATTGTTTCTATTCATGTCTTTGTTAATTTTAAATGGGTTAGTTAGGTTTGTAAATCAGATCTTTTAGTAAAGTAATCACCCGGTATAAATGACAGTAGCTGAAAAATCACTGCAGGCACATTATTTGTACAATTCCCACAATCTTGAATGGAATGGCACTTGTCCCTGGATGACAGGATGTGAGATAGAAAGTCATCAACAAGGAGTTCATGTATGCTTCTTGGCCAGTTAAAATTCTACTGCTGAAGCCTCTTTGTGTCCTTTGTGTCCTTACTGTGAACATTGAATATTTCACTTGTACTTACCCAACGAGCCCCACTCCCACTTGTAAAGCACAAATACCAACATACACCAGCTTAGCAATTTCTTTAAGCTAATTA
The DNA here is from genome assembly GCA_035583185.1 of Anabacerthia variegaticeps. NCBI lineage: Eukaryota > Metazoa > Chordata > Aves > Passeriformes > Furnariidae > Anabacerthia > Anabacerthia variegaticeps. Next base: position 26,324,754 of record JAWWEW010000166.1, on the reverse strand, counting down.
TTTAGGACAAAACTTGCTCCCCTTAAACACTGAGAAAAGAAAGACTAGAACTTTCAGTTTGTAAAGACTGAAGTTGTCCAAGGGACAGACACAAACCTAATCAGCCTGCTTGTGCTGAGAGCCTTGGAGCAATACAGATGTGCATCAGCTGAGCATCCAGAGCACAGTGATGGTTGTAAAACTGGCTGGGTAAAGGTGACACTTAGCAAACCAAACAGCAGGAAGAACACACAGTCAACAGCACAGGAAAACCAGACACATTTGTGGTTCAGTGGAAGTCCACTGAGAAAAGTGCTATCTTTACATTTAAACTTACAATAAGGTAGGCTGGCACTTAAACATCTTCTTGTCTGTTAGTGAAAGTGCTCTTGCAAAAGGGAAAATTGAGAAATTTCTATGTCAGAAAGTCTTCTTGCTTCTGTCTAAAACTATTCATATGATCAGGTGCCAAACAGCAAATCACCATGCTCATCTTCTTGCCTAGAGCTTTCACTTCTCAGGAAAGAATCTTCCCTCCCTCTCTCCTCTAGAGAAAGCATCTGATATGGTTTTCCTACCAGCTTCCTACTAAAATAACTCTCGGATCTATTAACAACTGGAGTTTGAATGGGCACAGAGGATGCTTCAGTAGTGAGTTTTTTAAGGTGAAAGAGCAGAACTGCTGTGTTGTATCTTTAGGAAACAAAATGCTAGCTTAGTCATCACAGATGTTACGTTAAAACAAAACTGGATTTCTGAATAGATTTCTTTATATCATTATGATTCAGAGTAGCACATTGCTCTCCAAGCACAGAAAGCATGAAGAGCTTTCATAACTAATGACTTAAACATGGGGTTTGGACTGGCTTTTTTATTAATGCAGACATGCCTGGGAAGGTTGCAACGTATTTCATTTGCCTTTGATTTGCATGAGTAACCCTTGTTAGCCCTGACACCTTTTGAAATTTCAATTCAGATGTTAATTCGGGGAATGAGGGAGTTATGAGCAAGAGGGACAAGGGAGAAAGAAAGAGACAAGCATTTCTTCTTGCACACACCACTGCAGCAGTGCTATCCCAGCCCTTCAGGCTGGGCACAGAAATGCACCATCCCCTTCTGTGCTATGCCATATACAAGAATAACACTTGAACAGCTCAGTATACCTGTAGCTTGCTTCATTCTTTTCTCCTTCCACTTTTCCTGTTCTTGTAGGTAAAATTGCCTAGACAACTAATGACCACAGACAAAAATTAAATGCTTTGTTCTTGAGCTCATAGTAAGTTTTCTGTAGAAGTCAGCCAGCAAACCTTTGCCTCCCACAGCTGTTTCACATCAAATTTCTTTCAGACAATGAACAAAGATGTGTAAATCTTGAAGACTTTTTTGGGTCTTTGGGGAGATATCATCTCCATTATATGTGTGCACTTCATTTTATTCCCTTTAATTTGGTCCCTGATCTTTTTTTTCTCCTCATGTCTTTGCTGTTTTCCTAAAATAATGTATGAGCACATCTGGTAGACACTCATAGCTGTTGAAAGAATCTACTTAAATTCAATTTGATGAGGCTGATTTATTTAAGATCTGTTTCCAAAGCAAAAGGTATCAAACAAGTATTATGCCTACAAAGTCTCATAGCCTTGCTTGAGCACACTTGTCAGATAAGCCAAGCAAACAGATGTATGCAGAAACTGCAATTATGAAATTGTGCAAGTCCCAAAAGGAAGGACAAACGCTGTTGGAATCTTGAATGTATTAGACCAGATCTGTTAATGCTGCTGTTTCCCTATCTTTTTTGTGTTTAACATTTCCTAATAAACAACCTTAATTTTGTTGCATAGACATCGCAGTCCCATGACAATGGGTCACAGAACCTGTTACCATTCCTCATGAACATCTCCTGTAGTACATGTCATTTCATTTGTTGTTACAATGGATTGCTTCAGACCACTCTTACCTGGTTGTTTTTTGCTTGACACTCTTCTTTTGTTAATTTCCAAAACTGCAAATTACATGTTATCATCAGGAATGCTTACATTTTATATACAGTTTCCCTTACTAAATTAACTCCTGCCAGTTTCTAGTTCATACAAACCCTGTGTTATTAAAATAAATGTGCACTGTCTTTCCTAATTTATTTTTTAAAGCAAGCTCTGCAGAATTGTCAGTACATTACGTTTCAGCATGCCCCAATGTGGAGAGCAGAGCTCTGAGACTGGACCAGAGCATTATTCTCTAGATGAAATATTTGAAGATTAGAGTAGCAGAATATGTAGTTTCTAGAGAACACGTGGTTTGTAAATTACATTTTTCCAGCCTTATACCTTGATCAAATTTGGACAGTTTTTTTGCTTGGCAAAAGATGTTGACAAGAGTTTATTTTGTTCCCGAATTAAAATGACATCTCCAGGGACTGGGGGGATGGGGGGGAAATCAGCATTCAGAAAAATGACTAGGACTCTTCCCAATCAAACCAGTGCAAAGTATTTTCCCTTCACCGTGATTTCAGCAATGACAAAAGAATCATTTTTGTTGAAATTACCCAGTCTGTCATTTGTGGGTGGTCAGGCAAAAAGACACGATGTATAAAATCAATTTCCAAATGGTAGCCAAAATTCTGAATAATTGAACATGGGGAATGGGTTACGCAGCAAGTTCAGTCTCAGTGCTGTCAGCTGTGCTTGTAGTAGGTGCCATTGTGCACCAAGGCATTAGAGGACACCTTGTGTCCTCAGTCAGGGCATTACACAAGGCAGGGTAATGCGCCAGTGCCAACCTGACTAGAAGGTTAAATTATGTTTTAGTATATGAAACGCTGGAACAGAAAATCAGAGCTAAATTTTCATGGTAACACATGCTGTAGTCATTTGTATTTCATTGCCAAAGGGTCTGCAATAAAATTGCTTTGCCTTCAGATCGGTTGATGTCCCTTTTGAATTAAAAAGGTACTATCCTCTTTTAGATCCCTTTCTTATTCTTCAGGCTCACTTTCCTGTGTAATAAGCAAGATGAATTAACTAAGCCTGAGTTGATGAGGACATGGCACCATGCCTAGCTAAAGCAAATGAATATAGCTTCAAAGGACAGTAGTACTGAGAGGTTTATATGAGAGTTGAGTAGGGATCTGAGGATATTTGTCAATTGGAAAATACTGAGTTTCTTGAAATGTAACCTGCTCCAGGAAGGAGCTGAGGTCGGCACATATTCCATTTGAAAATTAATTTGATAAATTTTGCTATGTAACTCTGGAATTGGATCTACTTATGTCACTGAATCCTTTTCCAGGCAACAGCTGGTAGGTGCCTGTTGCACAGGAGATTAGAGAGCATCGCTGTGTATCATCATACATGTTATACTGAAGAACGATCTGGTAGGTTTGCAGCAGCTTTTCTCACAGTGGCATCACATCAGCACTCATAGACATCCTCTGATTGGCCTGTCAAGATATATTCACTTCACTGTGGCTTTCAGGAGAACAATGCCATTTTGTGACAAAATTAGAGCTGTCCTCGAGGCACCTTGCCTTCAATTTCACTTGCCAGTTCCTGCAATATGCTGATTTATGTGGAAATAATCCAAAGTTTAGTTTTGACACAACCACAGGTTTTCATACACTCTGAAGTACTTTTTGCTTTGCTGTTTTGTTTTAAAATTTCATTTGCAGAAGTAATCAACTTTGGTGAAAGGAAGAATGAAGTATAAAACTAGGCAAAATTTGATCTACTTTTAGGGAGATTTTCAGTTTGCAAAAATTTTCATGTCTTTTCTTTTGTGTCCTTAGAAGGAAGGTAAAAAAGTTTCAAAATCTGATAAGTTGTCTTTGGGTGAGAAAATGCTTTCCCTCTAAGGTTTTGTTCTGGTCATGCATTTCAAGCTAACCAAGGAAAACAGAATAAAGACTAAAGAAGGAAACATGTTTTCTACACTGTTTTGACACAGACTGTGAAAGCTACATCTCCTTTCTCTTGGTTTCAGTGGGACTTGGTGACTATATTGCAGCTGTAAATGCGCAATAGAAATGTCATCTTGATCGCAGGTTCTTTATGTTCAGGGGCAGTACAATTTGCATGTGGAAACAATTATTTTCTTTCCTGTCTTGTTTTGCTATCATGGCTATGGCAAGACTACTCTTGGTCTTGATAAGAACCGCTCTCTTTTCCAATGGTGTGAGTCACTTGGACTTTACAAGGTCAGTGTGATCTCTCAAATGTTCCCCAGTTCCACTGCAGCAATTGGCTCACTTGCTGTTTCCTGGCCAGAATATGATGCCTCAGTTTGTACCTAGCCCTTAAAAAAAAAAAAGAAAAAAAAAAAGAAGGGAGTCCACTGCGTATAACCAAAGGAAGTAGATCTGGTTTGAAGCTTTTGATTCAGTCTTTTTAGTAGAATCTGTCATTATTTTGAATTCTGCCCAAGCCTCCAGCAGTTTCAAAGAGTGTCAGGTACATGCAGTGCAAAGCTACCACTATGCAACTCAGTGTACAGTGTAACATGTCTGAGAGGGGAAATATTGATTTTCCACAGAACATGAAGAAGAGAAAAATAGGAAAACATTTTAGCATGACCTTGGTCTTCTGCACAAATAGCCTAATGTTTATGTCTCAACTTACTTTCCTCATGCTTGTCTCAAGGCCTTTGTGGAGCTTTTCTAAAGATGATGATATCGGCTGCAATATGGAAGTGATTTAGCAGCTCTCTGTAGATTTAGGTTGCTATTTCATTTTTATGTAAGTTTTTCCCCTGTGTGAATTGAGATGCATTCTGGGGCATTGTGGGATAGTTTGCCCTCCTCTGAAACTCACACAATCAAATATTTGTCTCCCACTTGGGTACTGTTTGTTTTGACATCCTACTTAAGGGCTTCTGGGAAAGAAAAGGCAGGAAGAGAGAAAAAATGAAGAAAGCAATTCTAACGAGACTGAATACATAGCAAAGTACTTGAGCACTACTACCATGTGGCTCCTTAGGCTGCAGGTTTGAGATGGCTTTAGGATAATCTATGTGGTCAGCTGTATTGCCACCCTGTTCACACAACCTACTAGAAGACATGGCAGCAAACTCTGGGTGTTGGGCTGCAGGGAAGCCTTCCTTATTACTTCATGAAGGTGACATGAGAAACAGAGCCTCTGAACATCTCAGATGTCTGAAGTATGATTGTAGAGAACGGGCTGCTTAAATTAAAAATATGTGTATTTTTCTTGATTAGAGTGTGGAATAAATCCATGCAGTGTCCTTTATATCTAATGTAACATCAGCAGTACTAAAAGAAGCCCCAGTTGTATTATTTTCAAAAATGGTTTTCATAAATTAGCCTTCTAAACTCATAATTGGAAATGTAATCAAGAGACTATCATGCTTTTTGGTACAGCAAAGCAGCCAAAAATGCCATGACAGTTAATGATGCTCGTGGGTCCTGAAGACCATTCCAGCCTTATTGAAGGTCATTTGTGTTTATGTCCCATTTGTGTTTGTGTTTATGTTCAGTTGTTGTTATGATGGATGAAATGTGCATTTCTGAAATTTATGCTATAGTGCTCCCAATGCCTGCAGTGAGGTATTCCATCCATAGACCAGCATCCCACAAACATCCCCTGGTAAGGCAGAAAGGATGGCAGAGGATCTTAAGAACAGAACTGCTGTGGGTGCAGTTTAATCTCTGCCTGGTTCAGGTACGATTCAGCATCTGTTCTCTTCGTGTCACTGGAGACTGCAACATAAAATATTACTGTGGCATATAAAGGAATGGAACTTTTTGTAAATTTGAGTAAGATGAACTTTAACACTAAGTTCTGGGACACTACACTGATTTTTCAACATGGAATTAACAGACAATATAGTTCTTCATGTAGGCTTGTCCCTAGAGACTATGGTTGTGGAAGACTCGTTAAATTAATGGAGGGCAGGTTATAAATCTGAGGATGAATTCCTTTTGGATGCTAAATCAATAACTAGTTGTGCAGATTAAATGCTTTTTATCACTTAAGGCTTTATTTTATAGCATAAAGAGAAGGCAAATAAAGAATGAAGATTAAAAAGTAGAAGCTTCCTGTAAAAGTTTCAAAAGGAAATGTGTGTGTTTTCAAGGTTGAATGTGAAGTACAGACAATTTATGCTGACTGAGATTAAAAAAACAACAATTGCAAATTACACATTTAGCTTAAAATTGAAGCTGGAAAGATGGATATAATCAAGTTTTAAATCTGTTGGTACCATTTTACCACCTGGCTTACGTTCTGCTATTAAACAAATGACAGTCCCTGAACTGAACAGAAACAGAAAGAAGTGTGAGCAGAATAGAGGATGGAGAAAACATCTCTTCTGAGATTTTTAATTTAATGCTGAAGCAGCATTACAAATGAGTTGAAATAAATAACCTTCTCCACCCTTTCTGCCCTTCTTGCAAGCCTTTGAGACCAAGCTTCCACGAGAATTATCAGTCAGCCTTTATTTCTCCGACCTTCAAAGAAACCCTGAACAAAGTGTGCCACAAAAAAATTAATGTTTCCCACCTGGAGGATTATTTATCTTTCCAGTGCTGCCCACCTCTGAGGGTGTGCTTTTTCTATTCTTGACTCTGTTTCCTTTCTTCCTTCTTTACCTTTCACTAAAGAAAAGAATTTTCTGAGAAAAAGCAGGCTGTATCTTTGACTGTGCCTCTCTCAGGCTGTGAGCAGGCAGGCAGCTCTGTCTGAAATGACGTGTCAGTGATGTGTATTTACCTGGCTCTAGGCAGCTGTTAAGGGTGTGTACTGAACCTTGGTTCTCTTACAGAGACACTTCAGGCAATGGTCTGCAGAATCAGAAGCAGCACGTTTGTCTTTGCTGTTCTTTCTTCCTCACTCTCTGGGTATTTGTCCTACTTTGTCTCCAAGAAAACATATTCATACTCATAAGAGAGATCAACAACAGCAGCTTCAGCAGCTCATTTTAGCTAAAATTGACATGCAAGAGGACAATTAATGCCACCTCCATTACCAAGAGAAAGGCAGTCGAAGAAGAAGAAGCATCACAAAAAATTTCTCTATATCCAAAGAGAAAGGAAAAAGAGCTAGTGTTAAAATGAAAGGTTTCCTTATTCTTTTAAATTTTAAATGTATTAACTGTCTAGGGTTTTGTTAGTTTGCCAGGGATGCTTTTCCTTTTGCTTTAAATAGAAGGCTATTAAAACAAATGTTTGCTACGGACCTCGGCTGACCAAGGTTTCAACTCAAAGCATTCAACCTTACTTAAGGGAAGAGATACTTGATTCAACTCTTAATCTTCTGCATTTTTTGTGTTCCACTAAGAGTAGTGCTATAAACAATGGGAATTTGGAGGTTTAACCCTGATTAAGCTGGGTTTGTCATCTCAGCTAGATGGTTTGGAACATTCCCTGAATGTAAAGCAGAGCATTCATTCAGAAGAAATTTGCTCTTGTAACTACTGGCATTATTTTCAAGTAGTACAAATATGGCACCTCAAGTGGCTCTAAAGGAGGAATGTGGATGTCCTCGGTAGCCTGAAGGCTGTGGGTTTACCCAGCTAATATTTAAGCACCACACAACTCCTCACTTGCTTCCCTCCCTCTGCCCCCCATGACACGAGGAGAGAATCAGAAAGGTAAAAGTAATAAAGACCATGGGTTGAGATCAAGAACAGTGTAATAATTGAAATAGTAGTAGTAGTAGTAATAATAAATCGTAATGAAGAAAAAAATAACAGGAAGAGGGAGAAATAAAACTCAAGAAAAACAAGTGTTGCAAGTGAAAAACAATTGCTCAGCACCGACCAGCTGATGCCCAGCCAGTTCCTGAGCACAGGCCCCCAGCCAGCTTTCCCCCTAGTTTATATGCTGAGCATGGTGCTGGGGTCAGCTGTCCTGGTATGTCCCCTCCAAGCTTTTGGTGCCCCCCCAACCTCCTCACTGACAGGGCATGAGAAGCTGACAAATCCTGTAAGCGCTGCTCAGCAACAGCTACAACATCAGCGTGTTATCAACATTATTCTCAAAGTAAATCCAAGACACAGCACACAGGAAGAAAATTAACCCTATCCTAGCTGAAAACAGAACACTGGGTAGTTGCTGTTTGCCTAAAATTACCCTCAGGTCAAGAAAATTTTAAGAGGAAAGCAGTCATTTATCAGAGCTATGAGGCACTATTAGGCAAAAGCTGTCTTTATGCCAGTCTGATAAAACACTAGCAGAGTCTAAAGGACGTTTTGAAACAGGACATCATCTGGGCCCTGAAATTTGAAGACAGTGTGAACAGGCCCAGGGTTGGTAAATCTTTCCAGGAATTCCCATGACTAAAAATCTACTACGGAGATGATTGTCATCATGGGAAGTTGTCAATGAGCTTCTCTTTGAGTTTCTGTAAATAAAGATCATTAACCTTTGTCTAACAAACAAATCACATTGTAACTATTGAGACTTTAAGATGACGGACATGAAATTGAAAAGCTTTGTGTGGATTTTTTACCACTGCAACTTTGACATGCACTTGACAGTCCCTGGATGCTTTCCTTTCTTGCCCCCTTCCTTTGTATTTTGACTTGTTCTCTAGCTAAAAATAACCACTCTGTAACCATTTCTTCTTTCATTGAACATGTCAGGTTGTGACAGATGTGTATGTTTCTAACCTGAGCCTTGAGGATGCGGAATTTTGATGCAAATACCCTTAATTATATGCATCATGTTTGAATAGCAAAGTCTTTGGCAAAATAATGTTCTCCCAGCCTGGTTTTACCACAGAGGCATTCAGACTTCAAAAAATCAAATCTTTTACCTGTACTCAGAGGTGTTGCAGACACTGAGTGACCACAGAATTCAGATGTAGCTCTCTTTATTTTGAACAGAATATATTGCATTTCTATACTGGCTGCATGTGTCCCCCTCTTTCTACTGTATGGCATGTACAGCTTTTACATGTGTGTCAGCTCAATAATACTTCTGATGGTAGTGGTGACACTCCTTCATGTCAGCAGGCAAGAATTGCTTTTTGGTCAGGCTGTTCTTTGTATGTAGAAAGGCCATGCACCATACAGGGAGTTAGAAAGCTATGAAAACCACATACCTGACTTATTTTTCATCCACTGTTAAACCCAGCCTGAATTTGAACTAAGAGTGAGGGAACGCTCTAGTTGCTTTCTCACTACTTGGACAGTGTAATAGTAGTTCCTTGGACAGTGTAATAGTCAGAGCTTTGTCCTTATTTGGCTTCTGATAGTTGAAATCATGAGTCTAGAGCAACACTGAACTATTTATGCTGCCTCCCTAGGCTGGCTATAAAGAGTGGCTGCAAGCTGTGGAGAACCTTAATGCTACCTGTCAAGTGGGCACTTAATTTTTTCCATGGAAACAGAAACCTTTTTTTCATATTATGGCTTTTGTTCTGTGTCCTTCCCAAGTTTAGGAATGAAAATGAGAAAAATACCATGTGAGCTAATCCTTTTTGTTTGGTGTTGTCTGCATCTACCAGATGGATCTTGTTTTTCCAAAGCACAGAGCTAGGAAGAAATGCAGAATCAAAATATCTTGGTATGTTTTCCTGGGGGGTAGTGAGTGGGAAAAGGGTTTAAATTTTCACCAATATTTTGTTGTTGAAAACTGAGATGAACATTTTGGAATTTTTTTTTTTTCTGTTAAAAGTCTTCTTTCTAATTGTCTGCAATGAATACCTATAAAAACCCTTAATAATCTAAAGCATTTTTTAGATAAGAAATTTCATTGCCAAGTAGCTTTAGGCACATGTACATTACCACCTCTTCTTGGGTCAGACGTGTGCTTTTGATGAAAATTCCACTTATCATACTCTGATTACCATTGCAGAGGAATTTTGGAAAATGCAAACAGTTTAAGAGCCTGTCTGACGTAACTCTCCCTCGAAATAAGCCCAGTCCAATGATGTCAGGTCCTCAGTACCAGCTGTTATGTTCTACAGACCCATTCCCAGGGGAATGAATATAGGCACAGACATTATTCAGACTAAGTAGAAAGATTTAATAGTTTGCATCCAAATTGCACAAATAATCACCAATATGAGGTCTAGTCCAGGCTAGCCTCATCTTTCAAATTAACCAAACCTCTCCAGCAGTTAGATAACATGCTTTTTCATGAGATTTCCTGTGTCTAGGTTCCCAGACAGAAATACCTTCAAAGTTGCAGTGTTTCATTTTTGGTTCTGGTTCTGGTTGAAGCCCAGAAATACATAGCAAATACAAAATGAGGAGGAAAGCTCCATCAAGATGAAACCACACAGAGGTGAAAACTATTAATACACAGGATAGAGCTGTATCCTTGCAGATTCCTTTACAGAAGTGCAATGATTTGAAAGAGAATTAAGCATGGATCTGTAGTGTCCATGTCTGGTACATTCTCTGTTAATTAGAACACCATGCTGCAAGTTATACGGGCTTTTCTTGCTATTAACAGGCACTGCCCACCTCATCTCTAACTCTCTGCATCTCTGCAATGTGCTCTGCCTCACAGCTTAGAATAACAGTGGGATGTTTCTGCTGGACTTGTTTAAGCTCTTTGTAAATTCCATGTGGTTTTAATGAAGAGAAGAATGCAGCTGAACCAGTGCAGAATACACATGAAGAATAGCACAAAAAAGCTGAGAAGTGTTTGTTTGTAGCATCTTGGCTTGTTTTCTCTTGCCTTACTGTTTCTGTTTCTCCTTTCATTTGCCTGTATTGTGTTCTCATTTTGTTTAGTCCCAGAGGTAACTGCTTGTGCCCTCATATAGTCAGTGTCTCATAGCAGAGATATATGCTTTCAATCCCTGATTGCACCAAGCAGATAAAGAGATTTTACAGTCAGGTCTGACACATTAAAGTGTTACGACTCAATTCTTCCTTAACACGATGAGAAATACTCCCTGTCACCTCAGCAGCTCCTGCCCTGACTCGCTGTCTGGAGAAGCTTGTCCTGCTATATCAACTAAATTGAGTATCTTGGGACACTAGTCACCCAAGCCGAGTGCCTAATATGTGGCTGTGTATGTCTCTTACACATCTTGTTAGTAGTTCTGGACATAGATAAAACATTTTCTGAAGATGTATCATTAGTTCATTGCCCATTAATGGCTTGCCCTATGTGTAAAAGTCTCTGGACAGTCCCATGTGTTTAATCTGCTTTCTTTATCATTCAAAGATATTATCTCTGGCCTGGGCTTTACTTTGCTGTGGTTACACTCAAAGATAGCAGTTTTTCCCATGACCTTTGTTTTTGGAATTAAGGCGTTGGAAAGACTTCAGCATTTCTAAAATATTGTTACCAAATCAAGTCATAAAAGCAACCACAAACACAGATGGGTTGTTGCAGAATAATAGTCCATTGCTGGTCAAGCAAACAGGAAACCCTTAAATGCAAATAAAGTATTATTAAAATTATATTAGATGTGATGACTTTTCATGTAGGGGACTCACTATATGTTCTCTTTAGATTGACTATGTTTGCATAGGTGTCATAAAAAAATTGGAACTAAAAAATTAGTGCAATGACAAGTATATTTAATTTCTCAAAAGCCAAAAAATTCCTTGTAAAAGGCGTCTTTGCCTACAGAGGACTTTAGATCTCTGCTTTAGAGTCATGCCCAGAAGATATTTTGTCACAGGTACAGCTGTGGGAATGGATGGTTTCTGGAAAAAAATTGCAAGTGTCACCCATGTCAAGACTTTTGTGTAGCAGGAAGCAAGCCATTGATCTTCTCTGGCTTTAGCTACTTTTATGTTAATTTTATTCAGGTGTATTGACCTGTCAGTGCTACCATAGGTCTGACTCCTTTTATCCTGCAAGTATCTTAGCATGTATTTATATATATTTTAAAAGCCAAAGACTTTTAAGAGAGAGTTTAGCATTGAGTGCTAAATTGGATGCACTTGTGTTGTTAAAGAAAAAAATACAAACCAAAAATACAAGACTTCCCTTACTGACAAAATCAGCTTTTTTAAGGCTGAATCTTTCAAAAACAAAGGACTTCAGCAATGGATTAGCTATCTGCGCAAATAAATTAGGACAACATCCCTCTTTTCAAAAAATGTGTGTGGTTAATACACTTCAAATATCTAAATAAGCAAACAAAATTGTAATAATAATAAAAGAAGTCAAAACCAGCCAGTAACAACAAGATTAATTCACATTTTTTTCTGTATTAGCAGGATAGTGGAAGGAATACAGCCAGCCTCTGCCTTCCAGTAGTGTGTTTAAAATTTCCAGAGTTCAGGTGCTAATTCCCTAAGACATGTCAACTTCATCACTAGAAAGCATCTGCAATTTTCTGACCATCCTTTTCTGAAGGATTTAGTATCTTCTCTGTGTTTTTCTGACTGCCATCTGCTGTATTAAATAATTGTGGTATTTTGTGACAATTAGGGCACTTTCTCATGAAAAAGACACAGCTGCCTGTTGAGCTGGCAGGAAGACCTTGCTTACATTGTTTGCTTGGTATTTCTTCCTTTTTGACAGCACCTGGCAAGTTGTCCAAATTGGAATTTGTTCTTGGAAACTAAGAACAACCCCTGGAATTTTCTGGAAACTTTGAAAGTGTGGTGCCTTCTTTCCCTTCTCCAGTCTCCAGTTTTCCATCTTCCCAGTCAGCCAGTGTGTGCAGCGGGCAGGGCTCAGCAGAGGAGAGGTGCTGTATATGTCCAATGGTCCTTCTGCCTTAGTTTGCAACATTGCCAGGTTTTTCATGTTCAAATGTTTTGGGGGTTTTTGTTTTGTTTTGTTGTTTGGGGTTTTTTGCTTCATTTTGGGTGTTGTTTTTTTGTTTTGGTTTGGTTTGGTTTTTTTTTTTTAACAGATTGGCTATTTTCCTCATTATTTACCTCTCTGTTTAACTCATTCAGCCACTTCAGGCTGTACGAGGCCATAATAGATTTATCAGGCCATAACAGATGTTTGCACAGGGACACCATAGAGTCATAGTGACTTTCCATTTCCCAAAGCAGGATGCAAGGCTTCTCCCAGAGCAGTGTAGCATTTGTCTTCAAGGCTACTCTATTACAAACAGGACTCTTCTGAGGAGACAGGAAGGTGCATCCCAGAAGAGGAAAAAAATAACTTCAAAATGAAGACAAGCAACAATCTTCCTTCAAGAACATTTGAAGAAAATAAACACTTCTCCCTACCTGAACTCCTGATCTTGACAGGCAGCAATGCTTTAGAAGCAGCTTTTCTTCACTGCTTAAAGGAAATAATTCAGCTGGAAAATTTTGGCAAAGTGAGAGAGTGTCTGGAACAGAACATTTTCAGTAGATTATATTAATGGAAAAGTCACAACTCCAGCATTTGCAAGAGTAAAGTTGCATTATGTTTGTCTAGAAAACCGTGGTAGTCTCTTTCTGTCTCTTTCCATTTTTTGAAGGCACATGAAAATGTCTTGCTACATCAAAAATATTTCCACCCTTTTTGCTTCTTTTCAGACAAAAAATGTTCTCTCTGATGTTTGCATGTTTCTTCAGATAACAACTCTAATTGGCTTCCATCACAAGAAAATACTGCTCTAGAAGGAAAGCGAGTGTCTATTGCTCGTTTGCATCAATTTTATGTTTCTTAGTTGCGTCAGCACAGTGGATGACTGATTCTGTTCTTTGAGAAAGGGTATGGTTCCTGCCTGATTTTTATTTATTCATTAGTACTTAATATAGATAAGAAACAAGGAGAGGTAGTTGACAGGATTTTATTTGGGGGTTATGTTATATTTTATTTCCTTTGCTCTGAAATAAATTGGTTTTATAATCTTTCTTTGGTCTCCTTCCAGCTTAGTTCACTTCACTAGTCACAAGAATATGTTTGTGACACAAAAACTGAGCATGAAGCAGACTCCATGGCTCCCACATGTAGACAATACGTGAAATAACACATGGAAGTTCATGTGTATAGCAAGACTCTTTATTTATTTAAAACATTTTGAACACTTCAATGCCACTTTGCAGAGCAAATGTCACCTGAAAGCAGTAGTTCAGAAGGATGAGATCCTACCATTCTGGTTGTGATCCTCAAATCGTTACTGTTAGAGGAGTTTGTCTTTCCATTTGTGACTGAGTCTTCATCTACCCTACAAAGTGTTGTGCTGAAATACTGCTGCAGGTCCAGAGAGCTCCACAGCTGTGTTAGCTCAGCCTAACCTCTCTCTAGACTGATACACTTCAAAATAAAAATGAGAGGATACAATCTTGGCATTCCCGTTGATTGCTAAGGGCACCAAAGTTAATGGGGGTGTATTTCTGTCTTATCTTTTATGGTTCCTTCTAATAATTTTCATAGCTTGTTGTTTTCAGATTTTGATACCATTCTCTAAGACTTTTTGGAGAATATCTCTAAATCTAGGCATTCAAATAGTACCACTCATTCAGAAAAACAGTCAAAGAGTCCTGAATCTTGGATGCTTTTCCAGATACTATGATACCATGGATGCCTTTTGTGCCTCTTTGGTGCATTCTTCACTAGTCAGCAGGCCAATGGGACTCAACATAAAAGTAAGTAAAGGACCTTCCTTATCCATCCGTTCTGTTCAGGGTCAAAGCTTTGTGTCATAAACTGGAGTGGCTCTGACAAAATCACCTGCTTTTGTCACATTAGTCTCAGTGAATCTCTTCTGGTTTGCATTTGCCAAATATTTGGTCCTACTTTTGTAAAACTGCCAACTCCAGAGGAGCTCAGATTCCTCAATCTTTTGCATTTCTAAGAGAATACCTGAAAGGAGGTGAAGAGATCAAGCTACTTTTAGAATGCCCACATGTCTAAATCCCATGTGCTTATGAATTCTGAAATTTGGGTGCTGTTCCATTGAGCAAACTGATATGGAAGTGTCCTTTCAGCTGAGAATTGTCACCAGGCTTTTCTTTAGGCAGGACCAGACTGAAATCGGTTCTGTTGTCACACAAGAGTGTCAGGTCTATCAGAACAAGGGAATTTCTAAACCACAAGATACCACTGGTTCATTTAATCTCTGAGAATGATCAATGGCATTTGTAGCAAAGGAAAATGAAAAATTGCAGCCATGTCGCCAACTGTTCTAATCAGTCACTATTTGTGCTCTGGGGTATACATTGTTCAGAGGAAGGACTTATTCCTGAACTAAGCTGGTGTTCACTTCATATCCTAAAGTACAAAATTAGATAACACTTTTAATTTTATCCCAGCTATTATAACTGCTCCTATTTAATCCTTTTATCTCTGCCGTGACATTTTCATATCTCATTATTCTACCAGTGACTTCAGAATAACTCAGATGATTTTCCTGCTCCAGGTTTATGGCCATACAGGAGCCTTGTGACCAGCTGAGTTATTGGATAGCACATTGGAAACCTTGTTCATCATCTCTCTAGAGGAAGAAATTTGCTTTGTGACAGAGATTACTATTAGATTTTATCTTCAGTTCTGCAAAGTGTCAGAAATACCATGAGGTGCACTAGTGGCTCTGCTACTGTTTATCGTTAATATAGGGAGAATATCTGGACAAAACTCCAAGCAAACCAGAATTTTGTAGTTACATACATACAAATTACCAACATCCTTGAGTATCAGAAACATAAAGACAGTGAGAAGTTCTCAGCATAATTTCCCTTTTTAGAAAAATAAACCAACAAAACCAAAAAACAAACAAAACAAAAAACACGAACAAAACCTCTACTGAACATTGGTAATTTTGTAGACAATAGTGAAAATGAAGAGACAAATCAAATAAGGATCATTGGGGACATCCTTGGGAAATCTTCTTAATCACTGGGAACAAATCCTCAGGCACACATTGCATTCTGGGTGATTAAGATGGGCAGGAACAATTACCATTGAAGAAGTGGATCAGAAAACAGTTGTTTCACAGGTCAGTCTGACCAGGCTAAAAAAACAGCTGCAAAAACAAACATGTTACAGAGCAGAAAAATACTGTTGGTTTAGTACCAACTATTGGCAATTCAGGTTGGATAAGCACTGGACCACATGAGACAAATAAATTGGAGTGAGTTAAAATTGAGCTCACTCAAATTAGGAAATGACTCACTTACAATAAAAGGTAAGACAAAATATTTAAGGAGATTCAATCCTTTGAAGACTAGAAGCACAGAGAAGAGTGAGGAGGAGTTTTGTGGAGTGTACTAGGAGACAGCTTGAAACAAATTAATAAAAATAAACAAACAAACAAACAAAGCCCAAACAAAAATTATAAGCAAAAAAATCTAAGGCCAACTCAATAAATATTCCTAATAGCAGCATCAGCTGGATATTTTATAATGAGCCTAGACAAAGAAGAATAATTAATAGGTATTAAAAGGCTGAATTACCTGCATAACTACAAGAACAACATTTTTATATTTTAGGACAAATTCTCATCTGACTTGACAGCTTCTTGGCAGGGAAAATACTGTTCCTGTTTTGGAAAAAAAGACATCTTCCAATTTGCAGAAAGGTTTTTCAACACAGCATTATAAATTCTTTAAAAGCCCCATTAAGACAATGGAATATCTTGGGGGAAAATCCATGTGATCTCCTTTGTGGTGCCCCTCATCTACTTTCCCCGTGCTTCTGTTTCTTTGGAGCTCTGCCAAAGTACACAAATTGAGTTTGTCTCTGTGTAAAGCACCAAGAGATCCTTGTATGATTCCTCTCTATAGATATAAAAGAGGTCTAAATGATCCAGGATGCTCAGTCTCACCAGTCTCCTGAAGGCCTTTGACACCTTTGCAATATGTTCTGTTTTCTCAGTGTTCGGTTCCTTACTGGAAGACTTGACTCTAACAACACTTGCCAAGCCTAATTTCTCTTTGGTCATTACTCTTTCACAGACTATGTTGCCTTTATGCACAGGTGCTATCAAAGAGTGGCTGAAGGGCACTCAGGCTGCCTAAACTTCCCTGGGGATCCATCAGACTGTGTGTGAGTTAAGATCTCCTCTGTCCTGCTGTGGTGTGTTGCCCTTGGCTAGATGTCAGTTGCCCACCAATCTGCTCTATCACTCCCTTCCTCATCAGGAGAGAGAGGGGAGAAAACAAGATGGAAAATATCTCATGGGTCAAGATAAAGGCAATATAAAAAAGCAAAAGTTAAGGTATGTGAGCAGAAGCAAAAGTAAACAAAATATTTTATACTCTACTTCCCATCAGCAGGGAAGCAGAGCTTCAGCATAAGTAGTGGTTGGTCCAGAAGATAAATACCATAAATAACAAATGTCTCCCCTCTGCTCTCCTTTCCCTTAGCTTTTGTGTCTGAGTAGACATCGTATGGCGTGGAATATCCCTTTGGTCGGCTTGGATCAGCTGTCCTGGCTATGTCCCCTCCCAAGACCTTGCCCACCCCCATCCTATTGGCGGGGGGAATGCTGGAGAGACAGTGCTGATGCTGTGCCAGCACTTCTCAGCAGTAGGCAAACCCCTGGTTCTAGGTACTGATACAAAGCACAGCATCATGGGTGCTGCCATAGGGAATATTAACTCATCTCAGTCAGACCTAATACACTTGTCATGGGGAGTGGACAGCAAGCCAACAAATTAGAAATACATGAGTGCAGAACTAGGGCAGGATGACAAGAAAGAAAACCATGTTAGAGGCAGTATTTGTTAGGGAAAAATCCTCAGTAGGAGTAAATGACAGAAGGTGCTGTAGTGTCAGTGATTAACAATAGCTTGATATACGGCATGCAAAAGCTTGTTCAGCATGCACAAGCTTGGTTAGCCTCACTTTCACAGAGAAACTTGACATAGTCAAAGATCAGCCTCTGAGATCCCATAGGATCTCACAACCTGAATATTCCCATGTATGCACGCAGTGGTCACAGCCTGCACATGGCTGGGAGAGGGAGTATTTGAGATTCCTCATTGTCACAGTGTACCCTGGTAATGTAGATCTTCACTTTTTGTATGAGTAAAGCCAAACAAGCTTTCCACCCATTGTGCTATATCACCGGGCTTCCTTAGAAGGACACATTACCCTTGGAGCAAGAGAAAACATACACTGGAGTGAAAGCATATCAGAGACACCTGTGGGTGAAGAGGGATTGAGGAGAGGAGGGAGATAAATTGAGCTGACATCAGCTGGGCTTTGGGAAGGTAGATGGTGCATCACCTCCAGTGTTTTTTTTTCATTTGCAACATTCACAATGCTGAATATTCTGTTGTAATTGTCAGTGGTCATTTGGGCAGCAGTAAAAACAAAAAAGAGAATGGCCAGACCAGCACTAGGGGGAATTAATTAGTCTCCAAAATATTGAAAGTAATCAATTTGCTACACAAAATGTGAAGTAATAGAAATATATCCACTCTTCTCTTTACTCCAGGAGAGTTCTAATATGTGAATTGTCATTAATATTCACTTCAATCAAATAGAAGTGTTATGCACCTTTATTAGATAATGTTTAAATGTCAAAAATATTTGCGTTGCTGTCATAAATTAGTGATTCTTCTTGTAGTCATCTAACTTGTTTGTATGTAATGCACAGCTGTACTTTGAGGAAATAACAAACCTAAGTTCCCAAATGCTACACCAACACAGTAAAACTCTGCTCTGTGTCTTTGGATCATGCTCATTTTTCACTCAAGGAATTAGACATGGGCACAGTTTAACTAATATCTCTCCTCCCCATTCAAATCCTGGTATGGCAGAGGCATTAAGGAGAAAATAGGAGAGCTGCACTCAAGGCAGCATGTTTAATCACCAGCTACTGCAGATGTAGCCATGTATTTCTGACTGCAGAAAAATGCAGCAATTACTCTAGAGGTAATATGATGTCTGGCTAACCTTCTAAAGGAATTGTCCTGGTTTTCCAGTACAATATTGAGCTGAATGTGGAGCTGATTGGGTGATATTCTACAGCTTGTATTGAGAGGAGGTAAAAAAAAAATCAGAAGTGTCCTTCTGTACTTAAAAAACAGGCATTGTGAGCAGTTTAAACTGTGCCTCTTGGCTACCAAATAATGGTTTTGTTTTTATAATTTATAATGTGGTAGAACTCTAAGTTTTTCATGGGTTTGCTCAGTTTTAAACACCAGTAAGGCAGACAGCAATGTCTCTGCTCTAGTGTACTTCTGTTCTACAACAACTGTTGGAGGAACAAGAGAAAGCAACACCTGTATGACTGAGAAGAATGGGTAAAGCAGGAGAAAAATTACCACATCAAGAACCAAAGAGACTACAGGGAACCTTCAGGGAGGGGTAAAAGTGGTAGAGCTTTTCAGAGGTAGATGGTAAGAAAAAGATGAGTTGTCCACTGTTCATAGTCTGAGTCAACCTAATGAGACTGGAGTGGATGACTTCCGAAACACCAGTCTTGACTAATTTCTCTGAAGGAATTTCAGATGCCCTCCCCAGTGGGGCAGCGTGATGGCCATGAACAGGCTGCTGTAGTTTAGGCACTGGCAAAGGTATCATTATGGAAGACCAATGCACAATGCAGGCAAAAGTCTCTGCCAAGTGTTTCTCCATCTTTTGTGCTGCTTGAAGTGCCAAATGTTTCATCATCTTTAGGAGAATCTGCTTCAGAGAATTTATCAGTGTATCTCACTACTTTCCTCAAGAAAGAGACCATGTTAGAAATATTACAGGCACAGGGAAAGTGACCAAAAAAGAAATCAGATTTTATCACTAGAGATCAGCTGTAGCTCAGGTTGAGTTTGCTGCTATTATAAATGGTTTGAGATTTATGCTGGCCAACAGTGCAAATAGCTGCTCCATGCTATTTCAAATGACTGCTACCAGTTTTATTGTTCCCAGACAGGTAAGTAAAGTGCTGTGAAAAATATCAGCATTTCAAACCTGGACTGCTCAGATAATGCACATTACTGCCCCAGAGCCCTCTTATTGTCTATCTTTGCGACCAGCTGGCAACAGCTCTTGGTAAACTCGCCTTGGTGAGTGTGAGGGCTGAGGGATTACCAGGGAGGCAGAAGGAGGTTTGGTACCCAGCTCAGCCACCAGCTCCTCTTGACTTTGCCATTTTCTTCCACTCTGCTCCAGTTCTTCCTTGATGAAAGAAGGATAAAAATCAATTCATTCCTTAACAAGTGAAGTGTGTGCAGACTACAGCTAAGTGGCACTGCTTCATCCACATTTTTATTATGTTCAGTTTTGAATTTCATCTCCAGTTGCCGAGTTTTTGTGGCAGACAGCATATGGTGCTGTAGTACCTCACAACCCACCTGCTGTACTAGCTGCCTGGCAAAAGCACTGCTGCTGCTGCTCTCAGATATTTTTGTCCTTTAGTGCTGGATTGTTTAAAAAAATCTGACAGGCTGTCACCCTACAGCTGGTTCACAGGTGCCAGAAAATTAATCTCCAGAAGGATCCTTGTCTTCATCAAGGATTTTGTAATAAACAACTGTTTAAAACAACAAGAACTGAGAGAGGAAAAGCTTTAGCAGCAGGGTGAGGATGGTCACGGACACGTGTTCAGTGCTCACCTCTGCTACGCTGCCAGCCTCTGTTTTCCATCACTTCACACATCAGTGATGACCACTGTAAAGCAAACTCATTAATCCTGCTGCTATGGAATTAAAATTCCTCTGTGGAAATTGCATATTTACTCACATCTCAACTTGAAACAATCACAGTGTGTGACAGAACTGCTGTTGATTACTTTGTGCGAGCACATCCTTAATTAGTGTTACACAAATTTAGTGGGTAACGTTGAGACTGCAGGACAGTGAAGCATCAAACAGAACAAAGCACAGGACCAGTCTCCACGGAGCTTTAGCACTGTGCAGGAACTCATTGACCCAGAGCAACTCAGCCCCATTGCAGTCATATTTAAATACAACATGAATACTTACTTGACTCAGAGCAGAGCAATGAGGAGTTTTTTCCATGTTACGCCCTGCTCTGATCATTGATGATCAGAGAAATCCCAGATAATGTTACTATAAATTCTGATACTTATTTATCTGTCAGCCTACAAAAATAGGAGGTATGGACTTAATCTTCTAATTTGTAAATGACTAATCAATTTGAGTGACCACAATTTCAAGTCTCTCAGAAGATGTGGTTAACAGAGGGTCCTGAGGATCTCTACTGAAAAATCCCGCCTTTCTTGTAAAAGTGAAAAGTTTCCACCTTTTATTTTCCAGGTAATTTTCTTTTCATGTTTACTACAAGTTTCCAGTCAGAGTGGCTTTGCAGTTCTCTCAGTCTGTCCTGCAAATAAGGTGACCAGTCAGAGGAAGTCAGTAGCTCCCCTTCTCTTTCATAAGAGACCACTTTCAATTTTACATCTATATGATCTATATGAATGCCTGTGCTTTGGACCAGTTTTGTCACTGTCACAGAATGTGTCATCATTGCCTATAGCAACGACTGCTTCCCTCAGCAGTGTGATGACAAAGTATCTCAGTGATTTCCTTTGAGAATGAAGTTTGGATTTTGAAAAGCAAAATCAATTTATGCTCTCATGCATACTCCCAGATTATGAGAGCATTGTTATGAGATCACCCATAAGAAACAGATCATTAGAGTAATTCACTCGATATGGTTATGCCAAAGTTAATTCACTTTTCAACCATGTAATAAGATCCCACAGGGTCATTACTTCTTTGCTACATCATCAAAAATA
The DNA here is from genome assembly GCA_035583185.1 of Anabacerthia variegaticeps. Taxonomy (NCBI): domain Eukaryota; kingdom Metazoa; phylum Chordata; class Aves; order Passeriformes; family Furnariidae; genus Anabacerthia; species Anabacerthia variegaticeps. The sequence goes on along the minus strand of JAWWEW010000166.1, from coordinate 26,303,257 downwards.
ATGAGATTCATTTTTCTCAGTTTATGTGGAAATAGACACTGTCTCTTATCATCCCCAGCTGAGTGAAATCGAAAACTGCAGCAGTTCCTTTCTTGAAGTTTTCCAAGGTGAAAAACCATTATTTAAAATGTGAGATCTAATGCATTAATACAGGAGATTGGATTACTTGTATGCTACTTCTGAGAAGAAAAAAAAAAAGGCATTTGTCAGGTTCATTAATAAGAGAAAAATAGCACACAAAAATTATGAAAATTGATTGCTATCACATACAGGATCAGATGATTCACTGGAAATTGATAAGCTGAGAACCACTGACATTTTCAGTTAGGTAGAATGTCTGTTAAGAACTATTCTTTTTAATTACAGCATTCTTTTTATACCATTTCATACTGTGCAGGACTGTGTTCAGGAGCCTAAAATTCATCCCAAAGGTGTAGTCTGACACCAGTGTTTATAATAAAGAAGCATTCTGACACCCCAAGCACTGTCAGGACAGAGAGGGATTATAATGGTGTAGAAAACACAGAAAACCTTTCAGTCTACTTAATCAGACAGGACTGGGGCAAGGGATGAAGACAATTGTAAGTACATAGAAAAAGTGTTTTGCCCAGCAAGGCCAGAGGAAGCATGAGGGCAAAGTCTTGATTTCATGGCCTTTATTTATCCTAGGTGTTCTAATGTCTAAATTTGAGAGCGTTGCTGAGAGAAAGGTGTCCCTTGAAGGAGAATATTATTTATAGGAACACAGAAAATCAGAATTTCCTGAACAAAGAAAGGAGGTTTCACAGCAAAGCAACTTGTGAGACTCCTTGTTTCAGTGCAGGGTATGATTTGCAAGGACTATACACAGACGTCACTGGCTCTCCGCCATATAGGGAACCCAGTTCTTAGTCTAGGCAGGGGCTGTGGGTCTTGCACCCACCATCCCGTTTAATGTAGTGTTAACTCATCCTCAGGAGGCTGTTAATAATGTGCCCTCTTGGCTTTTCATGGTGCTGTGATACGACCCTGTGGGGACCCAAAGACTACGGCTCCTGAGACAGTTCTCTGACACAAGTACACTGGTCATTACTGTGGTCTTCAGCAGCAATGAATTTACAGAGCCTTCTTTATATCCTTCAGTTCTGAAGAGCAGGTGGTAAAAGCTGACTTCCTCTGACAGAAATCTAGGAGCAAAGCAGCTGACAGCCAGACCCCTTGGGAAGAACCTGTCATATTTCCGAAGGATGCTGCCTGTCTCCGTGCAGCGCAGCAGGCGCTTCCCCTACTAACAATATACATAATTCCAGCACCCAAGATTCCTGTGTTAACAGCAAGAAAACCTCATGTAAATTCCACTCTTGTAGGCATCCTGTGAGAGTCACTGTGCAGGAGATTGCAAGTAAGGAAATCTGAATTTGAACAGAAAGTGTCTCCCCTGTGGTAAGTTTGTAAAATCCCACTGAATTTTAGTAAGGCTGCATCAGTTTGTTCTGGTCAAGGAACTGACTGCTGCAGTTTCCTTACTATATTTCCCAGCTTAGGCAATAGCTGAACATAAAAAACACCCCTTGTATATCAGCTTAATTAGAAGTGACTAATTTAATGAATGCAGTCTAATTAATGTCTATTATGCCATGGAAAGATCTTATTTCAACAAGCCAGATAGATTTTTCTTTCTCCTGTAACTGTAGCAGTCTGATTGCTTTTGATCAATGTAATGAAAGGTATAGTTATACAGCTTGCAGGCCTTCACTTGGAACCTTAATTACCTGTTTACTGTGCTCAGTGCATCATTCCTGGACATCCTTGACCACAGCCTTCAGTGCAGGGTCTCAGCGAAGGTTTGCATGATGTTCTAGTCTCTGATTATTTCTCTGTGTAAGTTCTGAATTCAGGTGATTCTTCAAAGACAGAGGAAAGAACAGTGAAAGCTTACAGTGTATCAAGTCCACTCACCCTTCCCTGTGAAAAAGCAATCTCGGTTTCAAAATAGGTAATTTTTGTCAATGTCAAATATAAGCAAAACCACGAGGTGATGAGTCCAAATTCTTGTTGGGCTTAAAAGCCACCTTGAATAAACTCATAAATATGGAAGTCTTAGAGGTCAGAGACAGGATTTCTGTTCTGAATCATGACTTACAGATTTCATTCCAAACAGAAGAGCAATTCTATAGTACAAACAAGTGCTGCTATGAATTCAGAATTGGCCCTCAATTAGTCTTGACTCTATTCTAATTTAAACTAGAGAAGGAGCAGCTCTTTTCAAGACAAAGAATTTTCATTGATATAAAAATAGTAAACCCAGAAAAAATCAGATTTTGCTGTCTCACAATATTTCAGTACAATTCAGTGGATTCAGAAGCATTTCTGGCAGGACTGAAATATGAAATTAGAATATGATGAGGAACTCCTTATTTTCAGATGTGAAGACAAATAAAATTGTACAATTTATGCAAATCATAAACCACCCCCCAAAGTCCCGAAGATCTCACAATGAAGAAAGTGTCTGTATTAATGAATAATGTGACTGAGCAGAACAGAGTATAAAATGGATATGTGTTAAGATAATAAATAATAAATACTAAAGTTAACACAAGGGTTATATTTTGAATTAAGATTAAAAAGATAACGCTGAAACATGCATAAAAACATAGTGTGGGAAAAAAGGTATCTCAAGTGGTATGTGCTATGACAGCTCAGGTTCAGATAGCCCATATTACACTTAATTGCACTAACTTTCAACAATACGATGCTTTCCAGTATTTAAGGACAGCTACCACAGTGAACTTTGACAGGATGTTCATGTAGCCATTTCCATCTTTATATTGTTCATATTAGATATGCTCAGCTTAGTGTCTCTTGGTATATTAGAAAGCGTTTATCCTTAATATGCATAAGAAGAAATTTGTGTGGTCCTTTTTATGGTTCATAATAATAATTTTCAATATCATGCTTCTCCCTGTAGACTAAAACAAAGGCCTTTTTGCTTCCTTGTAATTTTCTCAGAGTAGAATCAGTACCAGAATTGCTGCCAAAAACACTGGCAACAATTTCAATTCAGTTATAAGCATAATCTTTTTTTAAATAACCTATTTACACTTAGCAGGGAACACTAGCAATATAGGCAGCTCTCCACAGTGAAATAACCAAGTGGCTCCAAATCTGATGATAAAATTTGGTGCTAAGGAAGCTTCTTATCTCTGCATGAACATGACATCCATTCAATTGACTTATCAATCTACTTTCCTCTAGAGATAACCGCAGAATGTATAAAGACTACAACAGAATCAGATTTGGCCTTTTGAGTATGTAGACTTTGCTAATACAAATTATGGTGGTGTGCTGGGGAAAGAACTGGGTATAGGGTATTGTTGGACTATTTCAGTCAAACCTCTTAAAGGATGTTCTGAACAAAAGAGAAATCCACTAGAACATGTACAATCTTGTTTTATATAGGGTCAGAACTGTATCAGCTGATTTTTGATACCCAGCTTATTTTGTATCTTTATTTCTCACCTAAATGCACGTATTTAATGCTACAGCCATACCTCACTGTGTAACAGAGATCCCACCAGAATTGAAATCTCAGTGCCAGTCACCCGCTTCATTTATTTCTTGCTGTGAGACTAATGAGAAAACAGTCAGAGTTACCCTGAGAAACTTAGAGGAGAAATATCACTTTTCCAGAGGTACCAGAAAATTCAAACTGTTGTGAACATGGGAGACAGTAAGAACAGCTGAACTATCAAGAAATATCATTGTGAAATAAATAATCATCTCATTCTCAGTGTGATGGATTTAGATTGTGCATGTCAGAGCCACAGGAGGAAAAATAGGGAATTGGGCAAAAACTTACCCAAAGCCTGGTGAAGTGAATTAAAGTTTATTTAATGGCTTCAATGGACATTCCTTTGCAACAATTTTATTCACACCTTCCCTTGCAAGCAAAATTCTCTCAGAATGCCCAAATAAAGTACACCCTCCAGGTTTTTTACTAACTCCTAAGTGTGTGGCAGAAGTGGTATCAAAGAGATAAAGTGTCATGGATGTTCATTTTGGGAAGAATGTGATATCAAAAATTCTGTTTACATAGACAGATGGACGTTAAGATAATGGCAAGCTTTGGTTGAGGCATGAGAGTGAGGCAACAGTTCTTATTGCTCAGTGGATGCCTATTTCCTTTGTTTGGATATTTCTTTGGACTGTGAAATCAGTAAAACCATTGTGGGAAGAGCTGGTTACAAAAATTATTTTATAATCATAAAAACTAATTTATAATCATAATAAAAATCAAGTTAAAATCATAAAGCCTAATTTATGATAATCAAAACAGTTGGATAAATTTACCTATAACTTTTGTAGAGCACTTGTATGTTGGTAAAAACTTCAGCTAGTGTTGATTAGAACACAGCTACTTTTGATCAAGGATAAAATACTACAAGATTTAAAAAAATGGCATATATTCCTAGGGTAAAGGAATTTTCATACTGTTACAGAAAATTAGAAACAAATTGCTTTGTCTTTACGACTAGTTATTCTTAGTACTTCAGATACTCCAGGATTGTCCAGAAGGTTTTATTCTGAAAAAGCAGTGCCACATGCTTTCTACAAATACATTATTGAGATCTCTCTAATGGTTCTCCACATATACCAAAAAACTGGGTCATAACAGATCTCTCTAAATATTGTCAACATTAAGGTAGCACTTTCTTATCCAAACTTAGGGAAGTGTGGACATAAAATAAAATTAGGATATTCTATACCTTTTTGACTCTGTTAACAAAGTATTGAGATGTTTCAATACTTAGTTGCAGTTAGCGTAGATTATCTTTGTGTGTATCCTTACAATTAAAATCTATTCTATTCTATTCTATTCTATTCTATTCTATTCTATTCCTACTGGTATATGTGAATATTAGTTTAACATGGGAGGCACTGAGACACTAGAGAGGCTGGTGGCAGCATGAGGTGCTAAAACAGCAATTGTAGCAGAACTGATTTCAGAGGTTCTGGGAGAAAGCATTTCTCATTTCCTATCAGTGCCATTGTTCCCATGTCAGCATACTAAGCTTGAGCTTGATCAAAGGCAATCATGTTGAATAATGTAAAAACACAAAGAAGGACTTTCAGTCCTGCAGAACATTAGCAGCAAGAGCTGTCTGATTAGACAGCATGTAGAAGTTCCGTGATTACATTATTAATTTTAATGAGCAAATAACATGGCAACTATAAAGAGTAATTTGATTGTATTTGCCAGAAAAGTATATTACAAGAAGAAGAGTAACTAGTGGTTGCTCAACTGCAGAGAGAAAGGAGTATATCTGAGCATGGGAATCCTCATGAAAACAACATTCATCCTGGCATTGCTCCCAGGCAGAGCAAACCGGGTAGTATCTGATCAGGTGTGTAATACAAAAATGATTATGTTGTGCTGCTACAAGCTTGGTGGGTGATGAAATACATTTATTGCTCCTCCCCTACCTCCAGCTTTATCTCAGCTGATACAAAACACTGCCTTTTTCCTGTTGTGCCCTAATCTTCTGACTGTAACAACAGGCACTGAACCACGTTGGCTACAAGTAACCTGAGCTTTAAGATGTTTTTTGTCTAGTTGTTTTCAAGCTCACTCCTGCTCACCCTATGGTGGATATAGCTGTAGCATCATTCTGTTTTTGCTTTGTCGGTGACCACATTCTGCAAACCCTTAGGTTTGGCACCATGGGCCCCTTCACACGTACAAAGATTCCTCTTCTCTACAGCACCAGGATGCAATTAATATGAAATATAATTAATCTGTTTGCAGAGACTAGAGGCTGTGCTGTGTAGATATGTCCTTAGCTGCCTCGTTTCTAAGGAAAATTTATATCTCTTGCCCTTGGTAGGTTTAAGAGGTAAGAAATTGCACAAGGGCTGGAGAAAGAGAAATGGAAAACCTGGCCTTAATTATTTTGAGGCAATTTATCATTTTTTCCTCTACAAAGTTTCTTGTCCCACATGGGCTGCAACTTCTAACACCTTGTCTAAGATGAGGAAGTACTGAGTGGCACTTGATCAGGTTAGAATGACCAAGCCACAGGGAGCAATAAGGATTTTTACACTTGTATCACACAGGAGAAAAGGAAACATTTTTGTTTCACTTTCGCACACTGTAGGATGTCAGGCTGTGCTTCATTTTAGGATATTCAGTGGCAGAATGGAGTGCAGAGGTAATAATGCCTCAGTAGGAGATGTGCCTCTGTGAAGGATGAATAAAAACTGATTGGAGACATCAGGGCAATATGTGACAGAGCTCTGATTGTAGGTGTGGGTATGCAGAGATGAGGAAGAGGATGAGAGGTTTTCTTTCTTCCCAGATACATCCTGTAGCACTGCAATATCCTAGGACATACCAAATAAAAATGTTTCTTCTTATGCCACAAGAGGTGGCTACTAACACTGTTTGTTATTGATGCAGCTTCCATGTGCCTGTCCCTTCAGCATCAGAAAAAAATTGAGAGCTTTCTGAGAGGACAGGCCAAAGGCAAGCCTTGGATGGAAAACAAATTTTCTCCTTCACTCTGAAAAGTGAAAGAGGCAGGTAATCTCCATGTGGGTCTTGCCATGCTTTTTATCCAATATCTGCTATCATTAGTGTGTGCTTAATTTCCAGATCATCTTTCTGATCATTCCAGAAAGAATGATCAGAACAACAAACCTGACTTCTTTCTTGCCAGTATCTCAATACTTTTAGGGTTTTCCCCACAATCATTATGATAGGAATCAAAGTGTACAGGTATTAATGTAGTTTAGCAGGAAGGGGCATGACAATCAGACTTGTAGAACAGTACATGCTCAGACGATGTAGAGTCTGGACACTCCTTTCAGCACACTTCAGTTTAGCTGTGTTTTGCTGCCATTACTTCTTTGCTGTTTCCTACCAGGGCAACATGAATGTCACATCTCCAGAGAGATGGTTTGAAAGAATTGTTTAAAAAGTGGCAGTCTCCAAGTAGTCATGACAAAATTTTAATTTATTTTTTTTTCTGTGAGTTTCCACCCAAGAACACAAATAAACTTCTTAAGTTTTTCCTCAGGTACTGTGGTGTCTAAGGCAGGAAGACCTCATGGCAATGCTGGCTTTCAGCCCAGATCTAGTGCTGAGTACTTCTGTGCTCTGCAACCCCACTTGGAGTAGGTCCCAGAAGGAACACACTTCTCTCCACTGCCTGCTGATGGCTTTGCTTCTTCAACCACAGCCTGCACAGCTGGGAGCCCTTTTCCCAGACACGTAGCAGGGGTGAACTCATAAAACTGAGGTCCAGAAATCTGAGTCCAATGCCAGGTTTCTCCAAAGGCCATCCCAGCTGTCTGTTGTGTCTCTGTGTGTTTGTAGTGCTGTCCCTGGTGCCTCCAGAAAACACTGTGATAAACATATACAAAAAGGGTGTTTTATTTCACACCTTAAAGTCATTACAAATGGTGTCCAGTTTTCAACTTTCCTGTCATCATGCTGTAGATATATGGTGAGGAAACACTTTTTTCAAGCATTCATCCTAAAAATCATTTCTTACAGGAAAACAGCTCATTTATCCTGCACAAGATAGAGCCATATAAAGAACAGCAGCATTCTGCCTTTTGAGGCATCTTGTATTTTTTGACAGCCTTAGCCCACAGCCTGTGATTAGATAAAGGCCTTAATATTGCATTACAGCAGAATTACCTACATTATGGCAGCTGCTTGTTGCAATTGTGTTGACATGACTGGCTTCTTGTGTGAATGTCTTTCTAATCTCTTTAGCATCAGCAGCAGGACATTTTATTTGCAATTGATTTTTAAATTTAGGAGTAATTGAAGTTTAAGTGCAGTTGCCTTCTTGCAGCAGGGACAGGTTGATACTGTTTAAATCCTAATTATGCACTGATTAAAAGTGATTGCATTGCCAAAGTGAGCAAGGACTACAATTTGTTTCATTCTTAAAGGCTCAGCATAAAGAATTAATTGTATTTCCAGGAAAACAGATCAACATAAAGAGGAAGCAATTAAGAGTTCATTGTTGAATCATAAATTTCCTAGTAATTTTTGGAAGGTAGATAAGGTAGACTTAACTTTGAAAGCAGATCTTGTTGACAACAAGAATTAGTCATTTAATAGTTTTGGTGTCTGATGACAGAAGCTTTACCTATCGTCACTCATACTAAGTTTTGTTAAGACAGGTAAGGCATAAATGGGCTTATCTTCATTTAAACCAGTCTTGAAGTGATCTGGTGTTTGCTTTGTTTTCAAATTTAATAATGAAATGACAGCCTGCAAGTTGTTCTCGTATAACAAGTAGGATAAACAAAACCAGTCACACTTTTCCTATGTGCAGCAGTCATTTCATAAGCACCATGAAAATAAGAAAGCACAAGAAAAACCAGAGCAGCAAAATACGCTTCTACAACAGTGATAGGGCAAAACCTGGAGTGTAGCAGGTTAGAGCTCGGAGTTCTGGATCTGACTTTTGTGACTGTAAAAGGCAATGTCTGAGACAGGTCTAAATGGTCCCATTTTGGGAAACAGTAGAGACCTGTGCCTGTGTACAGTATTAGTTTTATTATTTAATTAGACAAAAAGTATGTTTGTATAGCGGGCTCTGCTGTGGCATCTGATTTCTCATTGATGGAATTTGAGCATTCCCGATGAAGTGCAAAGAAAGCACGTGCCAGCATCATGGTGGAAGTTTAAAAGTTTTTTCTTTGTCCTCGTTGTAGGATTTTCTTTCCTCTTTCTTTCTCTATATAAAAGAGTGGATTCCTTAATTCCCATCTGCCTGACATTAGCAGGAGAAATTTTAGTCACAAACAGAAATGGCAAATAGAAGTTGTTGCTGTGCACTGACTCAACTCTGTGCTGTTCAGACAAGAGCATCACATCACTGCTGCATTGCTAGTGCTGGTCCCCCAGGAGACAGGGAACTCTATAGCTTTTATCAGAGTTTGGGAAACCTCCCAGTATTACAGTGACAGTAGTGCAGAGAACAGTGCCCTCACTTAGTGAAGCTTCAGTATGCTGACAATTAGTGGGAAACCATGGCAGTATTACCCAGAACTTCAGGAAGACACACACACACAGACACACAGACACACAGAATCCATTCATGGGTTTCTTCTTTGAGGATATTAAGTTGTATGGGATGGTTCCAATCTGTAGAACTTGTCACTGGGAGACCACTGTGGTCCAGAAACTGTATGAATTCCATAATCTTCTTTATATCACTTTATCAAATGATGGATATGGCAAGTTTACTCAGTCCTTTTCCATTTTTGTGACCACAGAAAAAGACAGCAGTTCACGTGAAGATTATTTGTTTTCAGCCTGGCTCTTTATGAGAGCAAGGCTCACACATTACTCTGTGTGTCACCTAATGACTTTTGAACCCTTTCAGCCAGTGTTTTCCCAGAGCAACAGAGCATCTGAGTTGTCAAAATAAGTTAGTTCCTACACAATTTGCCAGCCCAGTCAAAAACAGCAGTCCAAATGTCATCAGTGCCAGGGTTTCAGCTATAAGGGAAAAACCCCAGAAAAATAGCAGAGGAGAAATTTTACAATTACACAAGAAGAATGCAGAAAATCTAGGTTTTAGTCACTGGTAGTCCATTCACTGGAAGATGGACATTCTTAACAAAGCAGATATACAGAAACCTGTTTTGGTTTTTTTGTTGTTTGGTTTTGGGTTTGGTTTTGTTTGTTGTTTTTTTTTTTTCTTAAACTTCTCTGTAAGTAGAGAAATCAAACACCAGGGTTCAAGTCAAAAGACAAATTCTTGATTATGGATTAAGGAAAGGCTTGACTCATGGTAATGTGAAAAGCAATCATCAAAAGGCATGTAGCTTAAATGGAAAAGTTAGATTTACTGTGGTGAATGTATAACAATTCCATTGAAATAGAAACTGATCAAAAAGCTGAACAGTTAAATAGCACTTACAGTTTCAAATAGTCCTTCAAGAGGCTACTGTCATTTTGGGTGACTGTCTTGAAGTCAGTGGATTGTCTTCAGGCATATACTGGTAGCATTGAAGTGAAACTACTGGTAATTCTGAATTCTGGTCATGAGTTTAAGTAGCAATTTCTGTCTCCTTAGTGACATTCTATTGTGGTTGAAACATAAACAACTTCCATGGCTCTACTCAATACATGTTTACTGTCTCTAGTGGAATGATTTTTCCCAAACCTTTCTTGAACCATAATGACCACCTAGGGAGCACTGAGTGCTGTCCATCCTGGGCATCGACTCAGGATATTACAAAATAAAAATGACTTTGCTATAATTCCTTTTATGTGCATTTGTTTCTCAATTATGTGATTTATAGTACCTTTCAGGCTCAATTGCTGCATTAGAGAAGATGCAAGAAAAGAGCAGGTCCAACACAGGGTGGCGTGTAAGCCTAAATTTCTTTAGGGAATGCTGTTCCAAAGCCTGCTGAAAAAAAAAGTAGACTTTTTTTTTCACTGTCTTCAGTGGGATTTGTGTCAGGCTCCAAGGACATTTGCAGATTGCAGATTATTGAATTAGAATCATGGAAGTGTTAATGTATAATATATGCATAATAGTAGAATGGTGGTTAGAAATCAATATCAGAGTTTGCTTTATGCAGAAGTCATAGAAATACGATACTCTTGAGATTTAATGCAGAGTTAATATAAAAAACCCCCAGGGCTAATGTTTTTCTGTGCTCCAAGAATCAAGAGGTTTCTAAGACTAATCAAAACCTTTCATACACTCCTTTTTCCCATGTTGCAAATGGATCAGAAGTTTGAAAATGTACCTCTGAAGTTGTTATGTTTGCATGAATATTTGACAGTCTATAAACAAGATCTTTATTTTCTAAGCAACTTCTGTATGGAAAAAAAAATCCTTTTCCCATAAAGGATTCACAAGGAAAGCTGTATGTTCAGAATGTACTTTCTATTTATTTCACCTCAGATGGTCGTCTGACTGACTTCCTTTTCAGGAAGGAGGATAACTGAAAACATATGCTTGGTTATTCAATATTTTCGTTAACTTCTTGAATTTCAGATAAATAAGCATACAAACTTGACTCAGTCTAACCTAAGGATAGATAAAGACTTTTGATACAGCTGGAAAACTTCCCACAGCGTCAGAGCTATCAGAATACAACAGAGCTGTTTCTCACATCGCTTTTTGCATTCGCTTTTTCCCCTGACTTGTACCTGGAATTTTATGAAGTATCCAGCAAACATGGCTAAATCTATTAAAGAGAATAACCTGAGGTTGTGGTACAGCCCAATATTATTTTGTGATGAGGCACTTTCTCTTTACATTCAGTTATGGGCACTGAATGGGTATCCAGTGGAGGGGTCAGCCTGATGTCTTTTTGCAATCATCCTTATTATTCAACAGCCTTTGCTTCTGTTTGGAGAACCTGTTTCTTGTTAAGATTTTTGAGTATTCAAGTGTAGCCTCCCTGAATATTCCCACTCACCCATCAAGTGTTCACAGAACACTTGTTGGTTTCCCAGGACTTTTTTGAATTGATGGTGGTCTCCCATGATTTCTAGGAAAACTCCATGTAACCGTAAGAAGTCAGATATCTTGGATTTACAGGGACAGAGTTCACCAACAGTTTTGAAATATGAATACATATTACCAAGCTGCTTGGAAAATAAAGCCAAACCAGCATTTTCTTTTGAAAGTATGAGAGAACACTCTACTGAGCCACTTTAGATCTTTTTTTTTATTCTGAATCCATATGGGATTAAGTGAAAAAGAAAATGTCTTGTTCTACATTTTTGGCATTACAGGGTAGTAGGTCTTTTATGCAGATGAATCCAAAGACAGCGTTTGTCTCAGATATTTTAACATCTCTTATCTCCCCCTGAAGATTTTTACTATCACTGTGCAACCCAGCTGAGCAGAGTGTGTTAAGCATTTAATTTTCACTTTTGAATTGCTTGTGAATGTAATGACTATTTGTCTTCTTTCAATTTTATCTTCCTATTTCTTTTGGTCAAGTTAAAAAAAAAAAAAAAAAAAAGAGAAAGAAAGTTGAGGTCCACTCAAAAAGCTGCTTAGGAGTTGTTATGTCTTAGACTGTTTTGTGCCACAGGTGAATTTCATCTCCAATCCTGCAGGTGAATTTAATCCCAAATCAAATACTTAGGACCAGCTGCACAGAATTCAAACCAATATAAAAGTCTTGTAGTAGACATAATCTTGGTTGGGTCTTTGTGTTCAAGTGCAGAATACTTGGAGATTAATTTCTTGTGGAGGAGCAGTCTAAGCAACAATTGTTTCTGGTTCAGCAAGCAAAAGTAAGTGCTGTAAAGAAGCTCTGTAATACACTATGAAATTAGATGTTTAATGGTAGTTTTTTCTCCAGTACTTTTGGTGGTTTTTCATAAGAATATTTAGTTCTGTGTCTTTTGAATGACAGTGATACCAATCTATGAAGTAAAGAAGTCTATGGCACTTAAACAGGCTTGTGACTAGTTGCCTGAAACTAAAACTGTGTTCAGAGGCTGTACTAGGTAATGAATATCACTTAGTCCAAAAGACTCAATCAGTGTCTTGGGGACAGTCCTCTTCTCAGTGTTTTCTAAAAAAACCCCATAACTCCCTGTTTTAGAAGTCTTGCTGTTCTTTAATTTTGGGATTTGTGTTCAGAATTATTCATTAACATACTTTCTTTCTAAAGTCAGTACAAAACCTTAGCTCTTGGTTTCCATACATTCCTGACTATTGGCATGACCTCAGAAAGAAGAAACCATGGGACAGTGTGTTACATAGCAGGACAGAGCTTGGGAAAGGAAGCTTAAATAAGCACTCACTTGCTAAATCTAGCAGCAAATAAAATTAAGAATTCCAGCTCTATAATCTTGTAATTAAAACTTGGCAAATTGTGGGGTATTTTATTATTTTGTTTGCCTGTCATTTTAGCAATGCAAGAGGCAGAACATTTCAATGATATAAATGGCTTAGTAATGCAAATCTCATAGGGCATATTATTTTTAGACTAGCTTTTATTACTACATCTATGAAAGAGGCAACTCAAATATTTTGATACCTCAACCTTTAAATTAATACAGGAATAAAAACATGTAATTTTGTTTCAAGCCATTTATGAAGAATGGGTAAGATTAGGAGTCACAGTGGTGTTGGACTTCAATATCGGCTTCTGACACCATGCTTTGCAAAGAAGCTTCAGTTGAAATAAACAGTAACATTTCTTTCATGTTTGCATCCTTGTGTAACACTAAATCTCTGTATAGCAGAAACTCAAAGCAGTAAGTGTATAAACTGAAACAAATTTTTTTAATCAGAGGGTAAATCTGGGCACTTTTTTAAAATGTTGTTAAATGTTTGATCAAAGGATGATAGCATGCTAATTACTGTACCAACATATTGAACGTGAATCAGTTGCTCTGCCAGCACTTACCCCTCAACAGGAGATGTCAAAATCGGAAAGGAACAAAGGGAAAAATTAACTATAGGGATGTGATGCCATTTGACCGTGGCCAGGGAATAGGTCAGCTTGGGTGCAGATTTCAGTCTCGTGACTCTGTGTCCTATTCCTTTTTTTCCCTCCTGTTTCATGGCTTCATGTAGGGTTTAGTTGCTGGATGCAGTTAAATGAAAAAGCCACATTCTCCTTGTTACTCTTAGGACTTCCACATTCCTCCTGTGTCCAGGATGGCACTTTCCTTATTTAGGGCTGCATGGACCTTTCTGCTATTTCACTGCATGGGGATGTGATCAAGCATGTTGTTTCCAGCTTTTATCACTCTCCTAGCCCTGGTGGATCTTCAAGGATGACTATCTACTCTTGCTTTTGAAGCACAGGGTCACCTACCAAAAATATGATCATGAAACCTGGGGATCTTCTTGGCTTGCTTTGGTCACACTATAACCTGCTTAGTAGACAACCCAAGAAGCTGAAGACTGGTTATTCTTTAGAAGTTATGTCACTTTATGAGTTAGGTTTAACTTCTTTTCCTTAGGCTGATTACAAAAGAGAACATTAAGTCCCTTATCAGCTTGGAAATTATTAGGAAGATAAACTCTCTAGTGCTATGGGTAAAAATAAAATGTGAGTGGATTGCCAGTTTCTGGAATAAGAAAGTGTGCAATACTTTCAACCAGTTCTGTACTTTGGGGTTTCTGCACAGAGCAAAGTGACAGTGAGTCCCAAGGGTGGCATCAGTGGAACACATAAATAATCCAACTGCTTTAGAGACATTCCAGCCCAATTAAGCCTTTGTAGCTGGGTCAGATAAATTGGTCCCTTTTGTGAAAGATTTCTGTCCTTATTTTTAGTGTTATTGAAGTTGCCACACTAAGTACTTAAAATTCATGAGAAGGCCAGGGTATTGTCATGTGAACCAGTGGTCTCATTTTTCTGTCTGTTCTTATGCTATTTACTCAGTTACGAATTGTTGAAAGTTGCTGTTGCTTGTTTGGTCAGAGTCCTGAGTTATTCTGTCCACAGCCAGGTGTCTAGGCTGAAGCAAATCCATGTGTTCCCTGGGCATGCAGTGAAGGACACTCCATGGTGGTGTCTTCTCTCCACAAACAGCCAGTCTCAGAGGCATGTAGTTTGAAAGGCTGTCTTGGCAGATACAACTGGCTGTAATAAGCATTTTGGGCGTTGGAGATGGGTGAGAGGGTATTTTTTTCTTTCTCAAAAGAGGAGCAACAAAGAACTAGCTTGGTTCTCAAAATCACTTCGGGGAAATAGTTAGTGTTGAACAGTGCAGGCTGGGAGGGGAAAATGCTTAGCAACATTGACAGATTGTTAACAAACAAAACTAGCAAAAACCCTGAGAATTGTTTTCAATGAAATTTTTGAAACAATTCCAAGTGGAGGGCTTTCTTTCCCTTCCATATCCCCCAAATAATAACATTGCAACTGATGACAGACAAATTTATTGATTTATTTTTAATTAGGACACTTCATTAAAAAAAACCCATTACATATGAACTTGCAGAACTCTTGGTCTGTGTGAATGCTATTCTACATCATGAAAGAGACAGCTCACCTGTGGAAAATGGCAGCTGTGTTGTAAATTTATTCTGCTATATCTTGCAAAGGTTATTATTCAGCTTATCCAAACTGTCTTCATTCATAAATCTGTGACTTGTATTATATGACAAGTGAATATGAAATTGCTGAATTACTGTCTATTTTGTGAAAAGATCAAATTTTTTACTTTAGTGCTGAGGTGAGCATCAATTACTATTATTTGTTGTTTGTAAAATGAGTTAACTCTGGAGATCAATGGAAAAATGTCCTTTCCATCAAAAGTTGCTATTAAAAGTTGCTATTACTTGAGCTTTTGGTGGGGAATATGTGCAAAGGACCAGTGATTAATTTTGCTGGAATGTCTCTGTCCTATTCTAAGTTTCCCCTCCACATGGGGCATTCTGAGCTGGTTGACCTAGTTGAGTCCTAAAGACCTTTCACACAGCTAAAGTCACAGTGGAGCCAGTCAATTGACACAAAAGGTCAAGAGATGCCATTAAAGCTAGAATTTGTTAGGAATGTCTGGGGTTTCTGTAAGAAAATGCTTTGTGTTGATTTTGGGTTTTTTCCAAATTTGACCTTAGATGAAGTTTCTCACTGAAACACAAGAGATTGCAAAATCATAGAATGGTTTGGATTGGAAGGGGCCTTAAAGATGTAGCTTTGATTCCCTGCTGTGGGCAGGGTTGCCTCCTACTAGACCTGGCTGCTCAAAGCCTCATCCAACCTGGCCTTGAACACATCCAGGGATGGGGCATCCATAACTCTGGGCAACCTGTGCCACTGCCTCACCACCATCATAGTGAAGAATGTCTTCCTAATACCTAATATAAACTTATTCTCTTGCAATTTGAAACCATTGCCCCTTGTCCTACATGCATAGCAAAAGCCATCTGCAATTTATTACCCGGAAGGATTTAAGTGTCATAACCCCTAGTACTACATAACTTGTTAGAAAGAAGATATATTAAGCATGAAAAGGAAGCAATGTTGGAGTCAGATACTGTATTGATTTTATTGTCTGTCATTTATTATAGGAAACATTATTTTGATTCCAGGCATCTCAAAGACAAAAAGTTACTTGTAGAATGAGACTGGAAGAGAACAAAGGTTGGGACAAAATTCAGTTTAACTATTGCATTTAGGAAGCAAGTTTTGACTGTCTTTCTTGCCTCTGTGCCTGAAGTGATGATGGATCTAGGCAGGCACCTCCAAGTGATCATTTCAGTTTCTACTAGCTTGAGGAAGAGGTAGTGCTGCTTAGAAATCTTAAGTTCTCTCTGTTGACTGCAGCAGCATAGAGCTTTCCACAAAGTGACTTTTGTGGTCATTACACTTGACTGTGGTGTTTAATGATGTGGCCTTACAAGTCACCTTAAGAATTCAGAGGTGCACTGGGTTGAAACAAAGTCTGTTTGTCTGGAAATAGTTGTGACCTCTATGAGAATTTGTGATAAGGATGTTATGCGAATTCTGGGCCCTACTAATCAGACTATTTACCCTTTACCTATATGTCTTAAACTTAATTTTTGGCTTGACCAGTTCATCTGGGACACTTGTAGTGTAGAATGGAACTAAGGACATGATGAATCCGTTACCGCTCTGGTAAGCAAAGCTGAGGTTTCTTGATGCCAACAAATCCTTCTCAAAACTAGTTTCTGTAACTTTTACAGAAACTATTTGTCTGTACTGTTGCATCCTGGTAACTTTGAATGACCTTCTTTCCTATGCCTTGGGGTAAATGAATTTAATCCCATTGTTTGTGATTTTCGTAGCAGTCACAGTAAGCACATCTTATCATGTGGTGTTTAAGATCTCTGGAGGCTTCATTCTACTTGAATGGTTTCCACTGAACATCAAAAGTCAAAGGGAAAACATCCCTCTTTGGCAGAGTTCTGTAGATACAGCAGTAAGAATGTGTTTCTCTTGCAGATAGAGCACAATCTCTTGATTCAAAGCACTGCTTTTGTGCTTGATGCGTGGCTCTGCGCAGGATGTTCTTGTAGCAGAGTAAGGGTGAGATGGAGAGAGGGAGAAGCAAAGGTTGAGGAGCAAACCTTTCATCACTGAAAACCTGAAGTGAAAGGTTTTCTAATAACTTCTTAAAATAGCATCTACAAGGCTTGAAGGAGATATAATCCACATATTTGTAAACACAGAGCAAAATTTCTGTGGGTTTATTATTGGCAATGTAATGCTGGCTGCCTCTTCAAAGAGGTAATCCTAGAAGCCCTACCATTATATGACCTTCCTTTCATAAAAAAACCCACCAAGTTCCCAGACCTGGTGTCTGCAGTGAAAAGCTGGAAGGTGCCTCAAAGTTCAGAAAACACATGTTCTAAATTTTCTATGGCTAGAGTTAACTCCAGTGAAGGGAAGTCTGGCTTGAGGACTTACCAGAATAGACAAAATAAATAAGATTACTGACTCAATTTTCCAGATGAGGAAAAATAAGATAAGGAAGCTAAGTTACTTTCTGGAATTATCAAGGAAATCCTGTGCCAGTGCATTGAGTAGACTCTCTCCTTGAAGCCAGGCAAGTTTCTTGAGTGCAGGGTTCTCTTCTATCACATGTTGAGAGCAGGTGTTTGGCAGATACAGCCCCAGCACCCATTGCTCTATCAACCACTTTTCTTGGCTCTTTCAGTGTTGGTTGGAGACTCTTGATCTGCTTTTGTATCTCCTATTGCAGAGCTGTGTGGCTCTTGTGCAAGGGAAGAGGTGACGAGGACTTCTGAAAAGTTTCCCTTCAACAAGAGAATTATAAGGGGAGATGTTTGGGGATATTTGAGGAGTAACAGTCTGTGCGTACATTCTTCAATCAATAACTTGAAGTTACTGAAACTTTTGTTTTCATGGAATACAGATTATTTTTTTTTTCAGTCTAGTTAGTTTGATTGTCTGCTGCTTTATCTGCATTGTTTTTTTGCTCTACCTCCTACCCAACTCCCTTACATGCAATTTCCCACCGTCTTATCTCCCTGTTTTTGTGTTTCTTTTCTTCTCTTTACCACAAAGTTTCCTAAAGGGGATTAATTTCCTATGTCCTGTTTCTTTGTGCCCAGATTCAGACTGTCCCACAAAATATTACTGAAAACTTTGTTGTCTGAAAGAAAATGACAACTATTTTCTGTGATACGCATAGAAATAATTCCTTGCTTGTTATATCCACTAATAACTCTGAGTAGAAAGAACATTCAACTAGCTTTTCTTAAGAGATGAGAATGTGTTGGTTTTGATAAAACTGAGAATTCTGTGGTTTTTTCGAAGTGTTTTCTGATTTATTCTCTTTCTCTCCCCTGGAGCAAAGGGCAAAAGTCCACAATTTGACACAAAGGGAATTTTGGTGAAATTATTCACCTGCTCCAAGCACTTTTTTTCTCTGTTATTACTTTTTAATACTTGCCCTTTTAGCATGACTCCTTCTGCACTTTGACATTTAGCTTTAATCTGTGTGTAGCCATAAACATCATTTCTATGCTTAGATTGGAGTCTGCCCTAATGCCTTTGAATGAGCTTGCAGAAGTGAAGTACATCAGAGGGGCATGGCAACGATGTCATTTAAGAACACATGGTAAAAACTAAACACCATGGCAAGTATTTTATTCTTATTTAAAATATTGACATCTAACCCAAAATCACCTGCATGTGGATCCAGGGGATATTTAAACTTGAAAGATACTCAATTCATATAAATATCTCCTCATTGCAATTAGGCAGAAAGGGATCTACATAGCAAGCTGTAAATGTCAAGAGTATGTTTAGCTTTTTGTTCCCAAGGGGGTTGTGTTGAACACCAGAGAATTATTTGAATTTCATTCTGCTGAGTTAACTTACATCCTGGCCCTCTCTAGCACACAAAAATTGGAAAAGTAAAGCTAGAATAGACCAAGAGCTCATCTACTGCAAGTCCCTTTTTTGTCAGACAGGATCAGATGTCTGTGGCACTACAACTTGATGCTTTGCTATTTTGCTCTAAAAGACTCCAAAATTAGCAGTTTCACTATGGACTTTGAAAAGAATTAACTTCCTCTTTTAGTTTATTGAGTACTTGGAGACCAAAATTATGTCTCTTAAACTTTAGTTTGATGCTCCCTTTTATCCAACATCTCTGCATGAGTGGTTCCTCTGAGATATGGGGGATTTAGGTATGACTTCTGGGTGTTCCTAGAGGCTCTTTGGCACAACCCTCCCTAGATAACATGTTTTTGGAATATCTTTCATTGAATCTTTTTGTGGGGAAATTATTCTTCTCTTAGGTAAGTTAGTGTTACAAAAGCCAACAAAGTGTGATTGAAATTCAGTTTTACGAATGGGGAGAGGGGAGAATTGTGTAATAGGTTAGATTGGAAAAGACTTCCAAGGTCATGGAGTCCAACTATTAACTCAGCACTGCCAAGTCCACCACCAAACCATGCCCCTAAGTGCCACATCTTTAATTCTTTTAAATCCATGCAAAGGTGGTGATTCTAACAGTTTCCTGGGCTGTCTGTTACAGGGTTTAAAAACCCTTTTAGTAAAAAATTTTTTTAATACCCAATTTAAATGTCCTCTGGTGCAGCCTCAGACAGACCACTTCTTGTTGTATTGGATCTAATGGATACTATCCTCCAGCTAAGTTTAAAATAGAAACTCTTGTAGGTTCAAGTTCTATCCAGAAACCTCCTGAAAATGAAGGACACTTTTTGCGGGTGAAACCACTGGATCCTAGAAATCCTAATAAGAATTTTAAGATTTTCAGGATGATTACAAAGTAAACCATATTGGACTAAATGTGTCCAGAAAAGGTTTAATAAGGTATAATCAACTTCTGGGAAATATGAAATACATTTTTGTTTAATAACTGTTTAGGCTACATATATGCTCAGCTAAAGACACATAAGCAGTTTCACCATGGCAATGGATGTTCCTATGCAAGTGGATTTAAGGACTTTGGCACTTAGTTGTAGGTTATTTTGTGTACAAGGAGACTTTAGTCTTCACTATAGCCCACTGTTTTGCTCTATCCTGAGATTTATTCCCTAGTGCTCAAAGAAAGTGAAACCAGTGGAGGAACCTCAGGGGTTATATGAAATCTGAGTTGTCTTTTGGTGCTAATCTTTTCCTGGATAGGACCTTTTGCTTTGATTAATCTTCCTTTGCATTTTCTTTCTCATAGGGTCTCTTGGGCAGGAAGTAGTGCTGGGGTCAAGGAAATACTTTTATGAGAGGAAAGGAATGCCACTTTCTGTGGCCAGAAGCTGTGCAGCTGTGCTCAGGTAGAGTTAAAAAGACACATTCCCTAAAAATTTCATAAGCTTTGTCCCAGATAACTAGATGGTTCACAGAAAAATGGTCATCATGATGCTTTATATACATATACACACACATATGTGCACTCACTCATCCACCTAATATAGGAGACTGTGTGAACTATAAATTAAGGAAGCCAAGGGCTGCAGGAGAGCCTTCAGAGGAATACTGTTACACACCTTGCAGTCTAATTGTAAATACAGCAGGAAAGCCCTTTGTACAGCTGTACTAGTCTTTCTGAGAATAAAAAATGCTACTGCCCAGGTGACCTTCTGGAGAGTTCTCTGCTGTAGAGATCAACCATGCACTGCCCAAGGAAAGGAATAGAAGAATGTACTGTTAGGCAGATAAATGTTTTTGTCATGTTTAATTGGGATTATTCATTTAGCCCCTTCCATTTCCCCTGCAAAGGTTAATCTCTGCTGCACACACAAAAAGGGCCTAAAACAGGACCTGAGCAGAAAATACAAAATATCTTAGAATTACAGTAGTTAAGGAACAGCCTGATTTATCATCTACGTTCTCTCCACAGTGCTTAAGGGACTTTTCTTTGAAATTACATTAAACAGAAGCAGCCACAGAGCTATCTTATTCAACATGTATAATTAAGGCTCTATTCAGAGTTTGCTTTGGTTTTTGTTGTTGGCTTTTTCCTATTCATTCCTTGGTCTTGCAAATCCATTTGTTCCTTGAAGAGTATTTCCTGTGCTGCAAGACAATTTCTGCTGCATCACATTGCACATTGTTAAGAAAACACTTCTTTCTATCCTTAATGGGAAGAACTTGAAAACCTCTATCTTGAAATATTCCTGATGCATTTTTACTGTATTTTCAAGCTATTCCATATGCCTGTTATTTTCCCCTTTACTACTATCTAATGTATCACTTGTACCCTAAGCAGAGGTTTTTTTAGTTAGATCTCTGTGGTGGTCTCCAGGTCTTTAATGTTTTGTAGTCAGTGTGGGTTTGGTTTTATCCCCAGGACAACAGACACGGATATCTAACAATTCTTTCAGAGTATGATGGAGTGTTGGGCCATGGTAAATTTTGTGCACCACAATATAAGGAAGATATCCATGTTTCTGTATTGGTATGCTTGGCTAGAATCACCTAAGTCTCGGATTTTGTTTGTTTGGTAGCTCAGGCTCAACGCACTGAAAGACACTTGGATTGTGGTCCAAGGCATGCAGGCCTGTAGTGAAACTCAAGGCATTGCTTTGTCAACCATGTTCCCTGTGCTTCCTTTTCCAGGTGGCCTCAGATCATGTAATTCCCACAACCTCTTTTCCAAACCTTGCTGCACTTCCTGAAAAAGTGCTTCTGTCCATGATCAACTCAAGTTGATACACAGTGATACCATTCATCTTTCACTTCATGATGTTCCAGAACCTCTCCTGAGGAGATGGCATCTGGAAATCTGTCCCTTCTCGGCACAGATGCCATCTTTCCTCAACAGTTCTGTTATCCTGGCTGCTGCTGGGACTTACTGCTTATTCATGTTGGTTCTGAAGTAGTCAGATGCTGTTTATCGAATAGTAAATAATTTCATAACAGATTGGTCTTTTCCAAGTAGCATAAAAGACTTAGAATGTTCCTGATATGCAGTAAGTTTATTGCCAGTCTCTCCTCTGAGCGAAATAATTGCAAGTTCCCCCATGGCCCATTGTTAACCACCAGTGACCTCGTGTGCTTTGTGCACATAACTTGATGTTCTGGACACCTGCCACTGCATTGATCACTTCCTTAATTCATTTGCTTTTATGAATGAGATATCACTGTTTTGCCTCCAAAGGAACTGAGTGATATACCTGGAGCTGATGTTTAGTATTTTTAAGATCTGAACTGTTCTCTTCCAGTGGACAAGTTATTTCCTTTGCTTTGCTCGTTCTCAAGAAAGCCACTAGTAGTAAAATATTGTGGTTCTTTTGATATTTAAATAAGTCTCTGAAAGAGTTTCCTTGTCTTATCAGCTCTATGTTACTCAGAGAGCTTGTACTGTAAGTATCTGAAATGTGAGAGTGACCCCAGTATAATAAATTCTAAATATCCTTTCAAAGGTCAAGAGTAAGATTAGCTAAATGAAGCTATAAAGTATGCACAGATCAATTTTTAGTCTAATTCTCAGTGTGAAGTCAGGAATACAATGAAAATTCTTCTGGTTTTTATAGTAATTGTTTTTTCTCTGGACAAGGTAGCTCACATTATTGGTGACAGGGGTTTTTTACAGAAAGCTTTTTGCCATCTACTTACTTTGGGGAAATGAACCATAAATTTTAATACAAGTGCTGATGAATTCAACCTCAAAACTACAGGTATTTCTCAGTTCAAGTAGGAAACTGATCTTGCCCATCTGCCCTATGGCTCAACATTGTTTTCAGAAGGGCTGTTAGGAGGGCCACAGCACTGTGGTTTGATGACTGGTAGCACTGAGTGCTCTCTAGACTGGGCTCTTTGTGGACCTGCATGTAGCAGGGTCTGATCTAACACACAGTTACAACAAATGCAGGAACTCAACCCAATGACTGACAAAATCCCCTACATCCCACCTGAGTCAAGTGCTTCAAAAATAACCTTTGGATTATATCTGTTGGTGATGACTCCAAACCGAAGGAAAACAAGCATTTCTTTTCAGTCTCGTAGTGAGATGTTTCTGTAATGTGATATATTTATTCCTTTTTTCCTTGAATGTTTGCCCATCACTTCACATCTCAATGCACACGATACTGGGGTTTGCTAAACAAGCAGAAATTCTGTGTTGACTTGCAAAGCTGTAGACATAATGCTGCTATCTGGAATTCAAGCTTTGGGATATTTACCATTGTGCTTGAAGTCATAAGCTACTTATCTCCAGGGGATGGAAAATAACAACATTTTCTTCTGAGTCATTACACTTCATAATTGAAGATCTACATGCTAAGTAAAGTTTCTTTCCCTGGAAGCAAAAGCAATTCCTGCAGGCAATATATAAGGCTAAATAGGCAATGTGTCTCATTCCACTTACTCTAATGGTTCTCTGACCGAATTTTGTTAGATTTTACCATATGTTGAGTGGATTATGAATGTAGAAGAAGTAGAAAATGTCAAGCAAACCAGGAAGTCAATTTAAGAAGGACTTAAAAATAAATCATTGTTGGGAAATGTTTTTTCATACAATTTTTTTTAAAAAACTGAAACTATATGATTTTGAACATAGAGTAGGAAAAAAAATTTTTTTCAGCGTTTAGAAGTTGGGTCCGTTGTGGGGTGTGTTTAATTTGATATATCTAGTTACATGAAGAGGGAAGGAAAATACTTTTTAGTTTTGATTACAGTTCCTCATGAAGCAAAGCAAACAAAAAAATTATCCTGTATCAGTCCATGTAACGTTAGGTCTGATTTGGTGTTTGAGGGGGTTTTTGTTGTATGTGTTTTTGTTTGGGTTTTGGGGAGGGATTTGTTCTTTTGGGGTAGTTGTTTTTTGTTGGTTTGTTTTTGGGTTTTTTGGGGGTTTTTTTGAGCTGGTTTAAGAAGCACCCTGTAAGAGTTGTTATAAAGATTTAAAGAATACTTAGTCCTCCAAGAATAGAGGAGAGACAACTCTTCAGACAGTGTGAAGCTTCCTATTCATTTTTATCAAGGCAGAGTGGTCAAGTAAAATAAACTTAAGCCAAAAACATAACATTAAGTAAGATTTCAATTCTAAACTCAGTGTTTAAAGATGTTACTTCCCATTAGGCAGTAATGCTAAATGGAAACTAATGAGCTGGAACTAATGGGCTAGAAGAAGAACTATATAAGCATCAGCACAGTTGCCAGTCCAGATAATGTGCAAATAAGCCTGTGAAAATATGTCCATAAAAGCAAAAAATATTTTCCTTGAAAAACAAACACAGCCTCCAAAAACTGTGTGGCTGACCAGGCAATGAAGTTCCAGATCATGTTGTGGGGTAGGAGTTGTGTTTAAACCTTTACAAACCCACTTGTATGCCTGTCATAGGCATGAGCAGTGAAGGGGGGGGGGGTGTGAGTGAATCCCCTACTCTTTACACGGTTTTAACTGCCTTGTGTAGGGCTTATACTTCCGTCTTTGCTTATAAGAACTACATTTTCAGTCTGAATAGCATCTTTCTTTCTCTGGGTGAAAGATTGATTCAGGGTGTGTTCCCTCTGGTCTTTCCTTGTGCAGTAAATCAAGGTCTGGACACTTCAGACCTCAGAAAGGGGGTAGAACAAAACAGGCTGCTTTTCTGGAAATGTTCCTCCTTTTTCTGACACCTAGATAATGCAGAAGCACAGAGTAGTGAAAAAGAGCAGTTATTCCAACCATTCAACTCTAGATCTTGATGACTCCCAGCCACAGGATCTGATTTTATTATAGATTGCTCTGAAAGTTAAGTAAGATGCCTTATGATGCTTGAGGACCATGTTTAGGCCTGGATTGCAAGTCTTGTACTGAACTGTTTTGCCTGATCTGAGTGACTGGTTACACTGGATTGTGTGAGGGCTGTCTTGGCACCAGGTATCAGCTTGGGTCCCTTTGACAGATAAAGTGAGTGGATTTCCTCACAGCCCAGCATGACCAGGCACCATTAACAAGGTCAGTGCTGCCGTGGGGCAGAGGTTTCCTGCACAGTCTGCCAGCTCCTTCCCAAAGCTGAGGAAAAGAAATGCTTTCTTTGCTCAACTGGCCTATGTCCTTCTGCTGTGCTATGAATCATCACAGCAAGAAAACCCCTTATGCAGAAGAAACTCTGCTCTTGAGATGTTTTTGGAGCCCACCGACACAGTGAGTGGGTGACTGTCCCTCTCTTATACTCCTCTGTTTTCTCTAAGAGGAGGAGAGTTGGCAGGAGATGAAGCACAGCAACTGGCCCCGGCCAGGCAGCTGGTGTGAGAACAAGCCACTCTGGGGAAGTGAGATCCCTGGCACTGATGCCTTGCAGCATGTCAGTGTGCAGGAGCATGGCATGGGGAAGAGAAAATGTGGGAAAAGGAGAAGAAACACAACTTTCACTGAGAGCAAAATAAATCTTTTCGGAGAGGAAGAGAAAAAGAAAAGGAAACTAGCCTTCAGGGTGTTCTTCTGTTGATACAAATGTACACACAAGAGCATTGCCAGTCTGGATTTAGTGGGAAATAGCCACTTAATTATAGACCCACAGTAAAGCCCTGAGCAGTTCCTGGCCAGAAGTAGCCTAGGTTTGCACTTGCTTTTGATCAACTCCTTTCTCTTGCCTGTGTCTTAGGAACAACTCTGCAACTAGCCAGCAGCCACATGTCTTATTGCATACACTGTGTGAGTTGAGGCCAGCACCTACCAGAGCCAGTGAAACTCCCTTTCACTTCCATGGATGTTGGATCAGAGTTTGAAAGAGTGGCATTTTAGAAACAACAAAGGGATTAAGAGTCTGTGAGTTAATTAGACTTGTTGGCACACGTATTATTTCCTCCATCTGCTGTCCTTCAGACAATTATGTGGCTGGGAACAATATTTCTTGACATTCTCATGGCAGATACCATATGGTTTAGGAAAAATTCTCTATGATTCCACTGGGCTATAAGTTTAAACTTGCTCTAATATTGTTATATCTGATTTCACTTTGACTGTTTTTTGTCTCACCTGTGACATTTTTTTTTTCTTTCCAAATCTAGTAGTGGGTTGTATTTAATCAGCTTGTGCATTTCAAAGTAGCTGGCCAAAATGTTATTCATTCAATGTCTGAATGAATTCACTGCGGGGGGGGGGGGGGGGGGGAGGGGGGAAGATGGTGATTA
>JAWWEW010000166.1:26224731-26277219 GCA_035583185.1 Anabacerthia variegaticeps | reverse complement strand
CCCCGCCCCCCCCCCCCCCCCCCCCCCCCCCCCCCCCCCCCCCCCCCCCCCCCCCCCCAATATGGTGATGACGTAAGTCATGTAACTAGAAAAAGGCCCAAGCCACTTCAGATTCTTATCTTCCTTTCCCATTTAGCTATCTGCTCCAGTTAGGAGAAACTAGATTTCTTTGGTTTAAGTTTGCACATTCACAGTCATTTTACATACATCATAGGGTAGTTCATATTAATTATTTGAATATATGCATTTCGAAAGTAAGAATAGCAGAGTTTGAACATGGAAATTCATATAAGTTTAGTCAGGGGAGTTGCATTAAAGGCCTCCCTTATCAGCCTTTTTCCATAAGCAAGGTTTCTAACAGAATCAGGCAACTAGCTGAAAAACTTTAATATTGCAGAATCAAAACTCTTAGTTAAATCAAATTGTGATTAGGTCAATTCATCAGTGCTAGAGAAACAAACCCAGACACTCTAATTAAATGGGATTCTTGTAGTGATTAAAAGCTATTGTATTTTCTTTTTTGGGTCTGACAAAAAAAATCCCAAGTCAAATATCTTCTTGGAGGAAATCCAACTTAAGTGCAAGTTGGCTCAAGGGAGACGTCTTGTCATGAGCCACCTGCAATTACTGCAGGTTTTCTGATTTGTTCCAAGCTGTGAATGTGAAAGACACTTTGTCTTTCAAGCCTCAGTTTCTGCATGGAGCTTTGTCTGATTGTGGGTGATGTTGGGCTCAAGACTTTCTTTCTAGAAAAACTGAGAATTTCAAATCAATGCATTTTTCAGTACAACTGGGGCAGCCCACAGAACATCTCTCTGTTTGGTTTTTTTTGTCAGGGATCAACCGGAGTGCAGTTCTATAAAATCATTTATCTAAAGGTGAGCCATTTCAGGGAGCAACAGAGGAAAGAAAGAAGCAATAATCAGGCTATGGGTATGCCTAAGGAAGTCTGCAGCTTCCTAGAAATGCAACTCTAGACTAAGGACTCTTCCAAAGGCAAAGGTCTTTAAGCAGCTCAGTGGTAATGTCAAATGGTAGCAGCCATGGAAACCTGCCTGATGGTGACTCCCTGTGCCACCATGGGAGGTTGCTGATGGAGACAGCCACCATGGCAATGGCCACTGCAAGGAAGTCCTCTGCTGAAGCTTTATAAGCTCTAGGAGCTCAAAAGGAGAGAAAAAACCCCAGAGCTTTCTTTTATTCTGCTGAGTTGCTCAGGGAAGAGAGCTGTTCAGGGGCTTGACCTGTCCTGAATAATGTTTCAACATTTTTTGCTGTTGACGAAAAGGGAGAC
This sequence comes from Anabacerthia variegaticeps, assembly GCA_035583185.1. Taxonomy (NCBI): domain Eukaryota; kingdom Metazoa; phylum Chordata; class Aves; order Passeriformes; family Furnariidae; genus Anabacerthia; species Anabacerthia variegaticeps. The sequence goes on along the minus strand of JAWWEW010000166.1, from coordinate 26,275,925 downwards.
GTTTTCATTGAGACTTTTTGGTACCTCATGGTAGGATCTATGTCACATACATCAATTAAGAATTGTAAAAGATCATTGCTCTCTGTGGAGGTGTTGCAGGTGCTGCTGCAGCTGTTGTGGAGGATTATTTTCCAGATAGGAGGAAAAGTCAGTTCCTTTTTTTTTTATTCAAGTGTGTACAAAGCAGAATGCCTTGCAAGCAAGTGTGCATGCTGGTCTGGTCCATGCTGTGAGTTTGATTCAGGCAGGGACTGAGTTTTGTTTTAATGGATTATGTTAACTTGGAAAAATTAGAACTCAGAGGAAAAGCTGATATTTTGGCCTTTTGGTCCCATCACCAACTTTCTATGCAATGCCTCCTGTGGCAAAGGGCTTTCATAAACTATATAGTACTGCCAGGGAAAGTTGCATGGGTCTGGCCTCATGAAAATAAGAAGATTGTAACTGGGTAGATCTTGGATTAAGTCCTAATCATGAACTGCCTGATATACATGCATCTTGCACCAAAGGATGCAAAACCTTTATTGTCTGTCTCAGCTTTGATACTCTTTTTATTGTCTTCCTTTATTTTTTTTGTTGTTCTTTCTTCTCTTGTTTTATGAACAGGGCTTTCTAGAGAGTAATGTGTTTGGGCTGCTGCCCCTCAAGAAGTAAACAGAGAGAAGAAATTGCTCTTAGGCAAGCTAGAAGAGCTTTTTCTCACAGTCAGAGGGCTTTAGAAGACCTTTCCTACTGAGCTGATAGGCTTTTAAATGGAACCAAGGGTCACTTATGAATAGGCTTCTCTAGTGATTACACTGGGAGAAGAGATTGTTGGGTAGAGACCCTCATTCACTTCTCTGACAGTTTATTTGCTGAAATTGGCTCTGTGGAATAACTTCCACACTAGTTACATCATTCACAAATAAAAAAACCAGCAGAAAAGCAAGGCAAAATTAAATACTTCCTCTTAAGTGATGGATGCTACCAGGGACCCTTAATATATGCAGAGCCATTTCCCTTTAAAATTGTGTTTCTTATGATCAAGGATTAAAATCTTTCATTTTTGTTTTCAGTCAGAAAACAATCTTGTGAGTTTCTGTCTCTGAACACCGAAGGTACTATGCAACATTTATTTCCTGTGCCTGGTAATTAATATCTTGGAAGTCAGATAATGAATCATAGCAAACTCTCTTAAGGAGAATTTTCTGTTGCTTTGGATTTTTTTGTTTGTTTGGTTTGGTAGCTGCTTGTGGGGTTTTTTTACTCAGAATTTGAAATTCTTGTCAAAAGTACACAATATATTTTCCTCTTGTAAAGTGGACAACCAAAGGCAAAAATAGATGGTAATGGTTTGTCCAAAAGGAATGCAATAAAGGGTAAGGCATCAAAATGGAGTCCAGTGAGCTTTTGGCCTGAGCAGATAAATTAATTGATGCTCCACTTGCTTCACAGTTCTACATGTTGCCCAGGATATTGAAACTTGTACCACCTTGTTTGTTTAGCTTTCAGTAAAGGTGGAGTGGCAGATGTCTGCTGCAGAAGGGTGGATTTAGAAAAGGAGCAAAAGAAACCCGTGGACTGAGTGAAAGGGTTGCTTTTAAGCAGCTCTACCTGTGAAGAATCTGTAAAGATTACTCAGAAATCAAGTACCTGTTTTATGGAAACTAGTGAAATCCTTAATAATATCCTTGCAGTTTGTAATCATTTGTGTAAAGAGGGGGAAAAGAAACCCAAAACAAACACCAAATCCTCTTATTCAGTCCTTCACCTGAACCACAGGTAATGGCATAAATCATAGGTTGAAAAGAACTTGCAGAACACAGTTTCAAAGTCTAAGAAAAAGGGGCCATCAATTTTTGTCTTGTTTCTTTTTTATTGAGACAAACAGATTTGATTTTTGCAAAAGCTTGTCATCTTAAAGATATGTGGCCCTAGAGGACAATTTCAGAGACAAACAATTCAGGCATAGCAGATTTTCTTTATCAGTATATTGATCTAATTTTAATAATGTATTTTTCAAAATTCCTATTAAATTTGTAATTCAAATTCAGGTATTTCTGATGACTTCTTCTGTATTTGAACTTTCACATTCAAAACACTTATTTCAGCTGTTGATCCAATGCAACTTTTCAGGTTTCATCTGTATATGTCAAAAGGCATCTGAACTTTTTTTTGGCACACAGTCTTGCAATTGTCTTTCATTTAATCTTGCTGGAAGAGATGCTGATATTTTTCTCTTCCAGATGTGGGTTTATGTCCTGAATAAAAAAAAATTAGCCAATATTGATGATATAATTGACAATGACTTGCTCATCTTTTCCTCAATCTCTTTATGAAAATGATCTTAGGTTATTCTAGGATTTTTCTTACAAGTTTCTTTAAGATTATAGTGAAAGGTGAATTTTCAACATAAACTTATCTAAATGTGTTATTTTCTTAGTTTCTTATATTGAATTTTTTTTTAATCAGCAAAATAATCCATATGTATTGCCTTTGGCTTCCAGGAGACTAGATGTTTGCTCTGTACTTAAGGAACAGAAATAGCAAACAGAAAAACAGCACAAGGTAAGATGTAAACAGACCTGGTTGGAAGTGTCAGGAGAATCATATGAACATAGACTCTCTATATCTCTTAATCATGGGTTTATATTCATGTCAATTCAGCAATACTATAAGACTTTGCTGCATGAGAGCTCTTTGGATGTTTATGTCTTAAAATATGCCCCCGGTCTCATTCCAGTGTTTGTTACAGGGCATACTGGTCTAGGGCACAGATCACCCCTAATTGACATGTATTAAATTATGAAGTTAATATTCATAGAATGATGCAAAGAGTACAGTTGCTGCTGTCCTGGCTGTACTTGTTCTATTTGAAACAAACCTGGCTGTAAAGCTAATATCACACTTCCTTAGGAGGCCATCCCAGTTATGACTTATGAAATGAAAAATGCTTGTGCACGTCAAGGAGAAGTCAAAGATATGTTTAGCCAATTGTATGTCCTAAGGGGAGGCTGATCAGGATGCACAAGGGTCTGGTACACTGTCCATTCAATCTGGTTGAGTTTTTTTTCCTGGGACTTTATCAGCACTAAAACAATGAAACAACATCAGTCAGTAGAAAGAACCTTGAGTGCCTGATCTACTAAAGCTGATGAGTTTTTACTACTCCTGTAACAGATATTAGCTTTAGATCAGACACTATCATTTTGCTGTATCAATCCTCTATTTCCAGGATTGTGATAGAAATTTGATAATTTCTATTGATTGTTCTGTCCTGAAAGGAAATAGGAGATAAGTACCTCTGTCCTTTGTGTCCTGGGCTGAGTCTGAATTTCTGGCTCTGAATGGTCTGCCTGCCAAGTACTGGTGGGCTCTGTCAGCCATTAGTTTTCTGACTGTTCAGCATAACTAATCCATAGCAGTTTGTTTCATGTTACCTTATTTTACCCTATTTTCTCAAAAAAAAGGAGTTGTCTGTCCCATACCAATGTACTCTTACTCTGTGTTCCTCTGGTCTAACACTTAGTAGACTTCTGAAAAAAACAAATTGTTGTGAACATTTTAAAGCAATGATTAAATAGTGCCAAACCGAAATCAATGCTTTAGGCAGACAAGTTTTTCTGTCATTTCAGCAATCTTGCCCCAGTCCCAATTAAATAGGAACGTAAGTAATCAAAAAAGTAATGTGAGGAGCTATGACAGGAGGCAGGAAATTCATGAACTAGCAATTTTTCTCAAGTTAGGCACAATTTCCTTTCAGTTTGTGTCTAAATATATGTGTATAAATGTCTCCATACATATATATTTAGCAAAATATATGTATTCCCCTACAGCTGGACAGATTCTTCCTTAAAAGACAGACCAGTTCTTTTCTGTCCACAGCAGAAGCTGATTGTGTTGGCACACTTACAAGAGCCTTGGCAAAGTGCAGAGGGCAGCTGGAGGTGGGAGCCAAGTTAGGATACTTAGCTCCATGAGCTTACAACTGTCAAATGGTGATAAAAACACTACTTAGTGCTGAGAGCTGTCTAGCTTAGCAGGAAGCTGTGAGGTGTCATAGTTTGGATTGTGAGAAGTGAATGGAAATATTCCTTAAGCTTGAAAGAAGGTTGATAGAACATGTCAGGGGCAGGAAAAGTTTCTGTGAGCGTGTGTATCTCTACCTACATTTTATCTATGTGTGTGTCACTTCAGAGCTCATGAGAGGTGCTGGTTTGACAGCTGTAGTGCAGAACACACTGATTACCTGCTGAACATGCCCAGACCTGACAGCTACAGGACAGGTTTCAATGTTCCTGAAAGGGCTATTCTCCAGCTCAGTCTCTCTGCCCAGCTGTAGTGAGACTTTCACAGGCCCTTGGCTCCTTTTCAGGTGCTCAACAGCTTTGTATCTGATGTGCCCAAAGCGTCTGAGGATCTGGCTACTGACTTTGCCAAACTGAACTCTGCCCATGAGATCTGCAAGTCCCGCTATTGGATATCCTACTGACATGGACAACTTCTGCCAGTGTTGGTGGTGATTTCAGTGATGTGAGCATGTGGTCACTAGAAACAAAACAGAGGAGCAGATGTGTTTAATTAAAGCTGCACCGCAGCCAAAGTAGCCTCCTGAGAGTGGCTGTGCTAAGGTAGAGATGACTGAAAACCGGACTGCAACAGCTCAGAAGTATATCAATTTTAGTTTCCTTTTCATTGTCCAATTTCAACTACAGGGAGCAAAGCTGCTGCTGCTGTTTCATAGATACCATGCATTGAATCAGTTACCATAAAGAATATTAATCCCAGCATCCACTTCCCCTATCCCCAAAATGGTTTCTAGGTTTTATTTACATATGTTGTTAGTAGAAAAGGAATAAACCACTATGAAAACAGGTGCATCATGAAAAACATTTCTGGAATATTTACTTCTTGTAGATTGTGTCAGTAACTGGAATGAGAGAAAACATTCAAGTTTTTTTTTACAGAAGAACTATGAGGAGAGGTAAAATCTGATAATTGCATGCTTTTTCCCCTAGTGGGTGTGAAAATCAAAGCTTATTGAAACAAAGCAGATTGATTCTCTGAAGTCAGGGGAACTTTTTCTATCACTAGCTCAGTTTTTTTTACCACTCCTAATCACAGACTGAAAACTCTACATCCTTAGAAAATATCAATACTTTTATTTAAACAATTTAAAAATTAGTCTAATCCTGAAAAATGACATATTCCCAAAGCTAAACAGAACAGAGTATAAGAGCACTGATGCTAAACCTGAAGAATCCAGCTTTCCTCAATGTTTCTAAAAGGGAAAGCCCTTCTATCAGCAATATATTTGGATTTAAAAGATTAATTCTTAATTACTGGGATTATGTTACCTTCCTAGCCTATGTTTGTTACGGGACACACAACCTTGTCATCTTGATACTACAATGACTGCCATGGTTGTGACATTACAGTGAGCAGTGGAGGTGAAGTGTATGAGGAGGGGTTAGATCTGACCAAATGCAGACAGATTACAATCTAATCCATTTTGCAGAATAGGATATCAAGGGAGTACAAATTAAGAGGAAACTAAAACATAAGTCACTGAGCTGATGCACTGTAGATAACTTTTTCTTAAAAAAAAAGACAGTTAATTTGTATTTTGTAAAGTGTAATTTGTAAAGTTTGGGGTTTCATGGACTAGATATAAAAGTAATCATATAATTTAAATATTTGCAAAGGCTATCACAAACAACAATAAGTATAAAATTTCCTAGGCTAGATTCTTAGAGAGCTGCAGGTCTTTGAAACCACACAATTTTGTGGTGCTCTGGTGTCTTTGCATTGCCAGCCACTGCAAATGTCTCTGTCAGAGGCACCCAGCAGTACACAACATGAGAGCTCCTCGGGGCAGCAGGGAGAACTGTATTATCTTGACAGAAATTTTCTGTGGCATGGAGGCTGGACCAGGAAAGTCACAGAAAAAAATTTTTTTAGTACAGGAATGTGAAAAATCAAGGTGTTGCAGAGCTTAGAGCTGTATTTTGTCTGCCATGCAGCTGGTTGTTCTGTTTAAGGGCATCCTAGCCAAATACCCCGTGCCTGGTAATGGTTAGTTCAGAGATTTATTGGTTACTACTTCCCTATTTGGAGAGAAGTGACTATTTGATACGTTATTTGACAAATCTGGCAGCTAATTCTGGACATTACAGGAGTTTTTCAGGGCTGGAGATATTTCAAAGATATTTATATTCCTTCTTTATAATGTTCCTAGTTTAAACAGGAGAAACAAATTTTATTTTTGGGGTGGCTTAAGTGATGGTTAATATCTTCCAAATGACTCATGGGAAATTACAATGTGTTGGGGGCAAGGAAAGCCACTCCTCCTGCAGTCACTCCAGCTGGTTCATCCTTTTAACATCCTCTTAACACTGTCTGCCCAGGCTTCTGGCACTCAGAGTTAAGCATAATTTTTCCACAGAAAGGTTGTCCCAGCAGACAGTTTGTTGTCAAGATGAATAAGCTTATGCAGATAATTGCATTTCTGAGAGCCTGATATACCAAGGAAAGGAGATTTTGGTATTTTAAACTTCAGCCCAAGCTGATGGTTGTGATAGCCATTCCCTGTTGAGTGTTATGGCTCATACTAAATCTTCTTGCTGTGGGTCTAGTAGTATCGGCAGTATAAAAATAGCTCAGCTACAACTTCCCAAGCTGCTGCCATGCCAGTGTAGATTTTCCTCCTCCCTTACCTTTATTTCTGAGATTCAGGATGCTACAAGGACCCCATATGTGTTTGCATGGAAACACAGCTTGTGATTTCTCTCATCCTGAATGAAGTTGTCCCTTGAAACAAGCAGGAGGGGGACATAACATGTTGACATAGAGAATACAAATTTAATTCCTTGAGTTACTGAGGAAACATATTTGAAGAGTCTCGTGGAATTACAACCACAAGGAGAAATCTTCTGAGCAACACAAATTAGTATTTGGGAGTGCTGGTATAGGAAATATTTAAACCATAGTTCAGGCTGACTTGAAATTTCAGACATGAAAATGAAGCCAAATCATAGTGTCAAATGTTTTGGAGAGGACTTGGGCTAGGTTTTTCAGCATTTCATATTGTGTTTGTTCTGAAAAACCACTAAGGAATACTTCCAGTACTACAGGAGGGGCGAAAAAATGAGGAAAAAGCTGTGTAAAGTTTTGAGTATTTTCTAACTGCAGCATGCATCTTTTTTGCAAGTCCATGTCTTGATAATTAGCAAATAAAATTACTTGTGAAGAAAAGAGAAATCAGTATCAGAGTAAATCCCAGAAGAACTCACTGTACATAATATTTCTTAAAGCTGTTCATCAGCTCCTTTGAAAAATCTCACTTGTAGCAACTAAAAGTTCAAAGACAGTGAATTGGAGAAACACTTGACATAGATATTAGCGTGTTGTGTGAAATAGCAGCTGTGCTCTGTGTTAAGAGCAGTGCAGTGTGTGAGGGTGGGCTGGGACAGGGTTATCCACTGCTATTTAGGAGAGAGCTGGGGAGATGGAGGGGTGGCTCTTTCAGTATCCCACAAACCACCTGCTGACACAAGAGAGGGCGCTGCTGTTTTTCCACACCCTGTGCTGAACACATGTGCAAGGGAAGACAATTCAAAACCTTAACAAGGGCCCATCATTTGATTTTCCTCCTCTTTTTGTCTTTCTAAGACAGAATTGAACAAGCTTTCAGTAACTAATCCTTGTTTAGAAAGAATTATTGCTTCTGAAATCCCTTCCGACATCAGTCAATCTGCAGGGTTTTGTGAGCTAAACAAAATCCCTCAGAATGACCAGAAGTCCTTCAGGCCCCTCATATGACACCACCTTTTGGTCCACATTGCAGGACACCTGCAATTCAGCTGGATTTATCAGTCGTCCAACCACGACTGTATAGAGAAAGTCTGAGCAGCCTGGTGAACCTCAGAATCTCAACTTGTTTCTCAATAACCCATAAATATATTAGGCTATTGAGCTGTACTATGTGAGAATAGCCATGTAGCCCATTTTCAGCAGTGACCAAACATAGATCCTGAGGGAATAGGGGAAGAATAAAGATTACAAAAGATAGAGAATTTCTCTCAAATATTCTTCCAGTCTCTAGCATATTTTCAATTCTGAGCCTTTCTGAGTCAATGTGATGTCTTTAGTAATCCTCAGTAGATTTCTCTTTCTGTGAACTTGTCCAGTCCCACTCCAATCTCCTGTTTGTAACTTGTTATTTTGGAATAAATATCAACAAGTGGGTCTTGTGTGCTTTACCTGAAGACTGAACTTATCTGGAGAAACACATTAAAACAGAAATAAAATGGAGATGGCTCTGACTGATGGAAGGCTGGTTTCTCCTCTGATTCCCAAGAAACCAATTTAAAGTTTGTAAACACTGGTGATATGTAAGTCAATAGATACAGCATCTGATAATTTTAAGGGGATCATGATCCCTCAAACACTTGCACACCAAGGAGAAGTAAACTACTTTGGCAGTATATTTACTATACTGCACAACACCTTCTGAGTTGTTAATGCTCAGCTGCTTTTGGCCTTCCTCTGCCATTTGTAAGATAACATCAAAATTCTCACTTGAGAGAGAATTGTAACGATAATTTAATATTAAATGCATATAATGTGCTCAGCTGCTGTAAGAGTGTATGGATGGCTACCAAATGTTGAATTTTTCTGGAAGGAAAGCACAATAATAAAATATTCCCTAAAAATATCTGTTAAGGCTTGGACAAGAATTTGCTTGTGGAAGCTTGTGGGATTTGCAACAAGTTTATGAGATTATCCCATAAACATTGGCAGCTCAGCAGATTCTTACAGCTCTGGAAAGTCCTGTAAAATTCACTGTGGTATGAACGACCACCTAGAAATTATGGTTGCTGAGACAGTTTTCACTATCAGTATTGTTGTTATTTTTATTATTAATATAATTTTGCTGAACTATCTACTATTTCTCAGCCTTGCTGATTCACTTTACACCACTCTAATTGTTTTAGGAAAGAAGTCTTTGTCTGTACAAATGATCAGTATAGCAGAAAAAGGGCTGATTAGCTCCTATTCATTTAAAGACAGTATTCTGCACTCAAGGATGACTTTACAGTAACAGTCTTGAGGACACCTTCCCAATAAAGAGATTTTTTTTTTTTTTCATTATAGGAGGTGTAAGTTCAACCCTCTCAAACATGTGATGTGTGCCCAAACCACAAAAGCAGCATGTACTCAGAAATTATCTTCTCACAGAGGGAATTTTTGTATGCTTCTCAAAACTACACTTCCATCTTGGAGATAACCTCCAGAGGATATCAAATATACAATATCAGCCTTTTTATGCCTTTTATGATGATTTCAAAGAGTAATTGGTGCTCATTAACATTAAACTTGCTATAAAAGTGTACTTAGAGTGCATCATGAACTGGTAGGAGAGTTTGCTGTGTTTTTATTCTTTTATGGTTTTTATTCTTTTATGGTTCCTATATGGCACAAAAAGATAGTGGAATAGAAAGTAACATAAGGGTCAAGAGGCCTGGGAGTTCTTTTATTTCACAGACTTGCAGCACACATCGAAAGAGGAGCTCTTGGTGGCAGCAGTATAGACTTAAAAAGGAGACTTTTTATGACTTCTTGCATTCTTTAAGGTAAGAAGCCACAAATCAGCAGGAAGGTCACAGCAGTAGATCACAAAACAGGTCAGTCCAACACAGGCAGGATTGAACTCTGGCATGGCCAAGGCAGCTTTTGATACTGCTGCTTTTCCTTAGTGTGGAGTGAAGTACTCAGAGTCTCAGTGGCACTGATGGTAGTACAGAGAACAGCAGCAAACCTATACACCTCCAAGGTGCAGTTTCTCCCTGTTTCCCCTTCCCTCCGTGTTTCCTTTCTTCCAGATGGTTCACAAGCAACCACTAGTGATACAAGAAAAAAGGAAGACAGGCACAGGCCTGCCTAGGAAGAATGTCTCATCCACTTTTCTTGTTTCATTCAGTTCTTTCTTCCTTGCCTTATATCTTGTCCTTTCTGTCTTTCTTTTCCTCCCTGCATTTTTCTTTTTTAAAAGCAAAGTAAGCATCAAAACCCAACTGTTGCAACTGGATTTAGCCCATTTGAATCCAACAGCAAGTGACATCCTACCATTCCTCAGTGGAACCTCACCTGAGTCCACCAGTTTTCCTATGTGGGGCCACCTGAGGCCTCTCATCTAAGATATTTGAGGTCTCTTTATAGTCTCTAAACCACATAGTTTCTTATTCTCCAAAGAAAAAAATGCTGCCCACTCCTTTCCCTTTTGCAGTAAGTTAACATGACCTGTGTTATTCTATCTCATTTCTAATGCAGTTTTTATGGGGTAGTTCTATTATTTTGCTTTCATAATGTTAATTACCGTCATGTACTTTGACAAGAGTTCTAAGTCTACTTAACCTGTCTAACTTGTCGTGAGCAACTTGTTATTGATTCAAGCCCTTTTCTAGACCTTAAGAAGATATTAGACAATTAGTGAGTGAAGTGTGGTTGTTCTAAAAGCCATTTTCTTCAAAGGCCTTACAGGGGTAAGACCTTATTCTGTTTTTTGCATTTCTCAATCTGTACTTGCCAAGGGGGGAAAAAAAAAGGTATATTAAAAATACATATTCTCATTTTAACCACAGAAAAGAAGTTCAGCCGTGCCATAAGGTCAAGGCAGAGCTCTGTACAGGCAACTAGAGAACAGTCTGCGGGAGAGAGAGTAGGGGCACTCCACCTGCTTGCAACCATTATTTCCTCAAGCTCCTCAGGGTTTATCATGGAGAATTATAGAGTTGTCTCAGCTTCTTGACTTCCCTTTGGTTCCCCCAGTGAGAAGCACAATGCTCATAGTGTTCTTTCTAGGCTTGGTTGTCATGTCTAGGACTTTGTCTGTATCTTAAAGGTATTCCATGGTAAGGTTTATTTAAGCAATCTCTTCTATTTCCCTAGTGAGGGAAATAGCCTTCCCAAACTGCCCTGCATGGGTGTAACCTCTCTGTAAAGAAGACAAAACACATCTGTGAAATTATGTTGATACCATCCTGGCCCCATACAGTTAGTGATTACACTAATCACTGGACTTGTGGCCATGTATGAATTTTTTTCATATATGTTACAAATCTCTAGATTTGTAGAACTTCATACTACCTTTCCATAATGTCCAGTGCTCAGTAAAAAGCCATTTGCATGGCTGGAGAGAGAAGAGTGAGTGGACAAGATAGAGATGATTTAAACCCTATTGAAATTAGTTTAACTTGTTTTACTGTTCTCCAAGGCACAATAGAAGTGTTCAGCTAGACAGTAAGACCCACAGTTGCATGGGGGAAAAAAAAAACTAAAAAACAGCCACCAAAACAAAACCCAAACCCAAAACTACCCACTACCCGTCTGTCAGTTTCCATTCCAGACCACAAATGGGTTAATTAGTCTCAACTCTCTTCTGCTTTCTGCTAGGGTACTCAGCCCAGCCTAAAGCAACCTTAACATTAAGGTACATTATACTGTGTGACTTTGTAGTGAAAGCCTTCTGCAGTTGGTCACAGCTGAGAAACTGGTGAGGAATTTGTCCCATCGTTCCTGCAAGATGTTCAGGACAGGCTTCTGAGTCCCCAAGAATGTCTGTGCATCCATCACAGTGCTCAGAGGTCAACAAAGCTTTGTTGAAAAGGGTTTAATTCACTCGTTGACTTTGTGGTAGAGGAGTCAGGAGCCTTCACACTGTTCTTTACAGGTGTGAGGTGGGTTCGATAGCCATTACTTCTCTGCTGTAATGTTGTGTCTGACTCAAAAGCACACACAGGCTTAGCACACACTGAGTTCTCACATGGTACTGTAAACTTGACACAATGGCAGGTGTGATATAAGAACACAGTCAAACTGGATTTCCTTAGCAGCTGGTGTGGCAGTGGGGAAGGGCTCCTGATCCTAGGAGAAGGGAACAGAGAGAGACTGGACTGTGCCAGGAGGCATTTCTTGCTGGATAGGAAGGCACTCTGATACCCGGGAGCTGAAGGGTGAGATGAGAGAATCTGCATGAATGAGACTACGATTTGAGAGAAAAATGAGGTTGTCACAATAAATTGTTATCCCTGGATGTCTGAGTTAACACTTCATTGAAACAAATGGTACAGTTCACTCAAGAGTTATTGTCCACCCCTCAGCAGACACACAGAAAACATTACAACTCTCGTCTTCAGCTCACACTGAGAAGCTTGTATTCACCATGGTTACCCTCTAGGCAATTTCTTTTTTTGAAGGAAGAAAGAGTAAAAAATGCAGTTTCAGGAGATTGAGAGTTGTATCAGCACTGCCTGCCAGTGATGTTCCTCACTAGCCCATGCCTTGCTTATACGTACTAGTGGACAGCAGAGAGCAGATTTGTTTTTCCTGATAGATGAGAAATCAGGTAAATGCCTGCACTAGATGTCAGAGTACAATTCTTCATGACTGCCTAGAACTTCAATAAAAATCTTCATATCCATCCCCTGAGATAGAGAATACAATTGTGAGTGATTGATATTCAGCCTGCTACAATACTTAGGTGCAATATGAGCCTTTGAAGCAGGTTAAATGAAAGAACCACATTTCAAGTGCAGTCAGGTCAGTGATGTTTTTTTTTTTTGCTTGTTGTGATGTTGTCATTGGGTTTCAATAAAGCAGGTGAGGCACCCAGTGAAAGCCAATGCATGTCAGGCATTCACCTAAAGCTCTATGTGTGCTTCAAATTTCAATTTGTCTTGATGACCACAGAGTATAACAAATTAACGTTCCCAAGAAATAGTCATATGATCACATACATACATGCATTCTTACAAAACATGACATAAACAACTCTCTACACTTTCCTTTGCTACTAAGATAAGTTGGCTATGCCAAAAAAAAAACCAAAAACAAACAACAACAACAACAAAAGTTTGTGGTGATTGGTGATTGTTTGTTTGGTTTTGTTTATTTAAATGATCTGGTCTTGTTTGCGAAGAAATTTCCCAAAGGAGGAAGAATAGAGAACTAGCATGATCAGATACCTTGCAAACCACCAGTGTGATAAGACAAGGTTTCTTTCTTAACTTTGCTTTGTTAAACCGACACTAAAACTTCAAATGCAAGGTAGCATGAGACCCAGTCACGCGGGTTCAGAAATACAAATCCAGAGTAAATCAGGCAAAGACAGCTCTTTCTGGAAAGATTAGGAGAACTTTTCTTAGGGATTTACAAAATTTGGCTTGTCTGGTTGAGAAAAGTGTAGGTAAAGGAGGGTTAAGTGGTTCCTGCCAGCAAGTGCATTAGAGATTGAAAGGAATACCAAGGAAAAGACGTAGCAAAACTTAGAAAAACTCTAATGCAAGATGAAAGTATGGGAAGTTCTGAGTGGGAGTAAGCTGTCCATGAATTAATGTTGGAAGTTAGAAAACTGCTTTCCATTGACTAGAGATGTGCTTTTCTGGAGAAACCTTTCACCTATGTCAAACAACTGCACTTCATTGAATTTTGGACTGACATCATATGGACTGGTTTCTTGGAGTTAGCAGGAGACTGAATTCATAGCAATTCTAGGTAGATATAAAAAATAAAGCCATGAATAATCATCTGTCTGGATATTAATCTTTTTTAATGAACCTAGTGTTATGCTGCAGTTGTTTCAGAATTTATGATTCAACCCCACTGTGTTTTGATCACTGTACAGAGACACTGTAAAATAATTGCACATAAACTCGGGTGTAGACACATCTGTTTGTTGAAGAGATACTGAGTTTCTATTAAGCAAGTATGAAGGAAAGCAGTGTTATCTGCAGCTTTTTCTCTAGACTCCTAGATGTCATGGAAAGTTGGGTTGTAGTCAGTGGTGTTTCGGTTTTTTGTGAAACTGGTTGAACAGTATTTTTTTTCTCCTTGAAAATATTCTATAGTCATAGTTTCTGTGGTAGTTTTGCATATTGCTTTGTCTTTTCCCCCCTAACTTTTCATTAAAAACAAGAACAACTCAGGTAACACTTGAAATTTAAAAAAACAAAACCCAAATAAACTTCCATCGAGCAGAGATTTTATTTATTTTTTATGAAAATGTCTATGGTATTTAAAGTCAAGTTTCAGTAAAAGGGCAGTTTCAAAGGACATTTTTTACCACTTTCGATCAAGTCATCCTTGGGAGAAAGTTGTTGCCAGAGGTTGGCTGCCTGTCTCCTATGAGACATTTATTTAATATATATAAGGTACAAGGGAGCTCTGACCAATTCAAAACACACAGATGTGCTGTGCCTGTGCTGAAAAGATAGGAAAAGAAAAAATGAACATAGACTACATTCACAGAGACAGCATCTGGTGTATTCATTCATCACTGCACTTATAGTCATAAGCTACAACACCCAGGCTTGCTTTTAAACAAAATACCTGTGCTTATTCCTCTCCTTGTATCAGTCAGTTACAAAATCTTCCTTGTTGTCTTTTTTCCCTACTTTAGTTTTTTTTTGTTTGTTTGTTTTGGTTTTTTGTCCTTTGCTGCCTTCCTCTGTCCAAATAATTTCTGCTTGAAATTAACAATCTAACACATCTCTTGCCTCATAAGAATCAAACATGCTAGACAACAGAGTGCCATGAGGGTACCTGATACAGCAGAGTGTATTCTGACAGCACCCTTCATTTGCAGAATCCAAGCCTTGTTGGGATTGTTTGATACAGTGCTCTTCTAAGATTAATTTAAGATTCAAGCAATAATTGAAGATCAAGCCATGCTGAATTCCCTAAATACATCAAAGGACAAGGTTCAGGGAAATGAAGATGAACAATTGGAGGGACAGGGAAAATTATCTTTCCTGTTCACTGCTTTACAAAGCAAATCTATTTAAACCTCCTTTCAATTAGTGAAACCATAGGGTCACTCGATTTGTCATTATAAGAATGCTTTATGAAGAGCTTTGTGGTAGATGGGTCTTTGTGAATCATTGCAAGTCATTTTAGGAAAAGAAGTAGTTCACTGAAGAGGATATTGCTGAAATACTGTTGTTTGTTCTTTTTCTTTCCATAGAACTGGAAAGGCCCCTGGACCTTCATACTCCTGTAGTTATTTATTAGTTGGGTGTTTTAATTAATTCCTGTCTCTGCTTCAGCCATCACTGAGAATTCAATCAATAGCTAAAAGGCTGTAGTTGTTCAGCTGATTTTCAGGACTGAACTTTCTGCAATTAATTTTTTCTTTTCCTCTTTAGTTACTCTAATACTTTGGTGCATACCTACTTACATGAAGAGAACTTTGGGTATCTATAAAAGGAACTCTTAAAATCCTGCATCTAGGAATATTTAAATGTACTGGAGTAATGTTTTTGTAAACAATGTCAAATATTATGGGATATTTACTTATGGCAAGAAAGCCAGGGAAGAGGTCAAATGGTACTCTGTCAGGGCAGTCAGGCTGTTCCAGAAAAAGGTAATCAAGTATCCTCTATTATAAATGCATAACTGTGCTCTTTAGAATGAGAAGGGGGGAAAAAAGTCCAAGAAAAGTTATTTAACTATACCTTCCATTTTCACTAGAAGTCCTACACTGCCTGGTTCTCATGCATGAATTCTTTGTCATAAAGTCCCCTGCAGTGATCAGGTTTTCTGAGGTAAATGTAAAATATTAATTTCAGGAATAAATGAGTAAATGAATATGAGGAAAAACTTCTATACTAGAGCAGGCTGCCCAGAAATGTTGTGGAGTCTCCTTCTCTGGAGATATCCAGAAACCTTCCTGGACGTGATCCTGTGCAACCTGCTCTGAGTGAACCTGCTTTAGCAGAGGAGTTGAACTAAATGATCTCCAGAGGTTGGTTCCAGCCCTAGACATCCTGTAATTGAGTAAATTTTGGCTTAGCTTTCCATTTCCTCCTCAAATTTTGCAATAGGAGCTTGACAAGAAAGTGAAGGTCTTGTAATATATTTTTTTTATTCAGTTGATTTAAAGGAGTGAGAGTGATATCAAGTCTCTTTTTAGGTTTATTCATCTGTCATCAGTTTAGTAATTGCTATGATAGTAGAACACTCATGCATGAAAAATAGGGATATGTGTGTTGTAAGTAAACTACAAATGAGCTTGAAATGTACTGATGAAGGTGTTCTAGTTCAAGCGAATTAATTCAGACTTTTTACGCTGTCTTATATGGAAGATAGACTGGATGATCACCCCATACCTTCTGGCTTCTTAATGTAAGAATCTGCTAACTAGCTCTACCTTAGGTAACCATGAATCTATTGAATGTTCTTAATTCCTGTCAAAATTTATTAGTGCAGTAGCAGGTGTCTTAATCTATTTTTTCATTTCCCTTTTTCACACAGATAAATATGTTTGTTACATGTAAGCTTTAAGGGGGACATCATGAGCAGAAAGCTGCAGCTTTCCCATCAGTAGTGTGAAATTTCACCATGCAGGACATCTCTCTCAATCCCGCTGCCTGTACCTAATAATTGCCTTTATGAGGTGGTGTTACATTCCCATACACATTGAGACCTCCACATCTTTATCAATATGACTTGGATGTAGAGAAAAGAAGTTGTGGAGACAGTGTTTTATGTAGGGTTTGCCAGCTGTCCTTCGAGAGCCGGGCTCTTTGAGCCACTGATTGATGTGGATCACAGCTGCCAGATACATGTGATTTCATAGCATTGCTGATCTGGTTTCATCCTCCAGCAGAGACTTGATGGTGAAAGGCTGGGTGCTCCCTTAGCTGCATCCCTGCTCGCCAGCCTCCCTTCTTTCTGTCACAGTTTTCTCTCCAGCTAATAGGGCTTCTTGCTATTCTCCACATCTAGGCAGTTTGCATAACCCTCCTCTGGCTTCCTGCTTTCATCTATCCCTGCTGAGTGCTAATTATCAATAGAAGGGATATCTGATGTCAGCTGCTGAAGGGCGAGGGAAGCTTTGCGAGCCTTGCGTGATTCTCACTTTGGATAACTTGCACCATGTGCAATCTAAGATATTCAGAATCAAGGCCCAATCTTGCAAAAATTTCAGCATGTGAGCAGGGCTTTTTCCTCCCATGATTTGACAGGAACAGGAGAAAAAACTGGGGAAGAAGGAGAGGAGATATGGATTTTCCTCACATCAAAGTGAGGGTTATTTTTTAATATATATGTTCAAGATATTTTTCACACTGCTGCAGTTATTTTTGAGAGCCCCTCTCTATTTCCAGGAGTTTGCTTGACTCAGAACAGCTGAAAAACAGTGTTGGCAGCACGTAGGTTTTGATCCACTCCTCTCACTAGTGAGGCTGTGCTCTCCCCATGAAACACTGAACGAACGTGCTCATGGTGAATGACTAACCATTTGAGTAAGAGAATGATGTTGCCTCTCCTCCTTTCACTTTCTATTTATGAAATACTGGATAAATAAATAACCAAAATTATCAATTTTTAAAATTCTCTTTCTTACGAACATTCAGTGGGGGGGGGGTTTTAAACTGATTGCTGACTTCCATACAAAGATTGAGATTGAGCAATGTGAACAGTGCACAAAAATATACTGAGCTTCATTTGTTTTGTTTTCATGAAACCTAATATTTCAGCTGGTAAAAGAGGAAATTGAGGTTCCTTTAAGTGAAATTAATAGATTTGTCTTCTCCTCTATGGAGACACTTCTGTTTGTTTGGATGTAGGGAGAAATAAGCGTAATAGGAATGTTCTTTTACTTCCAAGATGAAAGCTAATAGTCTGTGCCACTGCAGCAGAGACATGTAAGGTTAAGAAAATAAGTCATGCCATTATCCAACAAAATATTCTCTGAGTAAACTGGTTTTGAACACTGGGTTTGCCAAGTGTCAACAAAACCCAGAGAGGTGACTCGAAAGAGTCTCATTTTAAGGAGTTCAATTTAAAGAGCTCAACCAGTTTGTGCCACATATATATTTACTAGACTGTGCCAGCAAATGCAGATGTCTAGGTTTTCAGATTAACAGTGTTTACCTCATTTGTAATTTAGAGACAGTAACTGCAACTATGAGAATCAAGTGATGAATTTCTGCAGGATAGGGATAGTGAAAGGAAATGTCTCTGATTTTAGCCGCTGCCTTTGTCCTTACTGTAAAGTGGCTAATTCTCTCATCCCAGTGCATGAGTTCTGCCTCTGGAATTCAGCAGAAGCATGTCTCATAGCAAACTTATCACTCTGTCGGTGCAGTCAAGTACAAAATCAAGCTGATTGCCTGTCTTTGTGTTATTTGTTATCTCTTCCCAGTTCAGCACAATGTATTGCCTTAGTCATAATTTGTGCAAATCACATGTGTGAGAAAAGCATCCTGTAGATCACTTTGCAGAATTATGAGCTACCAAAACTAACTCACACCAGGAGGCAAATCAGGCAACGGCGTTGCCTATGCTGGCAGATCCAGCTGCTTCAGTCAAAGAAAGGGAAACAGAAAGAGGCAATAATCTCACCCGGGACAAATAGACAGCCTCCTGGCCTTCCTTCCTCTTCCATACCTGACCTCCAGAAAAACCCTGATGGCTCCTCACAGTTTTTCACAAGGCTCTGACATGTCCAAATCTTGCCTGGAGATAATCACCTGATAGGTGATTATGTAAGAACAAAGTGAACGTTTATCCATAAGCTACAGTGGATTTACGTAATGTATCTTTGTCCCTGCCAAGTGCTTCCCCCCTGGGATTAATACCATTATTGATTGCATTAAAGGAATTAATTATTTCTACTTCTTTGTAGGTAACACTTTAGAATGAATTTGATGTCTCTTTCTTGTGTCAGTAACAGTCATTAAATAGGACAGTATCTTTTAGTTGCTGAATATTCTGCTTTCAGCTCCATCATATTTTAGGACATCTGCCAGTGGTCACAGACTTACAGTTAGGCAGATGCTTAAGTGTTCTTCTTGGATGAAAACCAGTGGTTAGAATATCACAGGACTGATGCATTAGGACCCTAATACTTCACTGAAGGGAAAGATTTAGTGGAACGATTGCTTTCTGGATTAGATGGTTTGCTATTGATAGTTATTTTTCCCATGTTTAAAATGTGTGTCAAATAATTAAACTTTAATCAATGACTATTACTAAATATTTAAAAGTGACAGAATGTGATAAATTAATGCTTACAAGGATAGCTCTAAATTAATTTTTTTATGAATAATGAAATTATTTGTATTACCTTTGACAAGCTTCTAAACTAGTATTTGAATCAGGAGTATACAAGTGGGCAGCAAAAATGCCAACTTAAAAGTCTCTCTTAGAAGCAAATGAGGTTAATGTTTGTAGAGATATTTATCCAAGTCCTTTCTCCTGTAACAGGTAGTCAGCCTTCTGAACCTTCAGCTTCCAAATTCAAAGCTAAAAGAGTTCAGGGATATTGCAAATTCATTTCACTCTGAAGGATCAGAAACAGAGAATGGGAGACAGATGAATGTATTATGTGAAATATAGAATCTAATAAAAGCTAATCCCACATTTGAAGAATAATCACTGCTGGGTTTGTGGCACTGATGTCTTTTCAGCCTCTACAAGCTGGAAATTTCACCTCAATTCTTTGTTTGCCCCTTTTTATCTTCATTCCTGAAGCTCTTGGTTCTATTCTCAAGAAATCAAAAAGCACAGATTTAGTTGTCCCTCGGACACCGGCTTTAACAAGCTGCCAGACCATCCTTTTCAAGCCACCCTT
The DNA here is from genome assembly GCA_035583185.1 of Anabacerthia variegaticeps. NCBI lineage: Eukaryota > Metazoa > Chordata > Aves > Passeriformes > Furnariidae > Anabacerthia > Anabacerthia variegaticeps. The sequence goes on along the minus strand of JAWWEW010000166.1, from coordinate 26,256,310 downwards.
GCTCCTGTCTCAAAGCCTCTAACAATACCCAGTGAGCTGCCAACTACAAAGAAACTATCCCCTTGTCCCAGTGATGCCAAACCATTGGCACCACCAGAGATCTGTTTTGGCACCAGCCACTGCAAGATTTTTAGCCATGCACTTGAACTAGACATCACAAAGTTCCACTGTTAATAGTTTTGGGCACAGGTATCCAGTTTCCTATTCCTTATAGGGATATATGCAGAGAGATACTAGGAGAAAACAGCAATGTAGTATGTAAAAGGGGCCTCTTCTGGAGCCTCAAATATTTTTAGGACAGAAGGCATACATGATATTCAGTTTACGATATGGGAAATGTAATCTAACACCTTGTCTGGCATTGTCTTGCTGGCAGCCCTGAATTTTTAGAGATGAGGCATTTTGCAGCAGGTTCCAATGGGCATTTTATTGACTTCTGTTGAATTCAGTTGTTAATTCTGAGCAGTGTCCAAGGATCTGGCCTTACTATTCCCTGTAACGTTGATCATAAGATTGCTTGATTTCAAACTTAACAGTTCAATGAAAAATCATCTCAGAAAATCTTATTCCCCCTTTCTTTCTGAATTTATCCAGATGAATCTCACTCTCATTCTCTTAAAAATTTAGCACAAAAGAGAGATTATGCTTAACCCCTGTCTTCATATTATATACATCAAATTAGTATATAAAAGCAAATACACCAACTGCATTAAGAATTAATGTGCTCTTTCATGTATCCTTCTGTATCCTTGGTGCCACCTTTAAAAAGAATGAAGTTTTAAAACTAAGAGCTTCACCTAATGTAGTGTAAGTTCTGCTATGGACCATTCTCCATAAAACAGAACAGTGTCACATATGAGTAGTAAGCACTATATTGGCCAAAAAGCAAAGAGAAAGTTTATTCTGACTAATTGTGAAAAGAGTTTATCTTCTATCCAAATATTTATATGGTGAGTATTGGAAGGCTACATAGCTTCTGTTCCTTTATGTTGATCACACACACTCAAGTGAGTTTTGTTAGCTCTTTGTTTTTTCTATTGCTGCCTCCCTCACCACCAGGGTAAGCAAAAAATGAGAATTATGGGTCAAATTTGAAGATGTTAGGTCTAGTCTAAACAACAATGAATTTGATGGAAAATGTCTCTTGACTTCAAAGATAGTTACATTGGGCTCTATTGTGCAAAATGTCTGTGATGGATCTGGGAAATTAACCTGCTTCCACATGAAACCCTCCTCAATTTCTTAAGCACTCATTGTTAAATAATTAAAGCAATTACCACTATTATATGTCTTCATTAATATGGTTGAGAAGAGCAAATATTATGATCATAATTCTCAAAGGAGTAGAAGATTTCCTGTCTAAAAATAAAATGCTTTCTAAGAAAGACACTGAATGCTTGCAGTTTTGACTTCCTTACCTTCAGTCCTTAGCCAATTATTAGTCAAAGTCCTCTTTTCCTGTGTAGTCACTTAAGTCAGTGTCAGTTTTGTGTAAACAGAACATACCATTCATTAATCCTGCAGTAACAGCTAGTGTGTAACCCTGGGTTCTTCAGCCACAAATGTTCAACAGAAGTCTAACTCTGGCAATTAAAACAGCATCTTTCACTGAAAATGAAATGGTTGCAAAAACCTGTTTCACTATTGCATAGCTATCGATCAAGCACAGCCGAACGTGAGCAAATAAACATATCACTTTCTTTATTCTGCCTGCATGGAGGACCAATAATAGCCGAGAAGGCAGCAATTGTGATCCTAGGACTTTCCTGTGCAGCCTTTTGCAATGGGAGGGACCTTGAGAGAGGAAGGATAGTGCAGGGATGAGTTACCATGGCTCACCCGCAGTGACTGACCCCATACACGGTCAGCATAGGCACTTAGCACACAATTAGCAAGCAATAACTTAAGATGGCAAAGTATGAAGAAATAAGAGAGCACAAGACTGTCAGGGTCTGCAGAAAAGCTTGCTTTAGGCTGATATATACTCTAATACTTCCATACACATGGCAAAAGCTTAAAACTGATAACTTTTCATCACTTAAGGTTTGTCTCCGATTCCTATAAACAACTTTACTGCATCTTTGAGTTCCACGAGTCCAGAGAGAGACATAGCTTTTTTCAGGCTCTCAATGCAGAGCCAATTGTACCCTTCTGAATTGTTGCTAGTGAGGGGGTAGGACCCCAAACATTCCACGCCCCAATCACACTCACATTTCTTATTTCATCCCTGACTAAAAAGACCCAAGAACTTTTGAGTCAATTAATGTGTTGGCTTGCTTTCTATCTCTAATGGGCATCAGTGCTGTGACATGTTATGTACCTTGGTCTGTCAGACTGAGACTTGTGTGGCTCTGAAAACCCTGGAAATTTGAAGAATAAGCAATTAGAAACACTATTTTCATTGGAGTAATGGAGATTAAAATGAGATGCTGACAAGTTGATCTCCTGTAGTTGAGGCAATCATACAGAACAAACTGGAAAAAAAACAATAAAAATAACAAAAAAGCAGACAGTAGATTCCCCAGACTCTCATGAAGGCAAATAGCAAAATATCTGGCATGCTGATCGACCCTCTATCAATCTGCTTTCTATGCGCCTACCAAATCACAGCAAATGTTTGACTCCCGCTAACAGACAAACAGGTCAATTCTGAAAAACAGATTATGTTAGTTTTTAGGTGAAAAATTGAATATCCTTTTTTTCCTGGCTGCAAAAATGAGCAAAAAGGTCACAGAGGTCAAACAGCAATTATGGCACTACTTTTGACAGCTGAGATTGGATAAAGGGGTGTGGGAGGTAGTCCATACTGATTCAAAGCAGGGTTGGTTCTGAATGCTAACACCATAACTAAGCACACTTTGATTTTGAGGAAATTTGGTTTCTGCCAAACAGGTATTTTCTGCCTCAACAGCTGCTCAACACAGTCTATCCAGCTAGCTCATTTATAAGCTGAATGGGAAGAAGGAACAGTGGTACAGAAAAGCACAACACTCTTGGCATACTTTGTTGAAAACATAAAAAAAATGAGAAAGAAGACCTTTACCCACATGAAGAGGAAGGTTGCCAGCTCCTCCCTTCTCTCCCTTCTTCCTTGAGCATATTAATATTTTATCACTTCTCATTTACTGGGTGACCTGGCTCATATGTTTTTGACATGCTAGAAATGAAACTTTCCTCAGTGCAACAGGAACAGCTTTAGAGGAGTCTGCTAGAGGCCAGAAAAGGAGCTTTAGTCTGTGATAGGGGAGGGATGACACCAGGGAAGGAAACAGTGTGAATAATTCATGCAGCACGTTCAGATGCCATGTGAATTCTGAACTAGCCTGAGCTCACTATTTGCTTTGCATTCCTAATGTTTCATTAGCCGCTAAAGAGATGAACAAGGCAAAGTCATTAAGCTTCGTGTAATGTTGTTGTAACCCCACTTGTTGGTTGTATTACCACACAAAGGCAGTGACTACAAAGGACTTTGGCTTCTTCCATGAGAGTCTCCTTTCAAAATCACTCCTCACCCAGAGGAATAGTTGCTGGAGAGAGACTTTGTTGTCCCATCACCCAGCTCGTAAAATGTGAGAGTCATCTGAGATTGGTGAACATCTGAGTCCCTGCAAAAGAAAGCTCAAGAAATTCTTTACAGGTAAATGCAAAGCAACCCTCTCTCATTGCGTGCCACAACATTTATGTTCAGACTGAATCAAGTTAGAGGGATGAGTAGAGTCCTAATCACCATCACTGATGCCTGAAAAAGGAATTTTTACTGAAAGTTGCAACTTAGCCAAGTCAAACTACCCAGAACTCCATTGTGCAGGTGTACTGAGCCTGGATATGAGGACCTGAGCCCTATCAGATTCTAATGGTTCCTGCTGCTCAAAGAGAAATCCTGGAAGGCAGACTTTGGTTAAAACAAATTTCAGCCAAATTTTAGATAAAAATCTCCCCATGCAGTTTTGACCCAGTCATTGTAGTTACGACTACTTTTAATGGTGAAAATTTTAATCTGAAACATTTTGTGACCTTTGCAAAGAATATATTTATAACTAACTGTGGGGTTTTTTTTCGCATTCCTGCAGAGCTTATCCTACCTCTGATAGCTGTTAGCATAGCACCCAGGTTTTATATGGCTGTTTTAATACTCACTGATACAACACCCTTATCACAGGATCCCTGTTTTGTCTCTCTCTGTCTCTGAAGTGAAAAACACTGTTTTGTCTTGTTTAAAAGAGATAAATCACACAGGTTTGCATGAGCTATAGACTCAGGTGAATTAATTTTCAAGGAATCGAGTGCTGCATTAAGTAGCACATGTTAAAGAGGATCTCTGATTTTTGATGTTTAGTGTAAAGTGAAATGGACAGGTGAGGCTTACACAGTTGACAAAACAGATCAACGGCTTTTTCAGCCATGGGTTACACTTGACATGATGCTCTCTCTGATGTTTTTTTCTTCCTTCCTGTTGGATGAAGTGCAGAGGGAGGTGGATAAGGCTCTTACTGCCTTTGAGACAATGAACCTAGTGGTTTTAGCTCCAGTCATAGAAAATTATCACTGCAGTCTCAGAGGTTGTGAGTTCAGGCTCCGTGGATGATTCAGCCCAAAGCAAGTTGTCACATAAGCCAACCTTATAACCTGAGTGGGTTGTAAAGTGGACTGGAACAGGGCCCAGTTATTTACTCTGTTGTATAGTGTGCCATTAAATATGAAAGTTTCCTGAAGTGTCATGCCAGTTCCTGTGACTGTGTTGCAGCATTTCTGCAAGATTAACTGTATAAAAGTCATGGCAATTGTGCCCAAAAAGAGACACAGATCAAATGATTTCCGAGAAGAAAGTACTCTGTTCAGATCCGTGCTTAGCTCCACTTCAACATAAAATAGCATAGCTAGACCAGGGGTTTGAAGGTTTCTGACCTAATTCAGACTTCTGATTGCAAGAGAGGAATTCACTCCACTGAGCACATAAAGGGCAAACAGTTGTATAGAGAGAAGGGAGGCATGGTCAAGACACACAAGAAGGAAAGCTACAAGCTCTTATAGAATCATAGGTTGGAAAGCCTTAAAGATCATCTCGTTCCAACCATGCTGCCATGGACAGGGGCACCTTCCACTAGATCAGGTTGTTCAAAATCCCATCTGACCTGGCCTTGAACACTTCCAGGGATGGGGCATCCACAGCTTTTCTTTTATAAAATGTATTTCATTCCCAGAAATCTCAAATAGCTTAGTGAAGGAAGGCAATACCATTAGCCACATTTTTCAAGTGGATAAATTGCATCTATAATTTCATATGAGCAAGTATTCCTGGTTGTCAGGGACAATCCCAGGGTGGTTATGTATTTATTTCTAAAGCATTTATATGGATGATGGAGGAAGGTACATGGCAATGGCATCACCCTGGGGACACTGAAACAGAAATCCAGGTGGTGTGTGAGTCATGACAGGGATGGAGACATGGGTTTTGGGGAGAAGGCATGGGCAGAAATTATGCACTGCATTGACTAAAGCTAATTCAGATCCATAGAAACTCATAATTTCAATTTTTATATGAGCATTTGGATGTCTTCTCACTGACACCTTATATTTAAAGGTGTAGTTTTGTTACAATGTCCAGGCTGTGTAGGGTGCTCTTGTCTACTGGCATCAGTTACAGATTAGTTTTTTTGCCACCCTACCAACATTTACATGTTCTGGCAATCTGCCTCAGAAAAAAGTCATTGATTCTGCTTCTGAATTTCATTGCTGTTGTGTGTATTATTTGCTTAGACAGGAGTGCAGTCTGTCACATTAACTTCAGACCCAGCCATCTAACACTCGAAGTCAATGCTAAATGTCCATAAATTTCAAATAGAAATCAGAACTATGATTAAGGAACAAACATTTGCTTTAGAATTACATAAACAGTATATTCAATTCCATTAGATGTGTTGGTGAAAACAAACAAAAACCCAAATCAATATAGGAGGAGGAGGTCATGTTGAATCTAAAGCAATTGATCTTTGTTGTCATGTGCTTGAGTGGTTCATGCACTGAAGCAAGAGGCAGTGAGGTGTTTTGGAACAAGTAAGTTTGTTTTCCCAATTTTTCATTTACAGTCAGAAGAGGAATCTTAATGGAAACCATACACCAGGAGTAACCATACTTAATTTTGGGAATGGAAAACAGTGATGCATGTCGAGTGCCTCTTCAAATGATCATGCCCTCCAAAGTCTGAAGTTTATTTTATATATGGTAGTAATTTCACTGGAGGGATTTATGTGACATCCAAGAAAACAGAACAATGAGTGAATGGGAAAAATGCAAAATATCAACAGTGCAGCAATTTTATGAGCAAAGTCTGTTGTCAGCTCTTTCATATCTGGCGTTTTTTTCAAGAAGATTACTTGACTGCTTGAGCATTCTTAACTGTCTGAATTTTTAGTCGCTGCTCTTGTCATTAACACTGCAAAAGGAACTACTCCATTTTGTCCCAGATACTTTAGCTGATATCGGACTTTGTAGATTTAAAATGGAAATTGCAGGAGGAGTTAAGTACAGTCTTTAAAAATAAATAAATCGAGAGAGAGATTTATACTGTTTTTGTGGTCCTTAACACAGGTGATCAGTGACTACAGCAATGACTGACTCTTGCTCTAAACCATAGAGATGCACTAACAGTGTAGAGATCCAACAAAATCGGCAAATCTGAGATTGTGCTTCCCATAACTGAGCAATTCAGGGAAGTCTTCCAGTGACACAAGTGGTTTAACAGAAGACCTCAGCTCAGTATGAAGACAGCCAAACTAGCTGTGTGTAAATGAGCTGGGTTCTAGAATAACTGTAGACAAGTTTATTTAGAACTTTGACTTCAGTAATTAATTTTTGCCATGTGAAAGCTGTGAAAGAAGCCTTTTTGCAGTAGCTGCTCAGTAAAACTCTCATCAGGTTCACTAAGTGAGATCAGTAGTTCCAAATTCCGTGATGTATCCACCTACTCCAGTCCCTCCTTTCAATCAGTGGTCAATAGCAGATGCCTTTTGGAAAACATTAAGCAAGACGACTGTATGATGATCCTTCTTCCAAAATGATCTCATAACCTTCAGGAAATTGTGGTTGAGAGATTTCCTGTGCCAGAGGTATATTTCTGCATTTAATAACTCTCTGTGGGCCTGTCAGCATTGCCAGGGTTTACTCACTGACTCCCAAGAAGACTTAGAATATATTCTCACATGGGTATTTTGAGACATAACCGCACAGTACGCTCAATTGACTGTAATAATAAGTTAGCACCCTTCAGGGACTGTACTTTCTACTACCAACAAACAAGAAGAGGAAGGAAATATTGTCTGAATTTAATCACATCAGTCATCCATGGATACCCTGTATTGTTTTCAGCAGCAGGAATAGCCATCAGGTTGCTGTCTGGATGGCTTCCAAAAGGTCTGACCAGTTCTGCTGTGGTCTCACCGGTCACTGTTAGGACTGTGACAACTTGCACTGCACAAGCACAGCTATGTTTGGCCAGGCAAGGTGTTTCTAAGATGGGGGCTCTAAGACACACAGGTGAAAAGCAAGGGCTTTGACTTGGAGTCAGTGAGGGCTGGAATGAGGTGAGAATAACGAAATATCTTTCTGGGAAGGAGCACTGTAATCTCTCTGAAATGGTAGTGTTTATCTAACTTTGTAACTGAGTAGGGTGGAATTCTAAACAAATCATATAGAAAGTTATTTTTTTAAGTCAACAACAGGGTTGGTAAGAAAGTTGTATGTTCATGAGGCAGCACAAAACCAGCAATAGCAAATAAATTATGACAATTAGGAAATGTAGGGGGCAAGTCATGCAGAAGTGAGGCCAAGAAAAATAAGGTTTTGATGCTTCTCTGTTGACATTTACAGGCACTTCAGGTTCTCTCTAACATCTGTTTCCAAGTGAGATGTCATTTCAAAGCAATTCATTCAGGGTGGATGAAATATTTAGTTATTATAGGACTTGTTCTGCTTACTCTTCAGCAATAGCTGTCATCTATTGAGATCTGCCTATCTGTACTTTTTTTCTTCATTAATAAAAAGTATTTGAATTACTGCAAGGATATTCAGTGAAGATTTAACAGGGTAATTTATTTGTGCTTTATATTGACTTGTCAGTTGTTCAAAGAGTCAGACAAGCCTTCTTAGGGATAAGAGAAGCAGTCTCTGTCCAGCCTTTCTATGTCTTACAATGTTCCCTTCATAAAACTACTGATGCTACCAAAAATGCAGATCCTTAGATAACCCTGGTCTTCAGCTAAAGAGATGAAAGAGAGAAGATTCTTGAACAAGATCAATACAGCTAGGGGGAACACTGTATTTCACCCAGTGCAGCTTTCATCTCCTTTGATTCCAAGTCAGTTCTGTTATTTCAGCAACTTGGGAATGTAAGTCTTTTACTCTGGTATTTTCATATAATTCTGTGGCACTTCTTCAATAAAATTATGCCACATGCATCTGCTACAGGAATTTCATCCATTTAACTTTCTGTAATTCACATATTTTTTCTCATGTTTGAATGATTTGCAACATAGGATTGTATTCATTATAACTTTTGTAGCAGTAATGAGCTTGTTTTGAATGAGAGAGGGATTGCAAGCTTTTTAAGAAAACAACAGATGTAGTCATATGCTTTAAGAAAAACTCAGTTTCTTTGCTTCAACTCAAAATTAAAAAAGAAAAACCAGAATATTTTATCCTTTTTTTTTTTAGCTTTTGGAATTTCATTGAAACATAAAATTCAGAGTAAAGCACAAAGAACAGGATGAACTGTTCAAGTGATCTGGAATTTTAATTTTACTTGCATCCAAATAAATGTAAAACAATTTTAATTAGTTTTGATTGAAATGTGCCTCTGAAACAAGAACAATCTTTGTCTCGCAGAGAGATCTATCCATGACACCTATATTTGTTTAGCATGTATATCTTCCCTTTTTTGCTTGTACTTTAGACTATGTAAAAAACTCACGAGCTGAGGGCTAACCATAAGCACAACCAAAATATGCATAAATCCAGGTCAGCAGTTTATCAGGACAGTGTGTAACCATGGTCACATCCTCTGCTTCATGGTTTGCGGTGTGAGGAGCAGCAGAGATATCTACAGCTGAGGAGGCATTTGCTTGCACATGTTGACAACAACTGCTGCTTTACCTCTGGCTGACAGTAGGAGTATCAAATCCAAGTGTACCCCTTGCATCTAGACCCAACTGCCCCCCATCCATTCCCCTTTCTCTACATGGTAGCCCTGTCTTAGCCAGGGTTTGGATCACTATTTTCAGGCTAGCAAGTTTCAACACTAGAGCCTGAAAAGCCTTGAGCTGGTGGTGTTGAAACCTTCTCACTACTGGAGTTGCTCTGCAGATCCTGTGCATGAATCATATTTTTAACTATTAACAAGAATTGAGACACTGTTATCTATTTTCATCAGGTTACCCAATGAAAGCTTTTCTTTTCTATTTAGCAGCTTCAACAAGTGCATTTACTATGAATATCCACATATGCAACTGCAAGTCACTTAGCCCTTAATTCTTGTGAAATATCCACAGCAGGAACTGCATACACAGCTCTCTTGGGAAAGCTTCAAGGTCCTTGTCCTGTGACACAAAGTGAGTGTCAAAGTGGAAGATACCCTTCTGTGAGAACCCCAGCTAAGTGAATACCAATTGCCTAGGTAGAAAAGACTGCATGGAATTACCATGCCTATATCCCTTCCAGCCAGGTGAAAAAACTCTGTTAGAAAGATTAGATCAATTCCTTCACAGCTTAAAGCTGCAAGGAGCTAGGTGTTCAGTAATAAACTTGTAGCATTTGTGGAAACTGCCCTTCCCTCCACACCCCCCCTCAAATACATTGACTTCTACTAACTAATCATATCAAAACAAGGTTAGACAGATTCATTTTCAAAGAGCAGAGAAAAACCTGAAAAAAAAAATCAAAAAGAGTACAAATAGTGCTACCAAGAAATTGCCTTCTCAAAAATCCATGTTTTTTCTCTTGATAGAAACTTATTTTACTTGCTATTCTTCTAAGGCATGTAACACATTAATCTTCAAATCCCCATATGAAAGACAAAAGTGGGCAATAATACTGTAGATTTTTATCCCTTTAGGGGTGTGGAGACTAATTTTCTTTTAAACTGCTCAGGAAAATCACATCTCATCAAATAGAAAAATAAATGAGAGCAACCAAATAAACAAAAACATTACTCATTACAACACATTGTGTGTCATGAGTAGTGAAGACTAAAAAAATACTGTTGGAGGGTATTTAGACTTTCACACAAAGGTGTTTTAAGAAAGTATTCTGAGGTAATACATGAAAAGTTCAGAGGCAATCCAGGGTCCTTAGGATATGTGTCTCTGAGAAAACTTGCGTAAGGAAAACAAGATCTGAGGCACAGTCGTCTTTTAGATGCTTTTTATCTGTCTGAGTCTTTGGTCTTCTTACCAACAAACTTTGCTTTCTGTTCATGTCTCACTCTTCAGCAGCCAAGGGTGTTTTGTAGGCTGTTACTATAAGAGGGAATCTCATTCTCCAACATCATCTTGGTGTGTGAATATGAAAAGAGAACTGTTCCCAGCTTTCCCAGGTCTTATTTTGTCCCAATAGAATGAAATTTACCTATTTGGATCTTGTTTTAGACTCAGTAACTGACAATTATTTAAACATTTTTAAAAGTAGAAAAGACCTGGCTTATTAAATAATTGCAAATACTCCTGCTGGCTTTAATGATCTTTGAATCAAGCTGTAATTTTTGCTAGAGATTAAAAGCCTGATCATATCTAGATGAAATTTCTTGCAGTGCAGAGTAAAGATTCTTCATTTCTACATTTAAAAAGATGTTCAAATGTGAACACTTCAAGTGAGAAGGCATTTTTAAGAATGTAATGGGTAAGGAAGAAAAGTATATACTGTCAATCAACTTTACTCAGTGGAAAAGAGGTCTTGTCACACAAAACATAATTTGTTCTTTGACAACAATTCATGACTGGATGATGAAAGCATCTCTCAAGCTGTAATATTCTTGGAATGAGGTATTGACAGCTGATCCTCTCCGGGGGTGTAGGAAAGAATTGATCATTCCTTTATTATCCCCAGCTGTACTTGCTATGAATCCATGATATTACTTTTTTTTTTTTTTAAAGTGTTCAAAATAGAATTGTCTCACAGTGATCAAACATCAGAACCTATGAAGATTACAATATATGGACAAAGAAGTGACTGACAAATCCTAAAAGGGATCTATCGATAGGAAATTGTTAGCATAAAGGGGTAGTTCTTGAACAGATTGTCTGGGAGTGATTCTGCCTCAGAGTTTTGCTGTTGTATGTGTTTCCCAAAGGAGTATCAGGGAAGTGACAAGTCGTTTTTAAGTATGGATAAAGCCTGGTATCCTGTTGAGTAAAGATAAGGGCAAGACTATGATGCAGAGGTATCTAAACCTCATCTATAAAATGGTATGTTATGATATTATGAGAAAGAGGGATCCCAAAAAAGGATTTAGGAGTCATATTCAAGAAGCTGTAACTGCTCAAGATCATGGGAAGTCTCTTTAAGAATTTCGCAAATTCTTTTTGAACTATGTAGGTTATAGCTGAAAGTGATATAGAGAGAATTTAAAAAATACTTCACTTCTTGAAATCCTGTTCTCATTTGCCATGATTCTTGGTTTATCTGAACAGGGAAATAAAGAACAGAAAGCAGTGAATAAATTTAGGATTTTTAAGCTCACTTTTTACAGTATACTGATTTAAATCCTGCAACACATTTTTTTTACAGAAAGCAGATCTATGTTGTGTAAAAGACCCCCAAATCAAACCTATCCTGACCTGTAGATCCAGGTCACATAGCAAAACATTTTACAGAGATACAGCCGCAAGTCTTGGAAGCAACTGCAATGTCCTGCCTGGAGGGACTATCTCAGAGTTGTATTTTCCACAGGCAGAGTGTAGAAAACAGTGTGTAGTGGAAGTGGAAGTCTGCTTGATCTGGGAAAGTTATCAAGCCAGATACAGTCTAGTGATAAATGAGTAAAAATGTTTATTTAAGTCATGGAGGTAACTAATCACCTAATTAACTGTCTTGAGCCATGGTGACCTCTCTACTTTGTAAGGACTCCCGATCCTGATACTAATTTATTGGGCAATGCTAAAACCTCTGGCACATGTCTAAGTGAGAAGACTTGGCTAGTATAGCCCTATGTCTGTAAAAATATGGAATTCATGGAATTCTTCAGAATATCAGTTCCCAGCATGGATTCATTCCTGTTTCACAGTCTGACCCATTCAGGTCAGGAGGAACACGGAGGGCACGGTGAGCTTGGAACACATCACTCCATGGTGGAGGCAGTGCAGGGGGAATGATACTGGTTTCTAGTTGTCACCTCATGAAGAATTTGATCTTCCTGTAAATTGCTGAGAGTATGCAAAGCACTTGAATATGTGGACACAGCTCATAGACATGGATGAAAAATGTTAATTTTTTTTAGCTGTCATAAAAAATAACTCCAAATTTGAAAAGCCAAGAAATAGCTTGGATTCAAAGAAGGAAAAACGCATATCTTTTTCTCCCTCCTGTTAAATAAAAATAACTAAAGAAATAAAAAACACACCCCACACAACAAAATGCCAAACCAACCTGTTTATCAGTTCTGGGCTGTTTGATGGGAAAAGAAATAATATCTTTCTCATGAAAATACATCCTATGTCCAAAATAGAGGAACTATGAACAGAATTTTTCATCCATCTCAGGAAATAGTGATTCATCTAAGAGATAAAGGCAAATAAGTTTAAATGTGGGGGGGTTTCTCTCCATATGTGCTTATGTGTGTATAAAGGAAGGCACATATACATAGTTTCTTTGCAAGCTACGTATTCATATCCAAAACAGCTATTTTGGATGTCTGCAGGGATGTTCTGTGGCTTCCTGTGAAGTCACAGAGGCTTTAGGGTGTGTTCAGCAGAAACTACCCTTTACCCATAAAAATTCAGGTGCTCTCACTCCTGCACTTGAGAGCAGCACAGGCTTTTAGTAGCAATGTTGAATGCAATACAGACAGGTATATTGTAATTGCTTCTGCTGTGAGAGAGAGCTTTGTTTCATGTGGAAGCTTTTGGCTGATGGCTACACTCACTGACACAATCATCCCTTTACCTCTGTGATGTGTTACAGCAGTCAGAAGTCTTCAGAGAGCAGGCATCTCAAGCAAAGTTTGCATGTATTTGGCATCATCCAATGGCACTATATACCTGTGAGGCTTTTTAATTTCAGCTGCAATTGGCGAGGCAAGATAAACCCAGCTACGTTCCTTCTTTTAGTGGGAATGGTATTTTACCCTGCTATGGTACCTCCTTTCATGTTGCCTCACAATCCAACAGATCCCACAGCAGTTTTATAATTTGTTTTCTGCAAATGTCATCTAGAAGATGTGGGATGAGTCGTGCTTAAGATGAAAAGTACTCTTGACAGCATGGAAAGAGGTGGAAACTAAAATTTCTTTTTTATAGCTTGACCTTAGAAAATGTTGACCTCCTGTATTTGTCCATTTTGATTGACAAATAAGTGGCTAGTTGGGATAAAGCCCAAAGTTCTGAATGAACAAGTGTATTGGCAGGAAAATCCATGGAAACTCGTTTATTTAAGAAAGTATTATAAAACCCCAAAGTGAAAAAACAGACAAAAAAAACCACCAAAAAACATTTGCCAAGAGGGAATTTTAAATATATTGTCCTCAAAATCTGGATTATATTCAACCAAATAAGGAGCAGATACATAGTGTGTAGCTTGGTACTAGTCAGAGCAATAAAATTTTCTTTCCACAATACCCTACAAGTTGTTATAAAGGGATGTATCAAGCAGAAATGATTCACATGGATAAATCTGAGAAGCTGGCAAACTGATCCTAAGGATGGGGATAAAATGTGCTATGAAAAGTAGATACCTCATAATCAGAGGTTATTCAGCTTCCAGAGATTTGTTTGTTGGGTTTGCTCTGGATGGTATAAATATTACTTCTGGAAAATTAATTATTTTCTTAGTCTTTGTTTGATAGATTCTTGTAGTGATGGAAGATACCTGAGATCTTGCAGATTGGCACAGAGCTTTTATTGTCACATTTACAATATCTGATCCTATTATTTCTAAAATTAATTCCTGAGTTAACAAACTGCACAGTGAGCACAGTCTCAAACATAACTTTTTTGCCTATAACATGGACAGCCAGATTTGTTATTAACAGTCAACTCAAATATTCATTGAAAAGTGTACCATGTTTCGGTTTGGCAAATGAATGGAGCTTGAATTATAACAAACAAGCTTCTGAAGTTAACATGTTTGCCAAAGTTTCTATCGGTAATTCTCATATGGCTGAACAGAAGGCAGGACAAGTGTCTCAACCAGTACAAAGACACAACAGGCTGATTTATGCATTGAACGTGAGAGGGAGAAACCCAGTTCACACATATTGCTGCAGAGCTCTCCTGGATATCAACACTGCAATACACAGCAGCAGGCTGTGCAGGAGGAATTGTCTTCAAACCTACACTCCCTCTGGGCCCCATATATTTCAGGGCTCTATCAAATGAGTCTGGGAATGAACAGCTGTTATTTTTCTTCCTGGTAGGGACAGAGAGATAAATTAGCCTGGATGGGATGCTCCCACTTTTCATAAACCTGACACATCTCCTGGTCAGGGAAGGAACCCCTGACAACACCTCCCATCTCCAAAAGAGGCCTGGCAGTGATTTGTGAGGGATTAGGCCAAAACTGAGAAAGGCTCAGTCTCTTGAGTCTGTAGCCAGCTGCCTCTTCAGCTAACTGCTTTGGCACCTGGGCTGCTTATCCCCAAGATGTTGTTGTAACTGAGCATTGTCCCAAGTGAAGTCCTGAGAGCAAATGAACTTATGCTGCAACATTCAGAAGGTGCAGAAATAGTTCTTTGTGTCTCACAGACCTCTTGTTCCATGTTCTTCGTTTATTCCCACCAGCTCTGACCCTGTTTTGCTTTCTTATGATGGACAGAAAGAATTGGCTGTTTTTAGCTCCAGCTCTTCTCTTTCACGTGAGAGTCATTACTTCACTTTGTTTATTTTTCCAGTCTTTTCATATGTTGCCTGTAGACTCGAGCATACACAGGGATGTGGCCTCCTCAGCAAGGAGTTCTGCAGCACATCACTGAATTGTTCCACACCTGCCAACTTTCCTGCAATTTTCACCTTCTCTTCCCACATCTTCTTAGTGGATCTCACCCAACAAATAGCTGCTGCTCACCTCACCGTGGCTACAGTCATCATTCAGGCCATGCTCAGTTGTGGGGTACAGCAAAGTCTGCTCTAATTAACAAAGACAAACAAGGACTATGTTGCAGTGTGAAGATCCAAGTTAGATCCAAGAAAACAACCAATTTTTTACTTTTTTTTTCCAAAAACGTTATGTGAACTGACAAGAACTGTGGAGCCATTCTATCTCTGTGAGAAATATTGTCTTTGACCTGCCTTTTCCAATATAAACATAATTCTGCATGTGTGTCATTAAAATGCACAACAAAAAGAATTGCTTCACTGCCTGTTGTCCCTTGCTGGGAGGGAACAAATGGAACAACCCAATGGCAATATGTTAGTCACTTTGCTTCATGCCCTGCTGCAATGTTTTCAGATACTCTGGTGCCTTCAATTAGGATCTCTCTATAAATGATTTTTTGGACAGAACTGTGGCATCTAAAATTAAGTATGAATTATGTCAAGCTGAGCAAATGTGACATCCACTACAATAAGCATGTACCAACCTTCAACAAATATATGTGTTTTGTGGAATTATTTCATTTAGCATTTCAGGCTAAATTGCAGATGATTGTCTGAGGTATGCCTTGATTTTTGATAGTGATCTTATTCATATTATTTGAGTACCCACAATTATGTAGTGGCTTTTTTAGAGAAAATGTATCTCCTCCTTTCATACAAATGGCACTTATAATAGTCTTAAGTGGCCTTGCTGAAATGGGGTGCACTGCTGACAACTGACAAGATGGAATGGAAGTGTCTGAGACTGGTCAAAATCTGCAAGCAGCTTTGTGAGGACGAAAAAGTTCCCAATTTCAAAGTTCTTTTTCTTTTGAAAGATTTGTACCTATTTCACTTACAAGATTAATTTTTCATTATTCTTGCTTTCAGTATTTATCCTGAATGTTTTACGTAATGGTTAAAGGGAATTTTCCAATGACACCAACAGTATCAAATGTAGTATTTAGTTTAAAAGATCTTCCAAATTGTGTTCTTGTCAGATGTCATTGCATCCTTCTAACTAAAAGAAAAAAAAAAATAAAAAAAAAATTCAAAGAATAAAAATCAAAACAAAACAAAAACAAAAAAAAAACCAAAACACATAAACCAAAACATCCTTTCACTTCAAAACTCTCCAATCAGCATTATGACATCTTGAACATCTCTCATCCATTTCAACTGGATTAAGACCAGGACCAGCATTTTTATAGTCAATTTCCTTAATGTGTCCGAGTTCATTGTAATCCTTTCCCAAACCAGAAGGTGGCAAGCACTCTCAAAGTATGAGCTGGATCCAAACAAGCCAGGCTGCCTTCCGAGAAAACCTCAGCCACCATTGTCCTCAACTGAGCCATGGGTTTCCCACGCAGGGATCCGTGTTTTGCAGCGTCCAGTAAATCACAGCAGGACACGACTGAAAAGGGAAGAGCGGAATGGATTTAAACATATCATCTATTGTAATTTAAGCAAAGAACTCTGAGATTAAAGTAGAAAATAATGACGTGGAAAATAAAGCTGACCGGAAAAAATGAAATTTCCTCCCCTCAGCAGTTCTTATGAAGGAAGAGCTCCAAAGAGATCGGGCTGGTTGCCAAGTGTGGCCAAAGAGGAGCCACGGAGCACCTGGAGCTAAACCTGCCCCGTAGCAAATGTAGATTAATCTTACAAAATACTAAATAACGCTTGGTGTGTGTTTTCCCAGAAAGAAACTAGCCTGAAACCTTATTCAATTATTGTCACTGTTCTTTCAGCAAAAACTGCACAGTTTTTGTGCTAATCTGTCAGTCCTAGAAAATGGAGTAATTTGTGTGTGAAAACAACAATAGTGGAAAGCTAATGTGTTGAGGAGTGCCAAGTAGGAGGCATTGTTAGGAAATTGCCTCCCCAGCATGTTCTTCTTAAGCATTTTAGTTAAATTTCAGCCTGTGAGTTAGCTGGGGGGGAATGGTCATCCAGAACATACTACAGAGGAGTGCCTGAGGGGAGGATTAATACACCTAGAGAAGTCTCTTTTACAGGGAAACCAACAGACCCTCCATTTTACTAATGCTTATGTCATGACTTAATTTTAGCACTTGGCCTAAAGGCTTCATGTCAGTAGGATTATTTTCCTGACAGCCTTTTAAAAAAAAATATAATATTTAATGAAATGGTGGATAAGAAAGTTTTCAAATAAAGGACATGATTTCTGAGCTTCTTTTTCAAATCCTGAGGACCTCAAAGTATGAGGTGGCAACACAGTCTTCAGGTGCCCATGCGAGCTGACAGGAGCTGATGACTTGAAAGCAGTGAGGATACAATCCTTTCTGACATTAATCCTGGGCTGGAAGCAAGAGACAGCTCCTGATGTCGTTCATGTTCTTAATTATACATTGTGAAGGTGCAGGTGACTGCAGTGCTGAGAAATCAAATTCATCTGTACCAGCCCATGCCAGGTACTTAGTGTAAAGGTGATCTCTGCCCCTTCCACTTCCCCATGAAAGCATGAGGAAAAAAACGGATGAAATGAGGTGCCAGAGAGGTGGGAGGACAATACCTCTATCCTCATGGCAGGCCATGACCTCAGCTTTCCCTTCTCTCAACCGCACTAAATATTGGGAAAAGAGTGTTGTTTGGGATTTTCAAAGGTATTACAATAAAGATACAAATTCAATCACAACAGCTGTAAATGGATTTGAGAAAAGACAGTGATCTCATATGAATTCAAGCTGTACTCAGAACACACACAGAACCCCATGTAAGATTTACCATGTCTAGGGGACCCAGGCATGCCTGTCTTGTACCTCTAGCCACCAAACATGTGTCCAGAAACAAAAACTGCCCCATCTCACTGGAATTTTTCACATGAGGTGCCCCACTGCAAGTGGCTTCATAGCCCTGAGCACCTTCTCCTCAAGGCTGTCACGGAGAGCAGCTTTGCCCTGGAGAAGAATAATGACAGGGTGTTTCACCCCTCGTCCTCAGGTTACCTTGCCCCAAGCTGTAAGCCCAGGGCTGTTTGAACTTGAGACTCAGCTCTGCTCTGAAAAGCTCTGTGTTTACTGAACCTCTCGGTCAAGGGAGCTCAGAGTCCAAAGTCCTGCTGCTCCCTGCAAAATTCACGCTGACCTGCGGAGCTGGTGAAGAATCCACCTGCAGCACAAGGAAGGGGTGGGATAACATCTGACATAATGCCAAGGGATAAAGAGCAGTCACAGAGGAAAGCTGATGCATAAAGAGGAAATTTGAGGCAAATAGGTTTTAATTAGAGTAGCATTCAGCCCTTTGGATATTTGCTGAATGCTAAGCCAGATTTAACAAGGCATTTCCTTGCCAACCATCGCATCCATTAAAGATAGCGCAGAATGAGGAAAGATATCCCGAGGGATATCTTTAAGAAGAAGGTACCTAAATCAGAGTTTAAAAGGTCAATTGTATCTTTTGCCCTGTTTACAGGTATCCACTAGGGGAGAAAAATGTTATTGCCCATTCGCTGCAGGTTCTGCTCCCTTCTGCCAGCTCATCTTTTTACTCCATTTTTAATAGCGGTCACTGCAAAATAGCACACCTGAGTAAGCGCTGCCTTGGGAGATGGACTCAAGGCAAGGACCAGAAAAGACAAGAAAAGGAGCTATTTAAATTGGACCTTTAAATGATGGTTCCTGCAAAATGATGCTGAGGTTGAAAAGTGAGATCTGATGTTTTCAGGAAAAGACATCCTACTTTTCCTCCTAGCACTGACTGATATGTGTGCTGCTCCTTCACACCTACAGAAATGGACTAATGTTCAATGCCTGGTCTTTTATTTTGGAGGTGCTGTGTTACACAGCTCAGCACTGTGCTGGTACCAGACAAAGCAATATCTGCCTGGGTAAAGGACATTAACTTTCCTTCTGAGGGGATGGTGAGGCTCTGGCAATGCGCTGGAAGACTTGTCCATGATAAAGGGGGCTTGCTTCGTAGGAGAACAAAGCAGAACTGTATATCCATGACCAGGTTTGGGGAACCTAAGCAAGTCCTCACAGATAAATAGAAATTTCACCTAAAGATGGGTTTCCAGAGCAACTGAAGGTGTTTGGTTGAATGTGTCATGTGGCAGCTTTTGGGGGTGAGGAAGGAACAGCCAGCAGGGGCATGATCACATGTCATGTCATCTTTCTCAAACTGGAACTTTTCTGTTTTATGTCTTTGCCATCTAAATGACATTTTTATCCCTTTAAAAATTAAGGTAGAGTTTAATATTAAACTAACTGTTAGAACAAGTGAAAACAGAATAGGTTCACCAGATTAAAAATGTATATATGCACTTTTTTTCTCCTTTGCTCTATATCTCTAAATCCTTCCAGATCAGCACAAACAAAATTCCTCCCCTAACTCTTCCGTCTTCTGACTCTTTTACAAGAACTTTACTTATTCAACCCTATGTTTGTTCCTAAAGATGCATCTGAGCCTTTTTCCAGCTATTAGTACCTAAGTTCAGGCTGACACTGTACTGTGACTTTTCTGTGACTGTGCACTGTAACATTCATACCTTCAAGCATCCTCTGCCTTGGAATAAATAGAGATCTGTAGTTACTTTATGAGGTCCAAACCAGTCCTTCTTAGGGCTCTCTGAAAGATGACTATATTTTATCTCTAACTATTCAAAATGGTGGGCTTTCTCTTGATATTTTCAGGTAAGAGATTGAAAAGTAAAAGAAAGGGAGGAGTAATATAAAACTTAATGTGCATACAAAAAGGGTGGGGAGGGAACGCAATGAAAATTCACACTCCAGTTGGCCTCTCCTCCTCTGTAGCTCAGGCTGAAGCCACCCTTGTGACTACTGTCTTTGGCAGCTGTTCAGTGGATCGCAGCTGAAGATGCTCTTGTGAACCTGTGGGAATCAAACTTGCCAAGTTTCTCAATAGCTCTGTTTGATGCAGTCTCATCTTTATTTAATGCTCTTTTTCCTCATCTGTGGCTTGGTGCAGCTCTCCTCTGTAATTGCCATTAAGATGTGCAGGCGGGAAGCATCATGTTCTTAGGAGAAGAGCAATCCTCTCCACCTTCCTGTCATCCTGGTGAGATGTCAGATTTAGACTGGAAAGTAGTGACAAGCAGACAGTCAGAAGTGGCCTGAGATTCTGCTGAGAAGGAAGGGATTGCAGCAGATGAGGCAGTTCTGCTTATTTCTAGTTCTTGCCCCAAGAGAAGGCACAATTCAACCGTGGCACTGAGAAGTCAATGAGAACTATTGAGTTTCCAAAGCCCAGTGAAATCCTGAGGTACAGGACAACAACCTGCCACGGAGTTGTTCAGAACATAGAGGCCCAAAGATGTGGTCTTTCCAAACTCTGGGCCCATGTTTTCCCCTCACCAGACTATCCCTGTTTGGAAAACTTGTGTGATCTCTTAATGTAATGCCAGCTTACCACTCGAACTGCTGTTCAGGCAGAATCAATATTGCAGCGAGTTCTCATTAACTGTTGGGTGAAATGTGCGTGCTGCTGTCTCCAGTAAGAAAGTGACTGTTATTTCCCCATTCTACAGATGTCCCTATTCATCATTTCATTCTCAGGCATGACCCTGAAAGTCGGACTTCATTACAGCAACAATCCCAAATCCAGGGGGAAATTAACCAAAAAAGAATTTTTTTTTTCAAAAGCAAACAAGCAAACAAAAACAAAATGCATCTTGGCAACATAATTGAAAGAAACTCATCACTTTTAATGAAAGTTAAAGGGATTGTATTCTAGGCAAGTTAATTATATCACTGTATTATTTCTGCCTGACAGATTAATTTCATTTATAGTCAGTGGGGAAGTAACCCACACTAGAAGTCCATTGTAAAGCTTTTCATTGATTTTTAATGGGCTTTGAGTTGGATCTTTGGTCTATTTTCCCTTTACACCTCTATATAGTGCTGAGCAATATAAAAAAACAGAAGGTTCAGTCCAATTCTTAGTGCATTTTTTTCTGAAGGAAAATGATCAGCAGTGATGGGTGTTAATACTGCAAAGTGAACTAATTCCCCTTCTGACAAATCCAAAATAGCAAGGGGCGCAATAATGACCTGCTGAAATGAGTTTTCATTGGAAAAAGTGGTTTTCTTTCTTGCTCAAAACACTATTTTAATACTCTCATTTGAAAAATGTAAATTTTTCACTATTTTTTTTCACTTAAAAGTCATTATAAAAGCCATGACACTGAATAGTTAAGAGTAGTGTCTTCACAGCCAAGTGCTAATTTTCACTTTTAAAGTAGGATTCCTCCACTGGTGTTACTTAAAAGTGATGATGATACTTTCAAAAAGTAAGCATCTTCTCTATCATTTTCTGACTATTTTTCAGTATTTTACCTGTTAGGGAATTGTTCTACAATTAAAGAAAGTAGAAGAAGTTTTACTTAGTAATTTACTTCCCCCAAGACACAAAAGCCCTACTTTCTATAGAAAAAGTTTGAAGGGAATATTTACCTCTAAAATCTCTTTGGGAAAACTTTTTCTTCTCTGCTGGGTATTAGATGCAAACTTTCTCATCTTTTTCATAAGATGTTGAAACAAACCTCTTGCCTGTTGAATGATGTGTGCAATGTGTTTGCTGGCTGCCATTATTCATAGTCCACATGATAACTGTAATCTAGGGCATAGTCTTGAGACAGTCAGCTCCATCTGCACCCTTCTGGACAGATTTTCAGATCTTCAGTGGCTCAGCAAGACGTGAGATGCTTTCAGACTAAATCAGGGCTGTTTAATCTACACAGTTTTATACAGTATTTGCTTTGTACATCCAGAGACCATCTCCTATAAAAACATGTAAATAGGAATGAACACCAGAGAGAGAACTATCCACATACAGAGATGGGATTTGCAGAAGTGCTGCCCTGGGATGTTCAAAACAGTAAAAGTGCACTTCAAAGTTCATTGTGTGTTTCTTTAATACTCAGGCATGGGAATTCTCCTGACCCTCTTTCCTTTTCATGGCAAATGTAAAAAGCGGGAAGTTTCTTTGCCTTTGTGGAGTTGCTGAAAGTGTAAAAAGTAAAACTCTGCATTTTCTGTAACAGGAAGCAGTGATTCATAGATCTGAACCTCTGGTCTAAAC
This sequence comes from Anabacerthia variegaticeps, assembly GCA_035583185.1. Classification (NCBI taxonomy): domain Eukaryota; kingdom Metazoa; phylum Chordata; class Aves; order Passeriformes; family Furnariidae; genus Anabacerthia; species Anabacerthia variegaticeps. Next base: position 26,233,976 of record JAWWEW010000166.1, on the reverse strand, counting down.
CCCTCAGAATTTTAGGCTCCAGTCTCAAATGCATCTGTGTGATTCTTTACGTATTTAGAGAAAGCAACGTCAAATATCATGCAGTTTAAGGTTCACTGACTGATACATGTTCAGGCTCAACAAGGTTTAAATTTCTCTGTACTGCTATAAAAATTTCTGCAGCACCTCACAGTTCCCTGTGATGAGGATTTGTCCTGTTGTTGCTATTCTAACTTTCTCTTACACCTCTCTATCCTGCTCTGGCTCAGCAGGTCTCTGAGTGGGGCTCACTCCCTGTCCCAGAAGTGGCTGCAAGTCAGTACCTGGTGTTTAAGTGCAAAATACACAGCTACAAGGGATATACTCTCACTGGAATTTCAAATCCAGTCATTCCACTCCTTGGTTTCATATTTTTATTTTATGCTGGTGAGAATCAGGGTTGAATTCAGTTATTGTTCCAAGGTGTTGTCTCAGAGACAGAGGAGTAACTGTTTTCTTTTGCTGGATCTGCTGGAAGAGAAGTCTCATGAGAATAGGTACCTCAGGAGAGTGAGAAATGCAAAGGCAGACTAGTGTGTGGAATGACAACCAGCAAACACACCCTGAAGGGGTTTAAGAGGCATCAGGATCTGGCACTGGGCAATATGGTTTAACCTTTTAAAGGTTAGAGTAATAATGCTGGGTTGGCAGCTGGACTTGATAATCTTGAAAGTCTCTTACTACCCTGATGATCCTAAGAAAAGGTGAAATTGAATAGTCCATTGAAAGAAAAGTCTGTGCAGTTCCAAATGCAACCAGGAAGGTTCCTTCAGGCTCTGTGAGATGAGGACCTGGGAAGACCTCAGCGCAGGTCAGGTCCCATAGCCTGTGGTCTCTGGAGAATCAGATAAGTCACTGATGTAGAGTGAGAGTCACCAGACTGTGTGTCTTGCACATGCTGTGAAGCTGTGAGTGTAGTCCTCACCGTGGCTAAAGTCATCTTACCCACAGTTCACATGGGATCACAGTGTTGCACATGGTTTTGTCCCCACAACTAGGCAGCCACAGCAGCTACAAGACAGTCAGATAGCCAGAAGAGAGCCACAGTAAACTATGCAGTAGTTCCTCTACAGCATATCATATTCATCTTACTCATAAGACATGGTTAATTTTCACATGGAATCAAAAAAAATGTATCAGTTTGTTTACAACATTTGTAAAGTTTTCTGGATATGTTCCATATTCAGTATTTTTTATGGCTGAACTCCCCCTCACCTGGTTAATTTCAGAGTGGTTTTATGGTGGTGTAGAGTAGTTTTACATGAAAAAGGAGTATATCAGTTTGGTGTCTAGTCTGAAAAAGAGATGAATGTGGGGAAGGAGGTGTTACATGATAGAGGTCTATTAAATCTCATGTGGCATATGAAAGGTTAGCCTCTGGCTAAACATGGACTAGGAGGTGTTTGTAGCTTCGAAACAGGAAGCTGGTTTAAAACAAAGCAAGGAATATACTTCACACAATGCAGAGTTTTGGATCTCCTTGCTGCAGGATAAGCTTTAGTGGGCAATAAAATTTTATTACTTCAAACTGGAGAAACTCATAGAAGAAACATCCCTTGGAAGCCCTGGTCATCGCCTCCTACCCCACAAATATGTACTTAAAGCATCTGAAAGCTGGGAAAGCAGCTTTCTCAAAATTGTGGAAATAAACATTTGTCCTGCTATTATACTCATCCATAGAAACAGGAACTTGGATGGGGGGAAAGTTGCCTTTACCCTGCAGGACTTCATGTTCTGCATTTATTCAGCATTGCATGCTCAAAATTATTAGAGAAATTTACTGCTATAAATCAAGTTGTAAAACGAGGTTCTCAGTAGACATGTGGCTCTCATTGTTAGTTGTGAGGTTAATTTGCCAAAATCCAATAGCTCTGTCTCCAGTGCCAACCATAATTTTCAGATAACAAATGTGATATCAGCAATTTTGATAGCCTTTTAATGTGTTTTCTTTTAAGACAATGCTAAGTGGAGAATTGCTTAATGATCCAAATTGCAACAAATTTTAACTACCAAAAATGAGCTTATATAATGCTTCTTAAAGTAGTCAGCGCATTATCACTTGCCAGGAACATACCACAGAGGCAGAGAAAGCAAGGCGCCATGTTTTCTTTACAGAGGTGTTGCTTTTTATTTTTTTGCAAAGAAATGCAGTACAGAAAGGAGATTAAAGTATAACTCAAAGCAGAGTCATCCTAGGAGAATGCACAGGTGACCTTAGATAGGGTGTATTTTCCCTGAGATGGGAGTTAACCAGCTAACCTTAAGGGACAACCCTCACTAAAAGGGTAGCTGGTCTGCTACTCAAAGGTATAGCCACTGTTGAGGCTGTAAGACCCAAACATCTCAGAAATGTGTGGAGAAACCCACTGATTTTAGTAGGCTTTGTATCAGGAGTTCCCCTTCAAATACCACCACTTTTTTTTTCTTTAGAAATGAACAAATTTTTCACCTATAGCTTTTCCTTCAGTTTTCCCTTTTGGTGATTATGAAAACATGATACAACTTAAGCAAATCAGCCACAGAGTGGTCCTGCATGTTGTGCAGTTACTGCCATCTCAAAATAGGTGATGTCCAGCCTGGGTTGCTCTGAGAAAGGTTTTGTGATTTGAGTGCAGCTTAGGGCTCAGGCACAGGAAAGACCTGGTGTGAGTGGATCCTCAGAACCTGTCTGTGTGTCTGCTCCTACCCTGTGGCAGATCCCTCCTGAGTACCCTCAGCTGGGCCTGCTGAGGGAGAGCAGCATTCACATACAATAGCCCAGTGTGCTCATAGAGGGAATTATCCCAGTTTGACTGACACACAACAAAACCATCAAGTGGCAGGGACTTGTTTCTCTGAGCTCCCAGCTAAATTAACCACAGTTGTTATTAGCTGAATCACTGAAACCACAGTTCTCAAGGTTTTTATTCCAGGGGAGTGTTTTTAAAAGCCGCTTACCTAATCTACAAATATGAGTACTTGTGTTTCTATGATTTTCATTTATAGAGCTTGCCCTCTAAATGATTTTGAGATTTCATCCAAAGTGTAAATCACCAGTGACCACTGATTCAAATACAGATTGCAGGCCCAATACTTTATGCTTTACCTTTATCATAAGAGTCATCCTCTATACACCACTGTAGAGGAAAATTGCTGCTTTCAAGACCAATAAAAAGCTAGGTAAAACAGTCCCAGTGTATGAGAATATGATCATAGGCCCAGATTCACCAGTATTCAGGGAGGAATTGTCATATTATATGACCTTAAAGGAGCTTACTGTAGTTACTGGAAATCAACTATATTGTCAAGAGGTTGTACAGAGTACCTGCAGAGAAAATAAGTGCAATGTGCTACGTAAAAAATAATTATGAAGCCAAACCCCTGACTATTTTCATGCAAATTGAAGACTGTTTATTTCATGGAAAACCTTCCAGCTAATGTAGTCTAAAATATCTATGCCTCAGCAGATTTTCAGCATGGATCCACATTGGACCTAACACATGAAATTTCTTTTCCCTTTTATCTGCAAGTGATCTGAAGTATGAAGGAGTTGGTCAAGCTGAACTCTAAAGAATACTTTGAATATAGTAGCTGTATACTATGAATATACAGCCTTGAAGACTCCCCTTATTGTCCACAGAAAAAGAAACATATGAAAAGTCATGAATTGTCCCTTACCTTTTTGAGTATGACATAGATGACATATTGTGTATAGTATCTACCCTTCCCTTCTAAGTTAGAGTAGATGCTCAGGTTGCAGATAAGCAACAAGAAACAAGTACCCAAAAGGAGTACAAGAGAGAAAGCAGTCTAAGGATAATCAGTTAAAAATCAGTCTTTGTCTCTCAGTGACTTCACCGTTGTCTGTGACCATCACTTAGCACTTCATTGTGGTGGTGCTGACAACTAGTGCAGCACAGGGATGATCAGGAAGGTATTTCTGTCCCTAGGAAATGTTAGCAGAATCTCTGCTGTATTGAATTGCACAGGACTGGTGGCACAGGCACATAGATCTGGCTCGATCCAGTGCAAAGGAATGGAACACACTGGTATCATCTAAGCCACCTCACGCTATATTAGCTAAGGTAGTATCAGTGATGGGTGAAGCAGTCTAACTCAACAATTTCTAAGAATACTTAATCCATATATTTATTATGAGGGCTTAAACTCTTAGACTCAGCCTTTTATTATGTTTTCAAAATTCTTCCTTTTTAAAATGTAAAGTCATGGCTGCAGAAACTTGATTTGATGCCTTTTAACCATGACTATTTGAATACTTAGATGCCTTAATGTTCAGTCCTGTGAGGCTAAGTACTCATGTGATCTGCATCTAGTAGTAATGTAATCAAACAATTTTTTTAGCCCTGTTTGTGCTCTCAAAACTCAACAGGGTAGCCTTAGCCCAAAAGGGAATGAGTTGCTTGTTTTCAAGGCACTTTTCCTTTTGCTGCATACTCTTGGGAAATCTTATGACACTGAAAATTATCAATCCCTATGGACAAGCTGTCCCATGGCATTCACTCTCACTGACCTTTCCCTGCACATGGGAATTATTCCAGCTATGCTTTGTAAGCAGTAGTCTTTTATCCTTCACCAGAGTTGTCCAAGGGGATTTCTGCTTTCATAATCTTCCTTCTGCTCTGATTTTTGTGGTGAGAAAGAGAAGCAAGGAGGGAACAATGACTGCAGAACAAGAAGGAGAGGCAACTAAACCTCAGGCAGCCATTGTACACAAGGAGCAGATACCACTCTGTATGTCCAGGAAAAAATAATGAATTTCATTGCATACTTCCTCTAGAACTGTTTGCATTTTGGGACAGATCTTTCCCTACTGTGACCCAGTACTTGACCAGAAGCTTAACATTAAAAACACAGGCAACTGTAGTCTGAAAGCAGTGAGATGTGCTTGTCTACTTTACTGCTTTCCCAAAGGTGAATTGTTGCCCTTTGCAGAATCAAACCCAAAAAAAGAGCCTGAGAAAAGGAGCCCAGGGTAGAAAGACATACCAGCAGGCTAGAAAGATATAAAACTGTTGTAGAAAGTAATTTCTAGTTAGGAAAAAGTGATTTGCAGGACTAATTTGAGAATATATCTGTCATGAGCCAGATAAGATGAGCCAGGACTTTTAAATCAGCCATGCCTCCTTTCTTTGGCTGTTAGCAAAGAAAAAGGAACTTTATGCACAGCAGGGAGAATGTGATGCCGAGCTAATCAAATGTGCGTGCAGAGGGAGCAGCAGATGACAAGGACGAGGTTGGCAGGATGTCGCCAGATTGTTTGATTAGCAGTGGGATGGTTCAAAAGCTCTCTGTCCTATCAGGGACTTGGCACAGATGTTGGCACATGACTCAGTCCTCAAGTAGTTGTTCACAGCAATACTGTTTGGGAAACAGTTCTGCTTCTCTGAAAACAGGAAGGGGATTAACAAAAACAAAAACAAGGATGAGAAAGACAGGCTACAAGACTTTGTCTATAAATGTTAGACTCTGGCTCTTCTTTTTTCTAATACCATACAAACTTGGGATGAAATGAGATATTTGAGGTGGGATAAAAATGGGATAGTCTAAAATTAAATCTAGCAAGAGTAATACGAGGGAGCTTAGATGAGTAGGTGTTTTCTTTCCCCTACAGTCGATATTCACCTTATTGTTCTTCTCTGTGTCAGTTTAGACCAAAAAGACACAAAAATTAAGTAAGGGAGAGAAAAAAAAGAAAATGTGATGGTTTATTAGTTGTTCTGTTTGTTGTTGGTCTTTTGATTTATTTTTTTTTTTCCTTTTGGACGAAGGTTAAGAAAAGGAGTAGCACTATCTTCTAATGAAACAAAGTTGCACCTGTGCTCTGGGGAAGCTAAGAAAAAAGGGACTGATTTTAGTCATGTGTATATAGGGGTGTGGGGAAAATCAAAACACCAAACCTACCTACAGAACAAGTATAATAATTGTTTTTGATTACTTGCAACAGGTTTTTCAATCTAGGGACAAAATATATATGGATTAAGAGCAATTTTATGAGCCATACAAATCAGTATTTTCAGAAAGAATCAAGATTTTTGATGTTATAGCAAAGCTATAATCTAAATTAGGTTGTCCAGACACACAGGTAAATATTGTCACTGGAGTGAAAATAGTTCAGAAAAATTAGAGGATCTGTAATCTCCCCTGAGACTTTAAATATATCTTGAATTACAAAATAACAACTCAAATAACTCCAAAACAGAATATACATTGATGTTCATTTTATACATTTAGTACAACACATAATCAGCTATCATGAACTTGGTCAGCTCTGTTAAAGTCAACAGAGTAGAACTTGTTTTTATCTTGTGGCATCTAATCCAGAGTATACATGAGACATATATAACAATCCAATGGGTATATGGAGAAACACTGTAATATAGCCAGAAGTCTACAATGGGATTTCATATGCCAATATATTTCCTTCCAAACTGTACATGTAACTATGATCTTGTCAGTTTTCCAGCACGTTCACATGGTTATAGTACTTTTCCCTAACACGTCAGTCTTCTGACTAACCTGTTGTAACAATCTATGATACCGTTCTCTGACAGCTTGCCACTGCTTTACATAAAATATGAGGCTTTTTCTGCACTCACAAGTCGGATTCATATCCCATAATAAGAGCACGTGGGAGGTGTGTGCAAGTATAGATATAAGTGTACATATGTGTAAATAGACACACAAATCCAAAAACATCTGCCTGTGAATCATGAGAATTACAATTAAATGAAAGCGAGTAGTGTCAGGATAGACATTTCTCCTAAGATGAGCCTGGTTTCTTTTCCAGCTCTGTGAAAGACTCTTTGTATTCCGTCACCACAAAATTCTGTGCACCATCAGTGGAGTAACAACTTATTGCTGAGAAGTGAACTCCTTCCATGGAGAGACTTTGCATTTGTTATAGAAGAGAACTGTCTCCAATTTCAGTCAGATTCATTAATTTAGTTTGTGATTTTGAAATGACTCACATTTCTTTTAGTAAAACAGACTAAAGAACATAACATCAAATGCCCAAGTAGGTACAGCTTCCTGTTCCAAGTCCCTTTGAAAATTCTGGAAACACAAAAACTGTTCAAAATGTTGTCATCTTTTCATGGAAATGTGGGTTCTTTGTTCTGCACCACACTCACAGACCTGTCAAGTGATTCCTGGAATTTTCTGATGATAGAACACATTTCTCTCATATTTGCATAGTTTAAATTCACAAGACCATGACCTCAGCCTGCCAATACCACTGATAATGATGCTCTAGTCTCAGTTGTAGTTATTTCCACTAGATGAGTGTGACTGATTTGTCAGAATGGCAAAACTCATGGGGGAAAAAGACAAATTAAAATCCAAAAGATAACTTTGAAAGTTATCTTTTATTAAAAAGGGAAAGTTGTCTGCTTCTTTCAATACACAGCTGTTAACTCTTCCATTCTTAGTTTTCTCAAAGGACTGGCAAGAAATGCAGTATAATCTAAACTACCCTCTCTGGAGTTCAGCCACCTTCTGGAGAGAGCGAAGGAGAGTTCCAGTGCTGTGGTGATTTAGTCTATTGAATAATTAATTAAACTCTCCAATATATCAATTGGCAGCTGCACAGTAACACAACACTCCCTCAGCTGTGAACACAGACAGAACCACAGACAGGTTGAGCCCCCAACTCATGGAAACATGAAAAGCACCTTTGCTGTCTCCCTGCTGCACTCCACAGACCCACAAAATTCAAATCTCATATTCTCCATGATCCAAACATACCAAATGCTCCCCAGCAGCCTCTGGAGAATGTAAGACCTTCAGTCTGGGTGCTCATGGACATGAGAGCTACATCTTGCTGCCTGCAGAAGAAACAGGCAGCACTGCCACTGTCAGACCCCAGAAAGAGCAGGCAAAAGTTTAGTGACCTGAGAGAGAGGACCACATCCCACAGACAAAGGAAAGCAACAAACACTCCATGTTTCACATAGCCTTATTTCTTTTTTATTCTAACTATTTCCAAATGAAAACTGTCCCTCCTGGTCTCTGTGGGGGGCTCTTTCCTGACAGGCAGATGAACCTTAATTTGAAAGAGAAAGCAAACAGGTCCCTGAAAAGCTTTTCTGTACCACTGAGAACATCAGTGTCCCTTACTCTTCTCTTAGTAGCTGAAGCTGATTGTGGATGTTCCAGAAGTAGCTGTAGAAAAGTAGTCAGGAAACTAAGCTGGGTAAGAAGTGTGTAAAACATATTTCTGACCTTTACATTCATTTTAAGTTACCATCTCAAGATCTTTCCCCTGTTTCTGGGCATCCACTTTGACCCTCGTAATCACAACAAATGTCACTTAGTCAACCTTCCCCCTGCTCTGATCCATTTCTAATAGGGATTGCACTAAAGACTTCACTATATTTGTGCCTGTTTTATTATTCATCACTGGGCAGCCTGGAATATGCCACTGGTCTATAAGTTTGTCCATGACTGAGTAAAGTCTGCCTGAAATGAAGAATGGGTCACTGTGAACCGGCTTAGATCCTGCCTTCACAGGCACATCCAAAACAGAAATAGCTTTCACGTTGGGACCCATTGACATCAGTGGAGAGACCTGATCTCAGTGGGTTTTAAATCACACTCTATAGTTGAGACTTCCAAAGCAGCCTGGGAGAATCAGACACATACCTTTCACTAGAGTGAGTGTATTAAAGCAAATGGAAGATACGTGTCTGAAATCCCCTAGACTGGTTTGGAAAAATAAACTACTGTGCAAGCTGTACAGCTTTCCCCATAGAGAAAGCTGCCAACTCTTGCTTTGGTAAAAGTAATGGAACTGTGTGACAAAAAATCCACACCAAGGCCTGGACCCCTCACCCTTTAGGGAAATAGGGAGAAACATGGCAGGAATGTTTTCACTGTTAAACCCTCCCCGGTTCAAAGCCATTTAGGAGAGCAGTTGGTTTGCTCTGGATCAACAGGACTGTCCAGACAGACGAAGCTTCAGCCCTACATGGATAAGGGTTCCCATTTCAACCACATTTGTTTGTGCTTACCCCAGGCTTGTTGCAGAGGGTCAACTAATCACAGCAACTATGCCAGGGGAAGGATGATAGAGAGCAAGGAGCAGGCATGACTAAATGCATTTTCTGTCATTTAAGGATCAGCAACAAGGCACTATGTTTTCATTAAATAAAAAAAAAGAGAAAGAGAAAGAGAAAGAGAAAGAGAAAGAGAAAGAGAAAGAGAAAGAGAAAGAGAAAGAGAAAGAGAAA
>JAWWEW010000166.1:26110228-26217686 GCA_035583185.1 Anabacerthia variegaticeps | reverse complement strand
CCACAGGACTCCGGGCCCTAATAAAGCATCGCATAAACTAACACTCTGTTGGTTTGTGTCTCTCTAACGGGCAACAACTATACAAAACACTTTAAAGAATGGGAAGAAAGTTCCTATGTACCCAGAAAAATCCTCTTCTCTAACCTGACTCTTTTGAACCCTTTTATAGATCATAGCCCTGTTCAGAGCAGGAGTCTCCTCTGCTAGTTAAAAAACACCTCCTCTCTTTGAAGTTCTTTAGAGTGAGACATGGACATTGTACAAGCTCTCATTAGCAATATTACAGCTTTATTGGACCCTCAGCTTTGCACAGTGAAGCCTAAGAAAACAGCAGTCCCCTTTTGACACATCTCCAGGCAGGGGATCCAGGATAACCCATTCATACTGTGCAGCATTCCCAAACTGTTTCCTGGGTCTCTACTAGGACTCCTCCTCTTCAATCCACTTTATTTTCACAGGAAAAATGGTGTAAGGGGAAACCACGCTTTCCTGACATGGTATGTGGTGGAGTGTCTGGGAGAGAGCAGAATACTTTGCCAAGCTCATGCCTACTGGTCCCCATTTGGCCAACATTGCCTTAGCAGTGTCAGTTGTTACTGTTGCAATTTAAAATCTGTTCCTACATCTAATAAGCTGTTAATTCTTTGCAAAACGTAGGGGCCAATGTTGCTTCTTTGCAATATTTCAGACGAGGATAATTTTTTTCTAGACAGCTTTGTCCAAGCAACAAAATTAAATGTGTCATTGTGTACACACACAACTTACTAGTGAAAGTTCTTCTGTAAATATATACATTAAAAAATACACATAGATGTATGTACATGTAAAAACACACAGAGAAAGACAGAAGAAATATGAGATTAAAATTTGCAGCTCTGTACTCTGCTTTTGTGGTTTAAGTTAAGTAAATTTTGCAAAATTTTTTAGACCTAAAGAACACTCCTTTCTAAGAGTGGTCTGTTTTCAATGCTAATGCAATTACTCCTCTTCTTTTCCTCTAAGCAAATTCCTCTGCAGTATTGGAAAAAAGAAAGATGAAACCCACTAAATTGGTCCCAGCTGCCTAATCTAACCCATAATAGCAGACGTGTGTGGATCCCTTTGACAGAGGAGGAGGAAAGAGAACTCCATAAAACCATCTATGTAAAGGGGCGTCAACCTCCACTGACTCATTTCCAGGGTCCTCCTCTTCTAGATTATTAGCAGAGGTGCTATTCATGGATTAAAACAAGTCCTCATCATTCAGCTATGTGGTTCCCCATCCAGGACTCTGACTGTTTCTCAGCTTGACAGTCTGGACTTGAGTTAACATTGCTTGGTATTGGAACTTGTTTTAAACTTCACTTGCCTAAAAGATGTGATGTGGATTCAGGAGAAGGTAGATTCAGGTTCTCAACTGTTGATTTATACTTTCTGTCACTCAATTTATCACCTTTTTTCAATGGTATTTGAGATAACAATTTCAGAGTCAGAACCCATGGTTGCTTGGTCCTTTTGGCTACTTCTTCACCAACAGATGGTAAGAAAATCAACCCCAAACCCTTAGGGAAGTCATGAATTACTTCTTATGAGCAGTACCATTTGGAAAATGTCACATTAACAGAGGATAAAGTTCTGTTCATACATAGCTTATGCTTCTGCCTGTGCTCCAGAGCCAACAGCAACATCAAATGTCTACATCTGAAAGAGCAATTTATTTCCCTAAACACATATTTCCTCAGGCCTAAACTACATTTTAGGATTTAAAAATTATATTCAATAGATGCAGAGTCATCCTGTCATTTTGTTATGCAAATGACAGTATTGTCAGAGTTAAAATCACAGGGAAAAAAAACCCCATAGGTCAATGCTTAAACTACAGGAAATGATCGATTTTTTAATTACAACAGAAATTCAATTATACACTTATCTAAGACTTATTACTAGATGCATTCTTGTAGAGGACACAATTGCCTGCAGGCTGAAATTCACATCTAAGCTCAAACAACATCCCTTTCAATCAGATTTTCCAAAGTCTCTGATCTCCACTGAACAGTCAGTGCAAGGACCTCTTTTGAAAATTTTGCTACCAGCAGATTTCTTTCCCTAAAGAAGGAGCAGTGTGAGGTTTTAGAAGAACCTCCTAATAATGTTTCCTTAAACAGCATTTGCAAACAATAATAGGAAATACACTAAGCCTGCAGCCAAAGAGCTTTAATGAAGATGGAGGGTGACAGATGCAGGAGCAAGATCAGGGAGGACACCTGTGAATCTTTACAGCTGAAGCTGCTAAAAGAACAGCTGAGATATAAAAGGTAAGGCAATGGGTGTATTAGTGACGTAGCTGAAAATAGTAACGTGGTAGGAAGGATTGTTTCTCTCTCTGTCCTTTTTTTTCCAGTGGTTTAGCTGTAGTATGAGAATAAATATTGAGGCAAAACTCATTTCTGAAATAATAATGGTTGTCTTATAGAAAGTGCATTTGTTTCTTTTTGGAAGCTTTCTCTTCCTGAAAGTAAGAAGCTCAAGGGCAGGAAAGGGAAGGATGTTTCAAAAGCAGAAATGATGCAACTGTTGCTCTCTTGGGATTCATTGCTGCAAGAGCAAAGGGAATCCTGGAGAATCAACAAAGGTAATGTCTACCAAATCTGACTCCTGGCTGTTTCGGGTTTTTTGTTATTATTAGAAGTGAATGAAATGAGCTTCTTTCTTGCATCAAAAAGAGGTAACTGGCACATACTTGGATTTGATTCTTCATTAGTAGCTTTGTACCATGTCTCTCTTGAGTTTTCTGCCAGCCTTTTGCAAGGAAGCTCAAAGGACTTGTTAGATGCCCCTATTGAGAGTAGCCACCAACCCTGGTGGTCCCCCATCTCCTGATCTTGTGATCGCAACTGTATCTGAGGTGCTCAACCTCCATGTTGCAAACCTGTCTGTGTAGGTGATGTGTGGCATTATGCTTTCACAAATGGATCCCTTCCTGAGGGTTTGGCTTAGGTCCTGCTTTGATGTGTCTCTTTGATTGACTCTTGTAGAGAAGCACTGATGGCTGCTCAGGCACGCGCAGGTACAGGGAACATTTGGGTAGCTGGCTGGTTAGAGTTGCTGGGACATTTGCTGTTTCACCTGCTGTTGTACCTTCTGTGGCAGCCACTTGATTTCTGTTGTGCCAGGTGTGTTCTGTGTGTCGATGGCTCCTGTTGCGTCACTCTGATGGGGGTGACAAGCAGGTCATAGAGGGATTTGCTGCTACTATGGCTCTAAGAAAAACCAGGGAGCTCTCTAAAACTAGGAAAGTTGTGAGAGCGTGCAGGTAGCACTCAACTGCTAAAGGGCCCCAAATTTTACCTGTTCAAGACAGGAAGAAGTCTGTTCCAGGCTAGACTTGTTAGCTTCCAAACACAGATTTACTTATCACAGAACTACTCCTCACAACTGTGGCACCATGGGATTAATTTTATCCTGACTTACACTGACCTTCCCTCCTACCCAGAGCCCCAGGAAGGTAGTCATAGTGCCTCTTGTTGCACTCCTCTAGTTGACTTCATGTGCATTGCATTCACCTGGGAGCTTTCTAGCTGTGCTTCAAAACCTCTTCATAGTCGGGCTCAACTGTTTCTTAAACAAGTAGTCTTCTCTTTCCCTGCCTTTGTGCCTTCCCTTGACATATCCAACATGTGCTGCTCTTGATATATCCAAGGCATCATATGAGGCTTTTTTTTGATAAAAGACCATGTTACTCACTAAGAAATGGACTGATTATGTTACTGTGAGCATGGAAAATGACAGAGCTAGAAGGACACTAATTTTTTTTCCCTGGGATGCATGAAGCTGAGAGGGTTGTGTCCTGCAGAATGTGTGTTTGGCCTCACTGTTTGTTTTGCTTTTTCTTTGGCTTAAAAAAAATAATAATAAAAAAAGGCTACATTCTATCATAATCCTTGATCAGAGTAATGTGCACAAATTCATAGGATACATGCATGTTATTAAGTGTTTTCCTGAGAAGCAAAATATGTTTTCCTGAGAAGCAAAATATGTTAAGAAAAAATCTCTGAGTTTGTGGAGCAGACCTTGGGCTCTCTTTACAGTCCTATTTGTGGAATCAACTTCTCCCCAGGCAAGTGCAGACACAGCATATTGTGAAGTGTACAAGAGACATTTATTATAAAGATAAGAGGGTTGATTTATTTTTTTGTGGCTTTGGAAGATGTAGTGTAGACAGTACAGTGGACAGTCTATTTAAGTGGTTGGATATGTATAATTTAATAAGAAACAGTTGAGAGCAGTTGTTCTTGGAGTTACCATTCATCCTCTATGATATCCTGAGCTATGCTTGGGAGTCAGTTCGAGGCTACTGAAAAATTAACATGTTTAGACTGAGGCAGTTTGCTACAAGTTTCTCCAGATTGCATACGGCTGGGATTTCTCTTTTTGATTTTTGTTTTTGTTTCTCCCCACTGCTCACCTGTCACAATTTCTGATAGCCTAAAAACTAAAACTTAGAGGGTGTTGTCTCGGTGCCACTGTTCTCATGCATTGCTAGGGTTAGCTGTAGGTCACATCTAGCTCTTTGGTGGCTTTCTAAGTAATTGTTTGTTGTCTCTGGATCGTTTGCTCCTATTCTTATGTCCTAAATGTGCGAATAGAGTGCTGCTGGGTTTATTTCATCTTCCAGTCTTTTGACAGAGAAGTATGGATACTGAGCCACTGTTCTGGATTTTTATTTTAAATCTGTTTTATTTCACCCATTTATCTTGAAGTTGTCTTTCATGTTGCAGCAAATAAAACTTAAGTTGCTAACAAGGTTATCATCCTTGCTCCTCTCAGTTGGGGTAGCAAACAGTCTGTCAAGAAGCCAGTCTTGAAACTTTTGCAGGTCAACCAACCACAGCAAAGTAAATGTTTTTCTTCCATTTCTTTTTGTCTCTTTCTATCGTACTTATTTCTACAAAACTTTTTTACCTGTCCTTGTCTGCTGTGCTTGGCAAGGGTACTGTGTTGTCAGGTTCTCAGTGTTCAAAGATTTTTAGCTAATGGTTTTCAAGGTCAAACGCCTAAGGCTTAGTTCTTGAATTCAGCACAGGCAAGTAAATAATTAAGTTGCCCACGATTTTCTTGCTGTTTGTCATTGTCCTCCCTAATGGAGGTGAGAAAATCTGATTCCTCAGAATGAACCAGACTTACCAAAGTCTTTGAATTCTTCAACATCATTTTAGATCCTAGAGAGATGTGGTGCATGTAAATGTGTGTCACTGCCTTAAGCACCTTCTGTCCAGGGCTTTAATAGTTACATTTAGATAATAACAACCTAACAAGCATATTCTTCTAAGTGATATAAGAGCACTCTCGAAATCAGCTACAATCAGTGGGAACCGCAGGTTATGCGGCACATGTGGATTCCCAGTTTGCTTGAATATATCAGAGTGGTGCTGATCCTGAATCTTATCCTCAGTTATTAAAAAATACAGCCTCTGGGCATGTTAAGCTACGTGTATGAATTCTGTTGTTCTGAAATTCACAGGTGCCTTGTCCTGGTGTGACACCGGGAGGCAGGCATGAGGTATGTGTGTGGAGGATGTGATTTGCTTGCATCTGGCTAGGATGCTTGTTGTCAGCTCTAAAGATAAACTCCTGTGAACTTGAGTAGTGCATTTATTCTGAGTACTGGAAACTGAAGCAGGAAACAGAATATTAAGCTGCTGTTCACAAGGAGAAAAAGAGGTGGTGTAGATTCAGGCATAATGACATCATGAAAGAAATGCAAATGTGACATTATGTATGAAAACAGCTTGAGCTGACGAAGCAAAGAGCCTCTTGAAGACTAGTGAGAAAACATCTAAATTAGTGAAGCAGGATTGTGAAAGCACCAACGTACTACTGCAAGGCTGTTAATCACGGCTGAGAAGGGGGAACCGGCCTCGTTTCCCTCAATGAACAGAACATCAGCTGTCTCACTAGTCAACAAAGACAGAGCAAAAGAGGTTTCGGGTCACTAGAGGCTCTTCAAAATAAATAAAACTCAGCAAATTGCTCCTAAAGCCAAATGAGAAGAGGATGCTTTTACCTGAAACCACCTTCAGCAGCAATCCAAACTTAAGGTAATTTTGTAGCCATTTTATTATGAAAGGATCAATTTTCCTCTTTCAAAGGAAAGTGTGGCAGTTCTTTATTATTTATCATTCGAACAAACACATTAGGAGACTAGCCAAGTAAAGCTCCCTCAGCCCCAGAGGTAGCACCTGGAATTGATTTCTCACGTCCTGTATAACTCCTCTCCTCCATAAATTCTGCAATTTCCATAACAATTGGGGCACACTATCTTGTGTGATGTTACTCCTGGGCTCACAGAAACACAAAGCAGCAATCACTGTGCCTCTTGCCTTGACTACCCAGCAGAGCTCTACAGTCATTGAAAGCTTGTGTCAAAATGTGCCTTAAATTCCACACTCCTTTTACAGATGGTCTTTGCTAATACAATCCACTTCTCCCGTTACTGTGCGCATAAAGCGATGTGGTCTTGTTCCCAACCCAGGCCATCTCTGCACATTTGATTTGCACTTATGACTTGCAAAAAGTTGTTAATGTAAATAGCTATTAATTCAGTTGCTGCTGTTGTTTTATTGTCAACCAACTTTTTTTTTGTTTTGTTTGTTTGGGGTTTTTTTGGGGTGTTTTTTTTTTTTTGGTTGTTGGTTTGAGGGTTTTTGGCGGGTTTTTTGGGTTTTTTTGTGGATAGCGAAACCCAAGGTTAAATTAGGGTTGCTGTTATCAAGCATTTTGGTATCCAATATTACTGGTATTGCATAGTGCAGCATGGCCTTTCTTGGAAGCTCTATGTACATGGACCAGCTAGGCCTGACCTTTCTCTGCCTGAGACATCTGATGAGATCACAGCTGGAGGTGGTAGTTATGGACATGTAGTTATGGGAAAGTCTGGGGAGATATTTTTAACAAATGAAAATGGAAAGCTTGCAAAAGCATGATGTGAGCATTGTTTTCAGTACTTTGAGTTCCCTTCTCATAAACATGTGGAAACTCTTTAGGTCTATGGTATTAAGGTCCTAGTTAATTTATTTTTCCAGACTGCTTGCTGCAAAGCTTTGTTCTATATGAGAAGCAAATACTGCAGTCCAAGGTCATGGAAAGCAAGGGGAAAAGAGTTGTGTGGATACACTGAAGAGTTTAGTTTTTAGATTTTATTTTCTTCTTCTGTAGCCAGTATTCAGTATTAAAGAAAGGGAAAGCTGATTCAAGGATTTTCTTTCTTGTCTGTAAATGCTTTCAAAATAATCATAAACACATGTTAATATGTGGTACTCTGTAGAGGAGAAAGAAAAGCTATGGGAACATATCCAGCCAACAAAGCGTATATGTCCCTTTGAAAGAACAAAACAAACAGTAGAAACAGAACAAAAAAAAAAACCCAAAAGGAGAAGCTACAGTTTTTGACAGACTGAAGGAGCCCTGCAATTTCCAGCAAAGTTAGGAAATTTAGTTTGTTATTCAGAAACCAGAAGTTCAGGGGTCAATAGGTAAAATCAGAGTGCAACTCTGAAGAGAGCACATGGACCGTCTGGTATTTGCTCGGAGAAGAAACATGCCAGAAAAGTGACTACAGGCATCTCCCTGTCATAGGCAACCCATGGCCTGATGTCCCTGACTCTGCAGAAATGAACTTAGTGTGCTCTAACCCAGATGGAGATTTAGGGCTTTCTGAAGTAATGTAAAAATGTCATGTTTGTTAGCCAGAGCAAGGCACATCTTGCAATTGCCAAAAAGTACCCAGAAAAAAACCCTGAAAAACCAATTTATGCTTCAAATTATAAATTCTCAATCTGCAGAATGCCTTTAATTGGAGTGGCACTTGAGGGCCATGGACTCGCCCTCTCCGCAGCACTTGGCAGAGCTGTCATGTGACCTGGAGCCAAGTCCAGAACTAGAACATTGTACAAGCCAATTTAATTCTCAAAAAAATGAAAGGAAACATATCCAGTTTTAGATGAAACATTAGTGGAAGTTGCCAGGACAAGACCTCAGACTGAGAAACTGCAGAAAGCAATTGAGGATGTTAGAACAGGGTGAACTGGACGTTCTGTCTTCACACACATAACTTTAGCCTTACCATCAAGGGAGAGCTCAGTCCTGGGTGGTGTTCTGTGCCAAGATTTTCAGTAAAGAGAATGTGGTGATAAAGAAAACTGTGAAGCATAATTGCATTTACTATAATTTAGGTCTTGAAAATTGCTAAAAGTGAAGATCCAGAAACATGGAACAATTGTCTCACTGGCATTAAGTAAACTCCAATATCTTCCATATATTCCAAAAGTATCAGAACTTCTGGGATTTTTTGGCAAGAAGTTGGAGTCTAATATTAACTTATAGGACTGGACTCTAATATAATTTGCTTCTGGTGGAAAGTAGCTATTGTAGTTTTATTACATTTTTTTTCATTTTATCTACATATAATGGTGAATATTTTTCAAATACAAACTCTCCTTAACCTTGAGCTAAATCACAACCAGAGACCTGCAAAGGCATTGTCCTTGTTTATATTATTCCGTTAGGGAAACAAAAATCTATATTTTGTGTTACAAAGCAGTACTAAAAAGAAGGGCTCTCCTTATTCTTGAAATAGGTATTCTGTACCACTGAATTGCACTGGTAAATTAAGTCAAAACCAGTGTAGGTCAGACATAGGTAGTCTGTAATTCATTAAGGCTTTAGAGTTTTATAAAATATTTGTTTGCATGTTGTTCTTGGGTGAAGTTTCAGTAGCCACCACAAACATCCTCTATTTAGGGGTAGATTTTTGTCTCTGCTTTTAAATAAGATAATTAGCCCATATGTCAGCTGTTTGTCTGTACCATATCTTCATGGGAGCTGGCTCAGCCCTCTTAGTAAAGCTGGAGTCAGTATATCATGCCTAGAGAGTAACAGAATGGATATTTAAATGTCCAGCTGCCTGACTGAAAACATTATCCCTGGAGGATCTAAGGGAGCTCAACAATCACATTGAAATGATGAAGTTAAATCTCATAATTACCCATCTCTTGCAAAAACAGCTGTCTCACAGGTCCTTTCTGCAAGCATGTTATCCTGTCCCAGGTTGGAGATGTCTTATTTCCAGCCTGCAGCAGGAGGGAAATTTGTGGTTCTTCACATCTGTTGTTAGATCTTGTCTGCAACTTCTTCTCTGGATGCTCCATCCTGGAGGTTGAACTGGGAGCTGATGATAAGCAGCATTTGGGACCAATACTGTTTCCAGGATTTATTTTAACTAACCTTTGGGATAAAGCACTAGACAGCAAGAATTTTATTAAAAAATAGCAATATTTTATTTCAGTTCTGATTGTGATTTATAAGCCAATTTAGAGCAGCTTTCCTCATAAGATACAAAAATGAAACAAAACCAGCCTCTGTATTTTTAGAAAGCCTGGTCCTGCTGCTTCAGGATTTTTGTTTTGGCACGTGGGGAGCCAGAGTGAGAGAGAAGCTGCTTTTATTTGTTTATTTGTGTGAACCTGCTTACCATATGGTTCATAGCAGAGAAGGATGGTCTTCCTGCTCTCTAACAGGTTTGTTTTCATTGACCATGACTCTATATACATCTCTGATGGCTGCCCCAGAGCTGAGCAGATAAATCCCTTCAGCATTTAGTCACTGTCTTTCTAACTCTACCTCCTAGAGGATGCTGAAACCACCTTGTCTGTGCACAGCCCAGAATATTTCTAAAAATCAAGAGAACAAGTGGATTTATCTATGGGCCACAAAATTAATAGCTTTACCAACCCTGCTTGCTCTCCATGTTGTCTTAGAATAACTATTGTTTTAGTGTTAGAAGTGTGTTTTTTCATAAATTATGCTTTTCACTGGGAAATATCTGTGGTCTTAAAGATTTACATATGCAACTAATTTTCAGCACAGAATTTGGTTTATTATTTGGGTGGTAACTGATGGTGATTCCTTTAGTGACACTAGAATTAAATAATACGTTTACGATGGACTATATGTTATAAAAATGGCTCTGGATCTTTTTATCTGGTGGCAAGGTTGTACTTTCAGTCCCCTTGGGCACCATGGAGACACTGCATGAGAGAGAAATTGGAACAGTTGGATGCTTCCAGTAATGTTTCTTTAGCAAAGTTTTGTCAGGTTATTCTTCTCTTTGGAATATCAAATCACATGTTATCTAGTACTTTGATATTCCCTGTGGCTGCACAAGATTCATAGCATCTGGCTATTGCAGACATAT
Source organism: Anabacerthia variegaticeps (assembly GCA_035583185.1). Classification (NCBI taxonomy): domain Eukaryota; kingdom Metazoa; phylum Chordata; class Aves; order Passeriformes; family Furnariidae; genus Anabacerthia; species Anabacerthia variegaticeps. Next base: position 26,207,455 of record JAWWEW010000166.1, on the reverse strand, counting down.
ATAAAACAGTTGTTATTTTTCTGCATGTCGGGTGGATTTTTGACTTTTACACACAAGAGTCAGAGCACTGGTTGTTACTTTCCTGCTGAATCTCAGCAGAAAACATTATTTCTGTGAGACCTCAAAGCAGGGTGGGTTTTTTTTCCCATCTGTCACAGCCATATATTTTCACAGTTAACAACGTCTCAACCTGCTTTTGTAAGAATGAACTTCCAATAGTTGGGTGTGAGGCTGTTGTCATCAGACAGATGTGAAAACTAAGAAACCTGGGCCCCAGGCTGTGATTCAAACCATCTGGGTTCAGGTCTTTCAGTTCTGCCTCTGATTTGAGACCTTTCCTCAGGGCAAAAATCACAAAGGTTATTTTCCAGGGCTCCATTTTGTTAAGGTCCTGTCTTATGCTTAAGAAAGTACTTTTGTCTTTGCTTGCATGGAGTTTGGGCTTGAAAAACCCTTCCCTACCTTACCCAGGAAAGGGCTCTACTCATGTCGTAGAGATACCAAAAGTTTGTTTAAACAAAGGAGTGTTCCTTGGTTTGGGGTTTTATTGGTTTGGGAGTGGGGTTTTTTGCTTGGTTTGGTTTTAATTTTTTTTTTTATTCAGCCTGATCTGTTGCCTCAGGTTGTAGCTGATGTTTCCCCCTGTGAGAACAGCAGCAAAGTGGGGCCTATTTAGGGCTTCCAAGTGCCTGTCCCACATATTCCCATGGGTTTGCACTGCCACAAATCCTAGTGTGACCAGTATAGGTACAGACAGGTATTTAACTCAAATGAAAATGCTAGTCATCAGTGGTCTGTCTCATTTTTGGCTGACACAGAGCTGAGAGCACCTCCAGACCAGCAGGGAGAAATGTGGAGATCTTAGGTGATTTTTGTCTGTCCCATAAAATCCCATATCATTCTGTGATTGCTGTCACATTGTGTTATCCAAAGTCATCTTGGAAAGCACTACAATAAAGGAGGCCTAATGCCATAGAGTTCATATTTTTATGTTACAGGGCTATGATGCTGTTCTGCCAGCAGGTCTCTTGGGAACTCTTTGGCTGCTTTCCCAATTTAGCTTCTACATAGCTGATTCATTTAAAGGGACAAGAACACCATATCCTTAGGAGTGCATGCTGAGACATTCTTTTAAAGACATGTCTAATGGCTTCACCAATTCTGTGGGTGCACTGGATTTATTATAGCAAATGAAAAGAGAAACAGTGGTGCGTGTTCTGCTGTGAGAAAGCAGCATGCACTGGAGATGCAGAGAAAAGGAAAATGTAAAGGATGTTTGAAGTGTTGTCAGGTATTTGTGGCTGAATTATCATTGCAGAGAAAGGTTGGGATTACTCAGATTTAACCAAACAAATAATTCTGAGTAGCAGAATTTCTAAATCTCTTTCTCAAGGGTTTTGGTGTGGGTTTTGGTTTGTGGGGTTTTTTTCTCCATAATAAATGTTCTGTGTCTGGTAAGCCATGAGCTCTGTGGCTGTGGCAGTCATAGCCACCCTCTCTTTGGACACAATGATACCTAATGTTTCTAATTTGGATGTTTCTAATGTTTCTAATCGAGGAAAGATCTTAATTGGGCTTTTCCTTCTGTGCGTGGGCCAGTGCTCTCAAAAAATACCTACGAATTTTAGATCTCCATAACTTCTGCCTGCCAGTCAAATTTTCTTTATCAGCTAATGAGGGAACAGGCAGCATATCATCTCAGTTCTGCATTTAGGCTAAACCCCGAAATAATGATATCTGTGACTTATTGTTTGTATAATGGTCAATCTGAACCTGGGGTTATAAACATTCTTCGGTTTACTGCAGTCCACAGGCAAAAATCCAGGAGATGGCAAAGCTGCCCTCAGGTTACATGAGTAAATGCCATGCACTCACTAGTCAAAGGAGTAAGATAGTTATGCATCACCATTTTGTTCCCTCTCAAAGATGTTGTAAAACCATTTTGTTAGATTGTGTTCTTAAGAGACTCCAGACACGGGCAGGACCTGGATTCTCTTCTGACCAAATGGCTACTGCTCAGCAAGACTGTCCCAATGAGTGCTATGAGGGCTTTAGTTTTTACCCTCTGGTCTCTCTAGTCATGAAGGCAATCATACCATCAGAGATGGGAGCAGCTGGTTCTGTGTTGTCATCCAAGCAACATGTCTAGAAGTACTGCTGTGCCAGTCTTGCACCAAATCCCAAAACAGTGCTAATATGTGGAGCAGCAGAATACAGAGTCAGCTAGAAAATCAGTGTGATGTGGGGAAAGGTGGTTTTGGTGGAAAAAAAAGAAGTGTGTTATACACTTAGTATTTTTGTTTGATGCTCTCTGAAAACTGTAAAAGCTTCACAAAATGCAAGCATTTTGAGTTTTTTTCTTGGCCTTGGAAAGATGTGTGCATAAACATGCCAGTGTTCAAATTGCCACAGTACTCTTTGGTGGTGTGCTTGCAGCTTCCTGCTCCACAGGATCCCAGAATATCTGATGTGGACCCTGATCTACTGTGTCAGAACTGGAGTTTGGTGATATGTTGTCTTATTATGACAGTGTCCAGAGAATCCAACAGGAGACCAGAACCACACTATCTTGAGTGCAGTATAGACTCTGGTTTTAGAATGAGGGAATTATTTAGTAGGACTTTCTTAGACTGCATGTGTTTGAAGCTTAAGGTTTCAGATAATTCTATGCCATGAAGAGGGTTTGCTCTGGTTTTGACATCCTCTTAGATGTTCATGAAGTTGAGGCAAGATCTAAAAATGCTTCAAGCTTAAACAGAGACACCATCAGACGTCGTCTGCTGCTTATGTGTCATGCCACATTTCTTTCCTCTTGCATCACAAGTTTTACATAACTTTACATTGTGATTTTTCTTATTGAGTCTATAAAGAAACCTTGACAATGCTGGAACTGAAGGTCCTTTCAGCAGTTCTTTGCCTTTGTACAAAGAGCTCTTCTTTTACCTTTAATCCTCCCTGTTGAACCTGAGTTGACCAGAGTGAACGTAAACCATTTAAATTGAGGGAAATTTTTCTTTTAATCCCTTTTGTAGCTCTCAGCTTGACTCGTTAAAATGTCCTTGTGTTTCTTCTGTGAAATTTTTTATTCTGCCCTAAAGAATTATGTATTCTCTAACAGAAAAATGCTTCTAATAAAATAAAGACATCTAAGACAGAATGTTCTATACCTAACTATACAACAACTAAGTCATATCAGAAAATCTTAACAATAAATATGTCATATTTTTTTCCAGATATACAGATGTTTTACAGCCTCTATAGGAGAAACAAATGAAAAAAATACTGTTATCCCTTTACAGTCAAAGCAGTAGTTCTATTTGGGTCAGGAGAAGAAATGAGTTGAGAATCAAATGTCACTGCAGTCATCTGTCTCATCAAAGAAAGCACAAATTTCTGCTTTCATGATCCCGGCAAAACAATCAGAGGCTTTTTCCTCCAAACCAAACCCAATTTCCACTAGCACTTAAGCTCTAAACTTTTATGACATGATATTTACAGGATAAAATACCAAAGTTTTTCTTTTCACTGCAACCTTAGCAGCCTTCACTTTTTTTCAGTCCTTTTGTTTGGTTTCAGTTGCTTCTTATGCCCATGGCTGAGCACAGTCACTCACTAATACTACTGCAAAAGCCCTACAGCTCAAGGCTCGGATGGAGACACCCGTAGTATTTTGGTTGGGAGCTTCCCTAACTTTACCATCAAGTTTTTGAATGACCTGTCTAGTTCCTGTACTCCAAAGGAAAAACATATGGCTGCTACGTCCTCTGTTTCAGAGAGATTCCTTGACTTCTCAATATCACCTGTCAAGCAATCCTATAGCCTTTGATTGGTCTTGCCAAACTGCCTTATGTTCCATCTTCTTATCTGTGAACCCACTCCAAGGGTTCTCAGTCTCTTTCACTTTGTACATTTTTTTTCTTTTAGAGTTAGGTTAATGTTTTTCAGGTGCACATGCACCTTATATCCTTTTTGACATAGGGCACAGAAAATTCTATGAACTGTAGGTAATAATTCCAGGTAATAAACAGTGAACTAAGGCCTATGCATGTCCTTTGTCAACTGTGAAAACATCTGCTGTTCATGTTTTTTCTGTCACATTTCTTGTCAGCATCTTTCAGTTTTACCCCCAATCTCTCAGTCCATCTGACACACAGATTGCAAGGAACCAACTTCACTGTGGCAAATGAGATCTTCTTTTGACTGATTATTTCATATGATCAATAAGTCCCATCATCAATTCACAAGATAAAAATGTCATTTTCAGAGTTATTTTGTAAAAACTGTAGGAACGTGCCAGCATCTATCAAATACAATTTACAAAATATTGTCCTTGCAGATTAATAAATTGCTTCATAGCCTGTCAGCATTGCCAGATAACAAAGCAACATAGCAAATAAGCATGCTGTACAATAAAAACAGCTATTTATAAGCATCAAAAGTGTTGCAAAAATAATAAGCCTGGCTTTCTACTTTTGCATATCTTGAAAAGCAGTGTCTCCTGCTAGTCCCAGAATCACTGACCCTCTGAATTCTCAAGAGACAGTCCTATACATGAAGTTCAGCGTCATCAACTTGCAAACTGGCAAGTCTTTCCACTACAGTGCATCTACTGGTGCATTTTCTTTTGTTTTGTTTGTTTGTTTTATGGAAGAGTTTTTTTTGTTTATTTAAGGGGGGGATTTTTGGGTTTTAGTTTTGGGGTGATTAAACAAATCTTTAACCTTTGATAACACACTCCAAGACTATTTTAATCAACATCTTATTGTTATTTATGACAATTTATTGAAGCCAAATCTAAAATGCTGTAATTTCTGATTGATTTCTTTGCTATTTGATGAAGCAATTCATGTAGCCTTTAACATTACTGGTAATCTTTGTTCTGGGTTTCCAGTGGGAAAGTTCTATGTCATTTACAATGAGATGTTTCCTTGTAATATTGATCTGTCAAAAAGTATCAAAGAGCTTTCATGTTGTAAACAGATCTGACCTTGAGCATCTCTAAGTCCCTGTATGCAGCTCCAGCAGAGTCTCTTGAGAGATGGTGAAATCCCTACCCTTAATCTTCAGAACTGAACAAAAAAAGGTGTGAACCAACTTTGAAGTTTGCTCTACTTTGAGCAGGAGGTTGGACTAGGGACCTTCGAAGGTTTCTACCAACCTCTGTTTTTTCCTGTCACTCTGTAATTCCTACTTTTCTTCATCCTCTCAGATCATTTCATGTTTGTCTCTATCCCCTTTGAACAAGTATCCTTTAACTTTCTCACAACTATTATTTTGTACTCATTCTATTTACCCCAGATAGCTGTTTTCATTTCCTACTTTAATCAGTATATTTCCTTCTGTTTCACCATCGAGTTTCTATGCAATAATCTTAAATTGATTTATCTTAACTCATTCTATTTCTCTATCAGATTAACTCTTCTGTTAGAAAGTGTGCAGACAACTGCTTTCCTTCATGTTAGCACTCTGTTTCCTTCATATCTGTTTATCTGTGTGCAGATATTTTTCTGTCATTACATTATTCACTTTTATCCACTCTAACTTTTAAAGGAAATCCTGGAAGTCTTGTCCTCCAGAGAAACTAAGTGGGATCTGACAAGCTTCCCTTGGATTCCAGAGGAGTCCACCTGCCAGGAGTCCTTTCTCTGTGAATGTCTCCTGCTGGTCAGACATCTTAAAACTTCAGAACACAAAATCTAGAGCTTCATGCTAATTTTCATGACCTTTTCATGCCTTCTCAGCAAAGCATCAAGAATCATCTCCTTAGGACCACAGTTTATTATGGACAACTCTGATCTATTTACAGAAGTCCAGCAGTCATTTGTCACAGCATGAACAACAATTACAGGCTTCTACATTGTCTTTTCTCCTCATTAGACAGTTCATGTCATCTCTGACACCGAGAAGGTACTTTCTGATTCTGTCATGACCAGAAGTTCATGATAGCCCAGGTTTAATTTCTTATGGTGTCAAAATAAATTAGAATTCCTTTCTATCTGCAGGTCATGCTTCCTTCTCCACTATGCCTGGCCAGTGTATTCCTCTGCTTTCTGTCAGTCTGCTGTCTCAGCATTATCTGTTTATCTCTCATGCTGTCTGGGACTTTTTTGCCCTAGTCTCCATTTCTGGATACCAATTTTCCCATTCTTTTCTTTTGTCTGCAAAACACCTCATCAAATGTGTGGAGTTTGAATGATCTCCTTAACCCTGTCACTTTTCAAAACACAGGCTTCTCACCATACCTCTTCTTAGTTCTCATTACTTTATTCCATCACTCTGCTCCTATTTCCACTCATAAATCACTCTATCTGTAATTCACTCAGGAGTTATGAACACCCTGTGCTTCTGCATCCACATAATCTTTCTTCCTCCTTTGTGTTGGGATGAAGATCTGATACTCAGTGCTCACACACTCACTAACTAGGCATCCTGCCCTATTCCTGAAATATATATTGAGAAAGCATCTCATTTGCTTCAGTTTCTCTCCACAAACTCCTTGGCCTACTCCTGAGCATTGTCCTCTTATTTTTCATTCCTTTATCTGCCAATCACTTCTTCTGATACCAGTCTAACTGCATGTATATTGCGTATTTGTTTGTTTTCTGTTTTCCTACTAAATTGAAAATATTTAGTGAAATGTCTTGTGAGAGGACATGGAGGAATAAAAAAGGGAACAGAATTGAAATTACACTATCGGGATTGTTTAACAGGTTTAAAATTAGATGTTTTTAAATACTTTGAATTATCATAGACTTTTTTTTTTTATTATTTAGAGAGGTAATCAATATTCCAATGTGTTTGAAATAAGATTGGAGATAATGGTATGTATTTTCCAACCGACAGACATGGAATGAGAAGAAGATATTCCCTGATGTGTTTGACAGAAGGAACTTTGTAGGAAATTTTTTACACATATATCTTCTCTTCTGCCACCGGTTCACCATACTGCCAGAGCACTAAGAGTTAAAGTTCCTGAATGTTAATGTTTGCCCTCTGGTTCACAAGGTATTAACAACAAGTATACAATCAACCCTTTAACTTTTTAAATTAAATATCTCACATTTTCAAGGCAATTTTTACAAAAACCCTATTATATGGCATAACACTGTACTCGTGGTTTCTATTTGCCCTTTTACTGCTGGCGCCTAGTTCTGTTTACTTTGAAAACAATGTTTTACCTACATCATGCAAGCAGGCAAACCATATTTGTGCAAACAGATGCCACAGCCATTCCAAATGTGGACAGCATAGCTGGAATGATATTGTTTCTAAGCTATGCATAGTGGTCCAGACCAGTAGTATTCATAGTTTCAGAGGATGCATGGCAAAATGAAATTTGTTTTAAAAGTGCCAAGAAACTTGATGTGTTCTAACTGAAATGGTTACAGACTTCTTGAACTCTCATTAGCCTTTATATTCCTTGCCTTATTAGAGCTGAGGCCACTTTGGTAAGGACAATCACCAAGCCTGGACTGTTGGCTGGCCCAAAAGCTTGTATTTAGGTCTGTTCTATCTTCTGAACCAAGGATTTTACATCTTGCTGCATGTACCTAGATATCTGAGTTGCTACTCATCCAAGGGGCTACAAGAGAGCTGGAGAGGGAATTTTTACAAGCATATGGAGTGACAGGAGGAGGGGTAATGTGTTTAAGCTGAAACAGAGTAGGTTGAGATTAGATATTAGAAAGAAATTCTTTACTGTGAGAATGGTGAGGTACTGGGACAGATTTCCCAGAGAAGCTGTGGATGCCCCAGCCCTGGAACTGTTCAAAGCTAGGTTGGATGGGGCTTTGAGCAACCTGGTCTAATGGAAGGTGTCCCTGCCCACAGCAAGGGGTTGGAACTAGGTATTCTTTCATGTCCTTTCCAGCCCAAACTGCAGACTGGATTCTATATGTTTAATGATGTCTTGCAGGACATCCTTAACAAATGCTTTTGGTGGTTACAGCCAGCCTCCTGACTTATTGAATTCTATAGCAAAAAACCCCTTCACCCTTCAGGAATATTTTCAAATGTATTTTGCCGTATAACATGTTCTTTTAAAAGACTGTGGTTTGTCTTGATTACTGATGTACTAGCACTGCAAGAAATTCACAGGAAATCATGGTGAGTTGTAGTTTGGTTATAGTGAAATTTCCCTCAGGAAATACACTGGAAATCCCCTGGTTGCTGTTTAAGGGAACTAGAACAAATATGAGAGAGGGGCTGGCCAAGCTGTGGTTATCAAGTTACATGCTAAGGCCAAATGATTGAACTGCGTGGGTCTTAAACTGGCTTCAGGGCTGTGTTGGAATGGGAACTGCTAGCTAATTTAAATCACTGATGTCAGGGTGAAATAAAGCAGCAAACTCTACTGTAGCTGACATTGCTAGGCTTGCCAGGATGAAACTGCCCATCCAAACTCTGCAACTCTTGAAGCAATGTGGTAGCAGTGGAGCTGCTACTCTAAAACTCTCTGGTTCTTAGATCTCATAGTGTTTGGTGCTTCTTGGCCAGAAAAATATTTTGTTATGGAGTTTACACCTACAGGACGTTGGGTCACCTGTGTGGGATGTAGGTATATTAGTAGGCAACAGTCTGCTTGCTTTTACCTCTACAAGGTGGTCAAGGAGCTGTGTCACTCAACACATATTCTCCAATGTATCCTGTGACCTCTCTGAGGCATTGTTCCCTTTTCTGGGAACAATGAGTTGTGACCCTTGTGTGCATGGCACATGTTGAGTGCTGGCAGCACAGACTGAACAAGCATTCACACCCAATCCATCCTCATTTACAGGCTGGCTTTTCTTATGCAGCTCATCAAAGTGGGCTATTAAATAAGGCTGTGTTTGAGAAAGGCTAAAAGCTGATGTGTGCCTGCCAACCACCTTCCAGCTGGCAAGAGACCTGAGCATTTCCACAAACCAAATGAGATGAGTTTAGAATATATTTCCTGCTGCTGTGCCTCTGAAAGGGGAAACAGCCTTCTGTTACTCAGGAGTGCTGCATGCCATTGAAGGGGGGAGGGATGGCATGTATGTCTGGCTGGCATTGCACAGGGCAGTGAAAAGACATTTATGTGCATGCCTAGCCATGTGCACTCACAGGCAACGCAGTTGCAGCAAATTAAAGCCAGATAAACAAGCTGCTTCCTAACAGTAACTTATGGTCCCGGCTGATCTCAGGCTTTTTACCAACATATGCTGTCAATTTTTAAAGTCTCAAAAGTACAAGATCTATGGTATCTGGGCTAATGGGCTCGTTCACATTCCTTTCCTTCTCAGCTCAAAGTTGATGCCAAGCACTGGTAGGTGAGGAGTTGAATTTAAAGTGGAGCCTAGAAACTTAGTGTAAATTCCTTCGTCAGCGTTTGCAATCTCTATCTCTGTTTTCCATCACGCCCCCAAAACCTGTTTAATGAAACACAGAAGCTTTTCTTCCTGTGTTTGAGATGCTCTATATTTTGAACTGTCAAAGAACTATGACACTGTTCCAGCTAAAGCCTTCAATCAGAAGCAAGAACTAGAACATTGTGAAATTAATGGCTGTGATGAGCACATCACTGGAGCAAGATGTGGGTCAATTTTTTTGAGTTAGATTTTTTTCTCTTTTGTCTCAGGAAAATGACATTGTAGCCAAGCAATATCCCATATCCCAGCTTTTCTTCCACTGTCTTAGAAAACTCACTAGCTTTTTTCCCATGTTTTGGATAAGTTCATAGTCAGTAATGAGAAGAAATATACTAAGCCTCATCACCATAAATTCCTTTCTTTTTTCCCTGCTTCTCAACACTGAGAATAAAAAGGATTTAATACTATAAACCTCATAAAATAGGTTACTCTGCCTAAACTCCACTTTTGGGACACTTGCAGACGTCCAAAATACAAGCTTTTAAGTCTTGGGTCACTGATAAAGTCCAAATATAAGATGACTCACCTCTTTGATTCCTTACATGTAGAATATCTTCTTGGAAAACTCTTGAAACACAAGTTATGGGAGACCCTGGAGGCAATTCCTAGAGAAAACAGGCAGAGCAGTTGAAGAGCTCTTTCTGGCCTTTAAATTCTGTTTATCTGCAAGAATCATTGATCATCATTACAGATCACTGTCAGTAGCTGCCAAATGGATGTTTCTTTTCTAGTTTCTGTGAATTCTCCAGGTTCTGTGGGTTTTATAAGGCATTTTACTAAATGAACTGTTGGCCTGTATAGATCAACACTTTGGGAATATCTTCCTAACTTTCCTAACAGGTGATTTTCTGGATGCTCTTTTTCACCCCTTCAGCCTAGCTGAATAATGCAGTCTGTATTCAACATTTTGCTGAAATACTTTTCACTTACTTGAAGGCAAAACAAATATCTTCCATATAATCATAACAGGATTTCTATGATAATACAAGCAAGAAGAATAGAGACCACTGTTGTTTTGAATTGCATAAAATCTAATCTGCTCTGTTTGGAACTGTATGAAAATATTGGTGGACTGTTTTTTCAATGAGGCATGTTGTGTATGAAAGCTGCCATCAATTAGGAAAAATATGTACTTAAATGTCAATAAAAATCACAAAGTTCCCACTATAGATGTTTCCACTTAGAAGCTGCTTTATAATACATCCACCCTACCACAGAGTTCAAAACCCACTCTTATAATTGGGTGAGTCTATCTTCATTTATGAGAACATCTTCACCTATAAAAACTGCAGCTGCAGAAAGCCCTGAAATGTTGTTGGAAAATTCCCACGCTCGGCTGAAACCACAGAACATCGTATCTTCTGTTTTGTGGGAAGCCATGCCTTCCAATGGTGTTTCATGTTGTCATACAGGCAGAGCCCTTTCCATCATGATCTGGTGGCAATCTCTTTTTTGTTTTGGTTTTTTTTTTTTTGTATTTGATTGCAACACTGAATATATAAGGAAGCATCAGCCATAACCCCAACTTACAGAAAGAAACAACAAAGATGTATTTTTTATTTCTATTACAGCAGATCACAACTGTGCTGTTGGGGCTCTGATACTGTAGATACTGGGCAAATACTGAAACTTGAAAATACTTGAAAAAAGAAAACTGTTAATGACCTAAACCAGAAGTGTGGGAGGTGTTAACCAAAACAGGGGAATGGTTGAAGGGAAGCTAAAAAAAGCTTTAAAAGTTGTGTAAGACATATGAAATGCAATCAGGACTTCAAAGTTTTGTGGAGTGCAGTACTCTTCCTGAAATCTGCACTGCAGGTTTATTATACAGGTAGACTGCATTGTCTGTAATGAGAGTATTGATAAGAATGCTGGGTCAGAACAATGCCTGCTAAGTAAAGCAGCGACAGAAATATTCAAAATAAAATATATAGTCTCATTGGAGAATGAACTTCAATAAAGTATACATTTCAGGAAACTGTTTTGATTTATAGTATTGCATGAGAGGAAAAAAAAAATATTGCACATCTATTCTGTGGGTTATGACTCACCCTCTTCTGGAGGAATGCAAGCAGACTTGCAATGCACTCCAACATGACACTAAAAATATCCCATTGCCATCCACAGTTTGTCATACAGAAGTATTTCTTAAGAGGCTTTCAAAACAAGAGCTTACTTATTCCAGTTCAGTTCATCAAATAAGTAGGCCCTGACTACTTTCCAAACTGCTGCACTGCGGTCTTCTCCTGCTAATTGGATTTTAATTATTTTCTGTGCAACACACTTAACCTGAAGCTTTTGCCTATTTGTAGAATAACAGTGTGGGGATGGAGCACATTAATTCAGATGTACAGCTGTAGAAGGAAAATATCGGTACTTCCTGTACTGGTAAAATGCCTGTATTGTAGGCTTTGTAACCAAAATCTTCTTGATATGGTAATGAGCTTTGTGTGATTCTATATGCAATTCTTACTGTCCTTTCCAAGTAACTATGGAATGATGCAGTTGCCTATGGGGTTTGAAGAAATGCAATTTTCCCAAAGATACAAAGTTCCTACCGGAATTTGTGGAAAGAACAGAAGGTGAGAAAGAGAAGCTTCAACCATCAGCCCATCCCTTACTAAAAAAGATTAAGTCCAGTGAGACAGTTATTTGTGACACAAACCAACAAAAGCCAGACACTCTTAATTCTGCTGCTCACGCTCTTCCTTTTAGCTCTGACAGATACAGCTTTCATAAGGTCTGGTCTCATAAAACCTTTTTCCATCCTGGTTCTTGTAAAAAAAAAAAATATTCCCAGTTAATGAAAATTAAAACATTTTGCCAAAGCCTTCATAACCCATCTGTCTGAATGCTGGGTGACCCGTGGCATTTTCCCTTAGTGAGCTTAGTGTGCTTCACTTGAGACAGGTTGGACAGTCAAAATCCAGGTCTGCTCTGTTATAGGGTTGTGTTACATCTGAGCAGTCCAGGTCCTCTGAGATCTCTCCTCTGAGCTAAGATCACTGAGGAAGAAGAAACCTAAAAGCCTTAGGAATCAGATCACCTAGATATTTTGGACTTGTCTTTAGAAAATTATTGTTTGAGTGCTTGATAACAAGAAGTTTTGATTATGCTTATTTAAAAGAAAGACTTTTCATTGATATTTCTGAGGGTTAGAATTTTTTGGTTTACATTCCAACACTGTTTTCCCCATCATAATATTCACCATTCTTGCTGTACAGGGGTTACGATTAACCAAACCCTTTCAGGGAAGTAGAAAACATTATTTGATCACTGCTGGGAGAAGTCTGAATGTGTCCTCAGTCCAGACTCTATTTGCACAAAAACATTAATTTCTGCTCATGGTGTTTTGCAAACAGGAAGTACTGGGCCTGTTTATGGTTTTGTTGTGTATTTTAAAGTAATTATTGCCCTATAGAAGAAGCCAAAGACTTGATAAGGACCCTTCTATGCTACCATATTTGGATAAATGATGATTCTATGTATAGTACATGTTAACATTAGAAACTTATTTTTAGATGACCGGGGAGACCTATGTAGTTTAAAATTAGCCAGACATAAGGACTATACTGTATTTTTAAAGGACAAAACACAGCTGTTGCATGTGCAAATACAAACCAGCCTCTTCCTCAGAAAAACTGAATTTTATAAATATGTTATCAAGGTCATAAGAACAAACTCACTGGATAGGAAATATTATTTTGTTTTAAGTAAGGGTGTCAGCAAACTCTCTGCCTGCTCTGTATCCAGATTAGTACTGATAGGAGAAGAAAGGCATTTGACAGCAATATTGGCTGGTTGCAGTTCTGCCTGGCAGAATGAGAGTGGGAAAGCAGGACCAAAATCAAGGCACTGTGACAAAGGCAGGCTTAGGACAGAGTCAGCTGCTTGTAGGAGTTGTGCAGTACTGGAAGGTCTAGTAGAGAAAGACTGGTTTGGTTTTCCTGCTCTGACAAAAGCATATCAGGTAACATGTCACAGAATCAATGAAGTTTGAAAAGATCTCTAAGACAGAGTACAACCTATGGCCGAATACCACCATGTCAACTCGACCATAATACCAAGTGCCACATCCAGTCTTTCCTGGAACACCTCCAGAGGTGGTGACTTTACCACCTCCCTGGGCAGCCCATTCCAATATCTAATCATTCTTTCTCTGAAGAAATTCTCCTTAATGTCCAACCTAAACCTCCCCAGGTGCAGCTTGTGCCTATACTCTATTGTTCAGTTGCTGGTTGCCTGGGAGAAGAGTCTAAACCTCACTTGGCTACAACCTCCTTTCAGGGAGTTGTAATGTGTGATAAGGTCACCCCTGAGCCTCTCCTTCTCCAGGGTAAACAATCCCAGCTCCCTCAGCCACTTCTCAGAGGATTTGCACTTCAGACCCTTCAGGAGCTTCATTCCCCTTCTCTGGACTGCTCCAGCATCTCAATGTCCTTCCTGATTTGAGGGGCCTAGAATAGGACACAGCACTTGAGGTGTGGTCTCACCAGTGCTGAATACAGGGGAAGAATCACGTTCCTGGTTGCTGGCCACACTATTCCTGAAACTGCAGATTCCCATGTAGCCCATGAAGCTGGTAATGAATAAAATAGTGTCTTCTGACTGATGACCACTTAGAGCCAACTACGCTGTGCTTCTCAGATAAAAAAATTATTTGTGAGGTCCACAGACAGTTTTAATGACCAAATTTAGACCAAACCCAATTTGAGAAAGGAAACCACAGACTTGAATTCTTTGGATTGTAGCTCAGACAGACGAGAAAACTTTATTTGTACTTGTCTGCATAAGAGTGTATTGCTCTTCGGGACTAACAAGGTGGCATTTTTCACAGACTCTAATTCAGTATGGGTCTGAAATAGTGTTCAACACTAAGTGATTCTTTTGGTGTTACTCGAGTCTCTTAGTATCTTTTATCTGTCTCTTGGGAATAATATGTTTTTAATAAACAGTTTTTCCCGGAAGCAAGATGGTATTACACTTGTAATGCAAAGCATATACCAGTTTTAATTAAGAGCCCAATCCCTCCATGCTTTTATTTGACAGTCACAGTACTGGTGCACTTGCAGTTGCCATGATCATTATTAATCTGCAAAATGAGCACTCATAAGATAAATGAGAGGAAAATGCTCATAGGGTACATGTAATTAGCATATGACTTATTATAAATTGCGATGATCTCCTTGATAATTAATCAGGCTTACAGTTTGGAGGCCATCCAGATAGAAGATATTTCAACAAAAAAAGAATAAATTCCTCTAGGGGTATAGGAAGACACAATGAGAAGGGAAGAAAAAAAAATCACAGGACTAAAAGAAATGTTATTTCATAGTTGTAAACTTGGGCTCTAGCCTGAGCTGATAAAGACTGGAATTTTTTATCTCGGTTTTCTACAGAAAGGACAGTAATGAGCATCTTGGCTCATTAAGTATCCAGAGGATGTGCAATAGAATAGTTCTGGTGTATTGATTTGCCTTCAGAAGAAAATGGTTGCAAAACACCACCTGCACAGGGACAGGGTGCACTTGCCACATGAAGGAATGATAATGCCACACAATAGTTGGGTCTTGTTTCCATGGCCCAGAGTCAGAGAGGGACCTAGTGCCCAGGTATGTACAGATGTAGTCATGCTATAGAAAGCAATCCTCCATGCAGAGCACACAGATATGGATGAAAAGGCCTACCATCTGCCACTAGCAAATATCCACACGTTATCTAACAGTGCAGTAAAGCTCTCAGCATCTCAGTGTTGTGATATCCATCAGTTATTCCTATTCCATTTATTTATTCTTGGGATATGTTTCTCCCATTTTACAGAGTCATGAAGGCTAAATATTCACCTGTAAATTTGCAAATCTGTATCAGTTTGTTATTGTATCAGTGTGCTATCAACACACTATAACTTCCATTGAACTGCATGAAAAAGTGAATGCAAGAGATTGCATGATGTTCCACTCATGAAGCTTTTACACCTGGAGCGAGAAAAACGCTCTTATGTTATTAAAATTGCATTACCTGCCACTGTCACATCAAACTGTTAAGCACTTCAGACATGTCCAGAGCACATTAATCTGTCTAAGCTTGGCACAGCCACACTTGGCTCTTGCTCCTGAAAAAATGCTAATGCTCATTCTGCACTGCACATGGTGCAAGTCAGGACAGCAGGACACCTCTGCTTGCGTGAAATTTTGATTTTACCACTCCAGTAAAGAAGCAGGGAAGACCTTTTGAATTGATGCTGGGCTTAAGGTCATGTGTCTGTACCTGACTGCTGCAAAAGCTCCTGATGGAGCTGTTGGTGAGCCAATAGATGAATTCAATAAAGCATAAGTGAACTTACCAAACAAATTATTACTCTACTTCCTGTCAGAACTGTTCATATGCTTAATGTATTTGTGTTAGAGTGATTTCTCTTCAGGACTGCTGGGGACAAACAGCTTTTCAGGGCAGCAGAGGCTTAGCAGCAAGTACAGTCTGTAAATTATTATGCTCCAGCCCTGAGAGTACAATGGATTTCCACACAAAGCAGCCAAGGGCAGCCAAGAGGATCCATCTCCTTGTTCTTC
This sequence comes from Anabacerthia variegaticeps, assembly GCA_035583185.1. Lineage (NCBI taxonomy): Eukaryota > Metazoa > Chordata > Aves > Passeriformes > Furnariidae > Anabacerthia > Anabacerthia variegaticeps. Next base: position 26,191,497 of record JAWWEW010000166.1, on the reverse strand, counting down.
CGCACAATGCCCCTGGCTCCTTGCTTGGGAAAGTCATGCAGGTCTCCACGCTTTGGGTCACTACATGACTGCAGTACACCAGCTGAGAGTGTGGAGACTTGCACCAGTATTAAATCAGAACCCTGTTAACAAGAACCAGTGTTAAAAGGAATGCCTGAAAGGAACCATGGAACAGGCTGGGGTTTTCTTCTCCTGGGCTCATACCATCAGGCTGGTAACTTGGCACTTAATGGTAGAAGTAGAGTCTCACTTTTTCTCTAAGTTTATACCAACTGCTTCACTCCCCAAGGTAAAAACAATGGGAACTTTTGATGCTAGTGAAGATTACAAAAAGATGAGAGCTAGGGCTGGCTTTTTACTAATTAGTTAACAATTCTTTTCTTTAAAAGTTATTACTTGTAATCCAGCTCTGTTTGAAACTTGGACATTTTAGTGTTTTGCCTTACTATTTTCCTTGTTCACTTTCCCCAGCCAGTAAAAAAGAGCAGAATTTGTGGTTGGAAGAGAATTGCTGTTCCTTTGAACCATTTGTGATTTCAAAAATTTTAACTAGCTTTGAAAAGCCAGGCTTATGGTGCAATTTAGTGGTTCTGATGTTTCAAAAAGTACAAAGACTTTGCAAGTGTATAGAGCAGCAGAAAGACTAGAAAACATGAAGAGGGAGAAGATGGGCAATAGAAAAATCAGAGGAAGAGTAATTTATACCATTTCCTGGTAATCTAAAATAATTTTCTTTGCAATGTTTTGAACAAAGTGAACATTTCTTCTGTTGAACGATGAAAAAATATGTCTACAGTGATTCAGGGGCAGTTAAAAAACTTTATTGCTTGCTCCCTCATATTCAAGGAGTAAATGAGAGACCAAGTCTTGTTCTGGCTTTATAATCTTTTACCTTTATTTCTTTATTTTGGGATCACTTTGGCAGTGATTCAGTTGACACTTTCTATTTGACTTGTTGCATAATCAGCTCTTGGGGATGTACATTAAATATTCCTTGGTGATGTGGAATTCAAACAGCTTGTTTACCTCAATTGTAAACCCAGGAACTAAAACAACCTTTCTCGTATTTTCCCACAATCTGTGTGTGGAAGGAAAACACAATTGAGTGATGCTGGTGTTAACTGCCCTGAGCTGGGTCAGCTCTGTGGTGTAGTCTCCCCATTGCCAGGTAGGTCACACTTCTCAGCATTTATTCAAGTAATTGCAATTAGCAAACAGGAGACCTTTCTCATCAGTTGATTAGGCTTCCCTAGTGTCAGGGAAGTGAAGGCTGCCTGTCTTCCCCCCAGGTTTTTCCCATGCTTTGCTCATAGTTGCCTCACTATCAATAGCCACCAAGTTATGCTCCCTCCCACCCAGCCTGACCCTGAGCCTTCTTGGGCTCTGCTGTACACCCAGCATGTTATGATCCAAAGTCTGGAAAACAAGGAGCTAGCAAATGGGAGACTGAATCTCTGAACATTTCAAGCTCACAAGAAAATCATATTTTAGGGTATTTATGCTTCTAGAGATTGAAATTCAGCCTCCCAAGAGGCACTGAAGTGGGCAGATTCCCATAAAACAGATGACCCATTGGGACTCAGCGATGAACAAGCATTTTGTTCTTGCAGAGAACATAGGAGATGCTGTGCATCCCATATACTGAACAAGGATGTTTTCCATTTACACCATTTACACATTTAGATTTCAATTTCCACCTCTAGAAAGAGCAGAGAGGGTCAATGTGTACAAGGATCTGTAGGGAAAGTGTCAAGAGGTTGGAGCCAAGCAACAGGACAAGAGTCAATGAGCAGAAACTGATGCACAAGAAGTTCCACCTGAATATGAGGAAGATCTTTCTTACTGTGGGGGTAACTGAGCACTGGAACAGGTTGTCCAGGGAGGTTGTGGAGCATCCCTCTCTGGAGATATTCAAGAACCATGTGGATATAATCCTGTGCCATGTGCTCTAGGAGGGGCCTGCTTGAGCAGGGAGGTTGGACTGGATGACCCACTGTGGCCCCTTCCAACCTTTCCCATTCTGATTCCATGATTTGGAGTGGAGGAAAGCCTACAAAATATGTGGCTGTCCTAAAGAATCTGACTGTCCCACAGTCAGTGCCATGTCAGTTCACCAGCTCAATTGGTGCTCTTCCATGCTTTCGGGTCACTCCTTTTCACACCAGTAGGGTAACTGGCAAAGTAATTGCTTGCATTCTCTCTTCTGTTGAGTGCACTTTTATTTATTAAAGTTGATTATGGATTACAGATTGAGCTCAAAATGACTTCTCAGCATTAATAAATTCCTTTATTACAAGCTGATAATCCAGAAACAAATCCCACATCTAGCATCAAGTATTGTACTGAACAAATTGTACTTATCTCCTTTTGAGGAGAACTGAGGAGGTTGTGTTCTCACACATTTCTTTTTATGGCTTTAAGCATACACATAAAGCCAAGTTTGATAAAGGGCTTTATCATATACTCCAAAGCAGTTCATCTTGGTAGCTGAAAATGCCAGGGCACTGTATAAATCATTTTATAGTGCCAGTTGCTTTATATTTAAAAGGGTACCCATGTCAGATACTGTCTTTTCTTGTGTCTAGCACTGCAGAAAAACTTTTCCCCAGGTGATAGGAGAACAGATCAGGTCAATGGCTATGCTGCACGTGCAGCACAGTAATGTTAAATCATACACACACAGAGGACATAAGTCTGTGCAATAGAAGGTGCTGGCTCAAGGAAAACTGCTGTAAGAACAGAAGCCTTGTGGTTCAGCAGTCAAAGTAGAACAGGAGAGAAAGTTTGGGCAGACAGGAAATGGACAGTATTCCTCCATATGCTTCTCTCTTGCATCTGATCTGCTCTGGCCACTGTCATCCTGCAGCTCCATCACAGGGTCATGGCCAACCCATGAGAATTCTCTAGGAGCTCCTCTAATTCTCATATAGCAAACTAGAAGCAGTCTGCTACAAATTTGCCCTGTTATTGGTAGTAATGATCATTACCATAACATTAAGGCAATTTTATATTAATGATAAGGTAATAAAATAGGGAAAATATTTTTATACTATCACTTCTCTGGTATTAAACTTGCACTCATTCTCAGTTGCCTATCTGAAGATGCTCTAAAACCTTTTGTGAAACTTATTCTCTCAATTTTGTTAAATTTGGCAGATTCCCTCCTTACTAAAGTGTCCATTTGTTCATGATCTTTCAAGAAAGGATTTAAATTCTGAGTCAGAAATTGAATCAGGAAAAAATATTTTTCTCATTTGTTACATGTGATCATCACATTCACCAGCTTCATATTATTGTCACATACAAAGTCATCGTGTCGCATCTATCTTTTTTGACTCATTTAGCACTAAGCTTATAAGTATGGTATTTTTATTCCATAATTCCAGGAGCCTACACTTTCTGGCACAAGTTCCTCAAATTCTCATGATTCCAAACTCATGTCTGAATATCTCAATACAACACATAACTGCAAAACCAATCACCTTCATGCCCCGTGCAAGCATATCTGCAAGCCACTGAATTTCTTACACTTAAATTCTTAGCATGGAAATTAGCACAGAAATTAGCACCAGGAATTCCCTTTTCTTTTTGGTGTAGTGAAGCTAGTTCACTTCAACAGAGCTCTGTAGTATATTCTATGGTCTGTCAAGCTCTTTTCATTACAATACTTTTCATTTAAGAAAAAAAATCGTGTTTGTTCATTTCAAGTGGCAAAGTAGATCATCTTCACTGGCTGTGCAAAGCTGTCATGATGGACTGTGACAGGAACGAGAACCACGTTTTGTCTCTCACAATGAATGTTCTCTCTTCATTCCTGTCCAGCTTCCCAGCCAGTCCATTTGCCACTCTGCTATCAATGGTGGCTCATTCCAGAGAATCTCATTTAGTGTAGCAAATGAAGCAATAAATCTAACATGTCATAATCACAAAGCCAAGCTGAATCTTCCACCAGAGTAAATTCCTATAGCCAGGGTAAACCCTGAATTCATCTTGAATTAGGATTGACTGAGGACATGGCAAGCTTATTCTAGTTTGTTACAACAAGGTTGTATTACGGATTTTTTATCGATTTTATTCATTCTTATTGATGGTTTAAAAGAGCTAGTCATAATGTTTTTTGAAACTGGGACCTCTTTACAATGACACACTCTTTTCTTCTCCCTATGAACATCAAATGGAAGACTGTGTGTCTCCTCTTGTCACATCTCCTGCTCTTGGAGACACATCTGAAAATCAGGTCTGGGCCTGGGACAATCCACTACTTCACCCTGGACCAGATTTGAGTTAACTGAGTGGGAAAGAAAGGAATATGTCTTGGGAATTAACTTTGTTGCCTTTCTAGCAGGGAAACTATAATTTTTTATTTTTTTTTTTAATAAGGGCAGATAATCCACCATAGATTTTCCATATATACTGTCACAGTCATCTGGAAATAGTGTCCAAAGACATTCATCAGCCTTTGCTAGCCTCTCTAGCTGAGAGCAAGAGAAACACAGCACCAGTCACCACAGCTGGATGTAGGACTCCACAGACTCTGCCTATTTATAATCAAACTAACTGATACAGCCAGGAGATTATTGGACTGAATGTGATAAAAAGTATAATATTTATTCAGAGTAGGGGGAACCATTTTCTTCAAAGACTTCCTTCTCTGGTTAAGACTGTATAATCATGATCCTGTCCTTCTTCCTATGATGTAGATACTTCAAGTTCTTTACAACCTGGAGCTACATTGTCAGTATATCCAAATATCATGGCATTTTATCTGCAAGACTTCTCTATAGCAGATTCTTGCCTTCATGCCAGCTAGTATATGTAATCAGGCTGCATTGAGAATGAAAGGTATTTTTAAAAAGGGAGAACCTAAAAGTCTTTTGAAAGTCTCTACTAATCTCCACGCTTGTGCGACAGCTGTGCAATAATTTCCTGGACTCATTATTGTGGAAGCATGTTGTGGCCGTATTATGCAGTCCAGCCATTGTAAGTGTTGAGTTGTCATTCACTTGTAAATGACAGATCATCTCCATTTTCACAGGCCTCAGAAAGTGATTCTATTAATACCATCATGCTTTTGATGTTTCTGAAGTAAGGCTGCCTGTCACAGCATCTGCACATCCCAGAAAAAAAATAACACTCTTTTTCACTGATGTAATCCACTTTAACTCCCTTGATTTTGTTCTAACTTCCAGAGAGCAGTATTGTGTAGAGGACAAATGAAAAGATGAGGACTGTAACAGCTCTTTACCAGATGAAGAGTTATTCCAGTTAACATTCTGCAAATTAGTTTGGTAACAGAAAACTAGGGAGGCAGCAGAAAGGGCATACAGAGGGATACCTTCCTCCTATTATATTGTTTCAGCTTCTGACGGAGACTTAGAGATGTTGTTCTGGAAAATGCATTTGTTTGGTTGTGTTTGCTAGCTGAAGTTAGACTGTTCTTTCACTGCGCTTGTCCAATCCCTTTTTGAACCAGTCACTCTGTCATAGCACTAATGGCTTGCTTTCTCCATAAGCACAAACTCTCACTCATTAGCACTGAATTCCAGTTTCTTTTTCAAACCATTTAGAAATACGTTGACAAGCACAGATGCAGCATGACTCCCCTGATGGCCTCTCCATGAGAAAGCAGTCCATCTATCCCTCTTTTGGTTTCTTATCTTTTGACAGTTAATTTAAGAGAAGACACACATGCATTCCATGACAGCTTAGTTACTGTAGAAGTCCTTGGAGACACATCTAATAAAAAAGTTTTGGTAACTGAACTACACTGTTACCTCTGTCACTGTTACACCTGCACTCATTGACTCCTCTGTGAGACTTGACTAACCCTGCAAAAAGCTGTTTTAACTCTTTCTCATACACCTAATTTACACGTCTCTACAATTCTATTCTTCATTAAAACTTCATGCAATTTTCCTACTACAAATAGTGAATACCCATTTATAGATTTCCTGGGACAAAAGAACAGTTTTGGATCATCCTTTTGTCAACTTAAAATACTTTATTCTTACTTTATTTTGCTCCCTTTGATTAAAAAAAGTAACAAAACAAAAAAAAAGAAATCAAAGTATTTTATTGAATAATGTGAAAGAAGTGGCATATTTGCCACACTTGAAGAATGCAAATAGGGTAAGATTTTGAAAATTAAGTGTATTAATACCTCTTAGTATGAGTAACAGTGAGAAACCCAACTCTTCAGCATTCAGTTTCATCAATATTTACTGAGGTGAAAGTAAAATAGAGAAGAGAAAGGAAATAAGAAGGAGAAGGAAACATCAGCTCTTTGGTTTTGTTTCCTTAAGGGCTTCACTCCCTACATATTTTCTGTCCCTATATGAGAAATTCCCACAATTTTAGAGAATGGGGATGGCTACTAGAAAAGGGAAAAACATAAAGTTGTAGACAGTGAAATAGTGTGTTGGGATGTCCTTGAAATATCAAACATTGCAGACATTGTTGTTCAGAAACCATCTCTAACAGGAAAGAAAACAGAAATTTGATTCCTTTTTACTTAAGTCCACTCTCTGAGCAAGTGGGCAAGCAGAGCAAGAGCACCTCACAGGGCCAGAGAAGAAGTCCCAAGCCACAGTAACTCTGAGGCATTGCATGGTGCTGCATGAGAGATCCATTCACACCATGGTGCCTCCATGTCCTGAGCCTTGCAAACATGGAGGGTATGCTGTGTCACTGTCCTCTAGGCAGGGTGTGGGGGTGAGGCAGCCACTGTATTTTCATGATTTGTCTTGCAAAGAGAGAGCAAAACAGATTTAGATGAGGGCAAACTAAACTTCGATACTGCTTTGCTTCGGAACTGCCTTTTTTCCTTTCTTGTCTCTCTCTTTCACCTCTCATTAACTGCTGCCATTTTTCCCTCTGCCACTGCCTATCTCATTTTGAGTAGTCCCTAAAGCTAAAATGCAAATCATGTTGTCTTGTCCCTGTTCATCTCCCAGACTCCCTGACATTTCTTTATTTTGCTCAAACCTGTACAAAAAATTGATGTTCCATCTGCAAATTTCTCCAGGTCAACCTCAGTGGCCTTCAGTTTCTCCACCCATGAATGCCACAAGTGGCTCCTCTTCTTTTACTGTCTTTGTGCAGTTTCTAACCCTCGAGGACTCTGGTCTCTCTCCTTTCTTACCCACTGTTGTAATTATAATTTTCTAGTCTGTCAGTTATGCTACTTTCAATGATTTGTTTGTTTGCTATACCAACCAACACCACCTGCTTCTTCCCTGTGCCCTTTATAAATCCTATAAAAATCACACAGAACTGGCACACAGCAATCCCAGAAAACCCTATAAACCATAAAGTAGGAAGCTTGTAATAGGCAATAATAGCTGGAGTTTAAAAACATTCATTGAATTATTCATTATAATGATAGAGTCACGGGGGCTGTGGGTGGCAAAAGCCAAACAGTTGAGAGTAAAGACAGAGACTGATTAATCAGGCTGTGAATGGGGTAAGGAATGCTGAATTTGACCTCCTTTCTCCATCAGTCATACTGTTAGATATCAGCTGTATATAACCTACCTAACTGGTCTGTGCTTTGTTCATTCCTGTCTGTGTCTCCTGTAGTTCATGCAGGATGCAGACCATGGTGATCTGTGCACAAAACCAGGGCTGGAGCTCTCTGGAAAACATTTCTTGAGGCTGGAAGCTGCGTTTGAAAACACCTTGTGTAAATACACATTGTTCAGGTAGGGTCATGATAACAAAATCCCCCTAAAGTCTATTCTGTAAGCTTCATTTTTGACCAGAGGAAAGTACTGTGGAGAAGAGAGAAACACAAACACTTGCACCATGTTTTCATCTAGAATTGTAATCCCAAGAAAAGAAGTCTGGATGGAGACTGGTCCAAGGCTCGCTGGGTCTGGTGGGCTCTGGGGAAAGCCTTTAGATGCTCCCTGTTGTACTGATCCCTCTTCTTACATCTTAAATTGTTATGCTATTGAACCACTCTGATCCTCATCTAGGACTGTCCTCCCTGCAGTCTTGAGGGACTTGGACCTCTAGAGACCTTAAACACAGGCAGCACAGCTCCCCAAAGATTGCCACACAAGAAGAACCTTCTCTTAAATATGCAAGGACTTTTTTCCTTAGAGAAGGCAACAATGATAAAATCAATATTAATTCTATATTACTCCACTCTGTTCTCAGGAGAGATGTCCCAGTGCATTGCAGTGTGAAGCTATTTTCATTTTATTATGTTTTCATATCTGTCAGAAACTTCTAAAGAAAAAAAATTCTACATTTCTTTTCTAGCTAGGAAAAAAAAAAAGAAATTAATAATTTGCAGGGACTTAACCAAGACTATTTCACCTGGCACATTAAATGAAAGATGAGGCATTCTAACCATCTCAATATTATCCTGGCTTTACTGCTCTCTAAGAGAAGATCCTTAAGCAACTCCTAAAAATAGTGGCACAGGAACGTTTCTGAACCTGTGATTAGAAATTTCTAACACTTGCTCCCTGATTCCCCAATATGAGGGAATCCTGCCATGCCCCTGTTCTTCCTCTGGGCTCTGCAAAAAGACACTTGGCTGCATAGGCCAGACAGAGCAGAGCTGCTCTCAAGCCATTTAATCAGTACAGAGCAGCTCTGGTTTGACACAGAGTCCTTTTTTTCCCCCCCACAGAGCTGCTCAATGCAGAGAGAAGAACATCTGCCCCGATTCTCTCTGCTGGCCCCTGATACACCCTGGAGCAGTGCAGCATCTGCTCTACACTTCTTCAGTGACTGTCTCACTGGGAAATGGGACTGACTCAGCAGGAAATTTTATCATTAGGATGATTATGGCTCAGAGTTATGAAGCCTGGTAAATCCCTGGTAAAATAACGCACAAAAGAGAGGTGGTTCCTGCTGTGCTGTCTTCTGCATATCTGATGTTGAAAGGAGATGAGATGTTTTGCCCCTTAAAAGCCAACCTTCCACAGCAGATACCACAAACATCTGTATTAACTGTGTTCTCCTCCATAAACTGGCAGCAGAGCTTTAAGGGGCTCTGTACAGGCCAGAGATGAACACAGAGCAGCCTGGAAGTTAAATGCATTGTCCAAGGTGATTTTTCAGAGACCGCTTGTTCCATTTCACTCCCACACCCTGCCACACCACAATAAAGTTACTCAAGAAACTCAATGCAAGAAAGAGACGTTATTTTATCTAAAGAAAAAAAATACCTGCGACATTCTCCCCAGTCTCAGGCACAGCTGCTAATAATAAACTCTGCAGAGCAAGTTTTGAAAGAGAATTGACAAGAAAGAGAATGAAAGGAATGGAGCCTTTGAGGGTTACTTGCTCCCTGAGTGATTTGCATTTGTTTTCAGGGCTGGGAACAGTCAGCAAGATCCGGTAAAGTCACCAAATACATTGTAACCTCTGTGTCGAGTTCCCGTGGAGAATATTAACGTTTAGCTTTGTTTTGGGTTTTTTTTTCAACTTTCTAGTGCTGGGTGTTTTCATCACTGTCTTCTCCCTTTGAGGTTGGATTTTTTTTGTTGTTGTTTTTCTAGATGACCTTTCATTTCTAAGCAATTCCCTGAATAATAGTCGTAATTATTGCAAAACCCTTGTTTCTCATTTGACAGGTAGTACAAAACAAAGCTGGACACATGCAGATCAGCACGTTGACCAACACACTGAACACTGTTGAGACTTTAATCTAGGCAGCTCTCAAAAGCCTTAGTTAATATACAGTCACTGCGTGACCCTACAGTTTTCAGAGTCCCTGCAGCAAATCCACAGCCTACAGAAAAGGAAACACACATCTGTTAAGCAAAATGCAGTCACCTACTTTCACACCTAAAGCATGCCCACAAATGCCCAATTTCTTTTAAAGGGATTTTAGAGGAGATGAAAATATGTGTATTTTAGGATAAAAATCTAGTTTGACTGAAAGGGAATAAAGAACTACTTTTCCCTTGGGCAAAGTACTCTGCAAGGTATCAGCTTCTTGCAGTTTGCATGGTTACAGTCCATTCTGGGTGCTTTGGGAAGAAAGACTGATCATGCTGCTCTGACTGCTCCTGTTCCCTCGACATGGAAGTTCACATGTGGTGTGTTGGTGTCACTGGTCTCGACCTCAAGGTAGAGAGGAAAGGAAGGAATTACTGACAGCAATGTAGGGAGCGCAGAAATCCTCCAGCTCTTGTTGCTGGGCACCTTGGAGAGAGTGCGATGAGGACTCTCTGTCCCTTGTGTTCTCCAGGAACAGCCTCCTGATGTTCTCCAGATCACTGGAGACTACACATGTGAAAGTGGGTCAGACTTTTTTACCTATCTGTCCAAGTCTGTTATGGCAGCTGAAACAGATAGCTTCAGCTTTTCCCCCTCAGCAACATGGATTTATCCCCAGTGAGTCTGCCACATCCTGCCTGCCTCAGCCCTGGGCTCTGTCCTGGCATTCAGAAGGGGTTTTCACAGTCCAAGGTCACTGCTACGGTGTTTCCTCCCTCACAGCTAACCATGTTCTGCCTCAGAGTGATAGTATTCACGTTTCTAAACCCTGAAGCTCCTAGCATCTGGAATACTTTCTGCAGGAAGGGCCTTGGCTCCATCTGGGTACGATCCTGCAGCTTCCACCCCAGTGGTGCCATGGACCCCTGTGCTGGGTGCCAGGGAACACCACAGCAAAGAACACCCACACACTAGAGATATTTGATGCAGGCAGGCAAAACACACTGAACAGTGCCATTCTGTCTCCTCTCCCGCTTACTGTGTTCTAGCCTGATCATCTTTCAGGATGTTGCATTATAAAAGCAAATACCTGGAAGCTCATCATGAAACACATCACCTTTCTGGTGTACGTGATCGCTAGCACAGTCCCAGAGCTTGCTGTTGAAATAGACATTTTCTCTCACAGATCCTCTGGTAAGTTTTATGCTCTTCTTTTTTCTTCTTCTTCTAAAGAACCGTAGCCCCATGCTTTAGATTTTAATTGTCCCCCACAAGAACATCACTCATTCCTGCTCCAGACTTGGTCTGTCTGCACTCAGGTTTTTTCCTCCCTTAAACTGCACATATGTTCCACTGAGCACGCTGAAGAGAAGCATAATGGACTGCTGTTAGACTTCATCTGGAGATAAACAAAAAAATGAGGAATGTACCAAAGGGAACAACCTTTCATTGTCTGAATTGGCTGCACTATCTAAAAGTCATTTTTAGGAAGGTCTGTCATTCTAGGTCCAACTGAGTTCACCCACTGTAATTCACAGAACTACTGTCATTAAAGGGAAGAACTCCTACTCTGCCCCTGCTCAAGTGTGACCTGGCAGATTGCTGTCCTCACAAGCTCCCAAGGGATAGGCTTCAAGCAACCTCTTTGGGGGTTTATTAGACTTCTACTCTGAAATATAATGGCAGTGAGAAATAATTTTCAGGTTTTTGTCATTGGTTTATTTTACCATTGGAACAGTTTCTCTGCTTGTAGTTTGCACAGGATGAAATGTTGTTTCCAATTCCTGTTGTAATTGTTATCAAGTGCCGACATGGAATTTGAACTATTTAAATTAAAAAGAAACTCCTTTACGTGACCCTTAGGAATACTAAATTAAGAATTCTCTCTAACTTTTACAGCTTCTGTTTGACTTAAATTTCAGGATGTTCATTTGTAATGCATAAATCTGTCTGTGTGATTAGTTTAGCTCCAAGAAAAAATGCAATTTAGGAGGACACAGACAAAAGAAATACAGAGGAGAAATTTTATAAAGTTTTTTTTTTGTTTGTTTCTATCAAAATATCTACTTCTAAAATGTTGGATGTTTTTGCTTTTTCCCTTTTTATTGTAGGATTGAGTCATGATTTTGTAAAACTCCAAATTCAAGAGAAAATTCAGGTTAGCTCTTCAAAGACGCGTGACAAGATGGAAAACAACTGCTCACTGGAGCTCACTTTGCTGCCAAAACGTTGTCTTATGATAAATGCATCGTCTTCTAAAACCATTAATCTGGCTTATATAAAAATACTCTGTAACACTTCTTTACAGGCTCAAAAACTAACTTCACTGCTTTTTGCAGGGAGAACATTTAGGAAGCACAAGGAAGCCATAAAATAAGGCAATCAAGCCCCAGCTTCTTAAAGTTACAAAATGACAAAATTGTTTTCAAGAGCTGAAAGCTTCTGAGGCAATGGAGGAAATGCTGCAAAAAATTGCTCAGGAATGAAAAGACAAAGGGCTCGAGGACAGAGGCTCCTTTGGCAGCCCCTACTTACCTACCCAGTCTCCTGGAGAGCTGTCACTTTTGTGGAGCCAAGAGACAGATTTGTATCTGTTCCTGACACACAGCTGAGCAGAGGTCCAGTGCCCCAGAAACCCCAATTTACAATTCCTGCTGTTGCTGGACCTGAGAAAGGTAGGATCACACCCCATAGCTATGTCCTTACACATCTAAAAACCACACCAGCCTAAAGAGAAACATCCTAGAAGTTTCCAGAAGTGCCTAGAAGACACACCAAACAGCTTATCACCTCCTCCAGCATCTCCCAGATTTTGTCAGCATGGGAATGCAAACACTCAAACTATTTAGTTTCCTCCATCCAAGGGTAAAGACTTGCTGCAACCCCCTTCCCATTTCCACTCCATGTTAAATCAGCAGCAAGGTCCTGACAGACATTCCCTTTCCCAAACAAGACAACAGCTTCCTCCAGCAATGTGAACACACTGCTCCCATGTGCATTATTACAATGCAAAATGGTCTTTTTCACCCACCATCCTTGTCACAAAGGAGTTCTTAAGGAAATTCTAATGAAGGTCTCATTTCCCTTCCATATCTTCAGGAATGACACCTCCTCCTTTGTTCTGAGGTTATTTATGGTGAAAGAAAAGACTCTTGTTTTCCTCTGAGTTCCCCTAATAAACTCCTTCCAGAGGGATCATGGAGGAGATTTTGCAGACATCCGGACTCCTTGGGGTACAGCAGGATCCTGAAAAATTCTTTCAGATGTCTCCGTGGGATCCAGCATTCTCAGTTTAATAAATTACTGCCCAACACCTGAGTCAAAATAATTAACCATTTTAAATTTCCAAGGACATTACAAATAAGGAGTAAACTACAGTATCAAAGAAAGAGGGTTAAACTAATGTGTTTTACTTCATATTTACTGTGGAAGTTTCCCACCACAGAACTTGCTAAAGGCAGTAACTTACTAAACCACAGGCTCAGTCATGCATTTAAATGTGAAGTGTGGTGGGATTTGATCTTCTCAGTCTATATGAGGATGTTAAACAACACCCACTGAAAAACCTATCATCTGCAACCTGGAACAGCATCAGGTCCTTCACAGCATCTTCCTTCTCGTGTCAGTAAGCAATCCCTCGCATCTAATACATGCTTTGAGGCACATCTGAGGTACAACTTATGGTTTCTCAGAATCATAGAAGTAGTGATGAGAGTCCCAAAACTGAACACATTATTCAAGGTGTGGTCTTACCAGTGCTGAGTACAGGGAAACAGTGACCTCACTGGTCCTGCTGGCCACTCTGTTTCTTATACAAACCAGGATGCCATTGGCCTTCTTGGCCACCCGGGCACACAGTATCCTCCAAAGGAAATTGTGAGGAGAAGGGGGCCCTAGGTTTGCACTCTGCTCTGTCTTTGTAAATGCAAAGCTGGAGCAGTTGTGATCAGACCTCACCCTGTAAACATGCAAACACCCTGTCAGGCAGCTTTGCAAATGACCTGGCCAGCTTCAGCAAGTCTTTTTTCTGATGTTAGGAGGAGACCAAGCACACACACACTCATGCTACACCTCAAGGCATGTGACCAGGAGTTGCATCTGCCAGGTAAAACACTGGTGTCTGCTCTGAATCAGACCCTCTCCTGTACATCAGTGCCTACAGGCAGTTGCTCATTTCATCTGCCTCTGATTTCACCATCACTGATAACAACAGATCTCAGAAAATTAGGTGTGATTTAGACAGTAGCCCAGTCATAGGAAATTGTGGCTCTTCAATCATTTCAGTTACTGAGCCTTTTGGAACAATTCAAGCTGTAATTAAGTGTTCAATGCTTTTGCATTTTTTATGATATGTTGATGCTGTTTTTTCATGTCCTCATTACTTTGCCAATGAAATGTGGCACGTAGAATTCATGTTTTATGCTGGGGACAAACTGTTTAGAAGGCAGGGTCAGGAAACTACAGATTAAAATGTTTCCCAGCCAAAAAAGCCTAAGAATTTGATGTGAAATGATTCTATAATGTGTTGTCCTCAGAGGTACTGCTGACAAAACAGGTTTGATTTTATCTGTGCCAAAACCAGTTAAAGCTGAATTGTTTTTATTGTAGAATCTTGTGATTAAGTGGAATTTGCATATTTGAAAAGGAAACTTGACTCCCTGTAAGTTCAGATTGTTGGAGTGGACCTGCAACAACAGAATAGCAAGTTGGTCATTTCTTCTGGTACACAACCATCTGTCAGTACAGGAGGTTTTATAAAAAAGGTTTTGTGTGTTTCAACCTCCATCTGCTCTTCTTTAGAACAGCACACCCTCGATCTAAGGACTTCAAAGCACTGAAGTAAAGCTGCCTCATTTGCAATGCCCATGGAGGGATGTAACAAGTATAGTAATAGCAGTCAAACTCACCCAGGTCTGCTCTGCCTGATGTTTATAGCTGCTCTAGGTTGTGAGTCTCATCCAAAGGTTCATCTTCCCTTTTTTTATCACAGCACAAAGTCTAATTCTTGCTTCTAAAACAACTGGTCAAGGAGAATTCTTCTTTTTCAAACACAGTGATGTTTTTGGTGGAAAATATTTACTTGTCATTAAAAAAAAAAAAAAGTGACAATTATTCCTCAACAAAGTATATATAATGTATATGTAATGTGACTCTGCATTCAATCAGCTGACATTGATTCTCCTTGGGTATTTCTCAGCAATCCCATGCCAAGCCCCAAAATGGCTCAGGACTGGAACTAATATTCTCCCACTTGTTCGACAAAGAGCAGACACAAGTCATTGAATGAATCTTCCAAAACAGTTGGTCTGAGGAAAAAGACCAACCCATTCCTCATCCCCCAGAGTCAAGTGTTTTTCCTAAGAGGGTTTTAATTTTGGCTTTAAAAGTGTAACAAGAGATTTTTGTTTTTAGTTTTTCCAGGACAAGGATATTTGCTCCAACAGAAATAGATAAGGAATTAGAACGTTGTTAACCTCCTTAAGAAGTCAACAATCCCATGAAAATGTATGACTTACTCAGTTCTTGATTAATGTCAAGTGAAGCTTGTGGCTCCATAACTAAGAGGTCTGTGCAAAAGCAGGAAACACTTTGCCAGCTGTGTTGTAAACACTAGAAAAAGTGCCATTTGCCCAGATGGGGCTGCAGCACATTCACTAGTCATGGAAGTGCTTACAGTTCAGAAGTGTCTATTTGTGTTGCCCTGTGACTAACTGCATTATACACACCTTCTGGGGACCAGACAGAAGCTCCACTCACTGCCTATCATCTCTACTAAATCACAGTCATCAAAACTGAAATGCCTTTTTCTTTGTTTCTTTTCTTAAATGTACTTTTTTGGAAGAACAAAATAACATACAAGAGAACTGAAGTAAAGAAGCAATGGTCTGGGAGTCACACACCCAGCCAGTTTACAGCAGCAAAAAGCTGCTGCAAATAGAGGAGAAAATGCCAGTTTACACAGACAAAAGAACATGGTTCACCAAGGTCAAGCAATTCAGGTGATGTTGAAGTACCACCAAAAAGCTAATTAATGGCTTTTGGCTCAAAGTTCTCACTCAAAGACGAGGTTTGGGATTGCCATTCTGGGACTCTTCCCTTTGCCTGCAATTGGTTGACACATTTGGGTTTTAGTCATTATACCTTTACATAATATTTCAGTTTTTGAAAAGGTTCAGAAAAACAATGAGGAAAAATGCAAAGAGGGAAAAAAAGAAAGGTAACTTCTCTATGTCAGGGTCATGGGAATACACAGTGCTCTGTGAGTGGATGGCTTCATCCTAGAGATCTCTTCTTTTCTGAAAATATGCCAGTGGACTTCTTTCTGTTTTGCATTTCTTAGTAAGGATGATCCTCAATTCCAACCATCTTCCTCTGCCCCAAGTGTTCCTGCTAACCTGCGACAGGCAAAGTTGTGGCTTTTCCATTGCCTGGGTGTGGTAGGAAGGCAGGCAGCAAAGGGAACAACGAGGGCCATACAGTCTCCAAGTTCAGGAGCCTGTTTCCCTCAAGTAAAACCAAAGCAGGACACCTCCCAGAGCCCCCAGCAGAAGTGACTCTTTCAGCTGATTCAGAGCCTGACGCCTCTGACCCTGGCTTGCAGACAGCATCAATGCTCTAGATAAGACATGAAGAAATATCTCAGAGTATTGAGAAAGACTGCTGTGTTATCTCTCATAGTGAAAACCAGTAGCTAGCCTTGGCATAAAGAAAAATTGGCTCCTTTCTGCTTATGAGTTCTCTCCCTGATGTTCTCACCCTTTTGTCCATGTTTGTGGGCTTTTTCCCCCCATGGGTAAAAGGGACATTATTTCTTTGCATTAAACATTAATGATTCATGTCTGTAAGGGCTGAACTGGAACATTTCCTAGATTATACACCTGCCTCCTCTAGAAGGACTAAATGTACCAGTAGTGGGTGGACTTACTCAGGCTTCTATTGAGCAACATCTGTGGGTGGTTTTTCAGTCCAGCTGTTAACATGTGACTTATTCTGCAGTTAGATCAGCTATGTCAATGGAAAGAGTAGGCTTCAAGCCTGCTACTGAAGGGAAGGATTATAATAATTACTGTCACCCTTAAATATCTTGTAAATGCCACTGGATAGGCTCAGGGTCCCACATGTCAGCTGAATAAATAAGAGCTTGCTACCCACAGGATGACAGGTCAAATGCAGCAAAGTATTTTAAGGCAGTCATTTATGGATGGGAAATGCTTACTGAGATACCAGACACAACCTCAGAAACCACCTCCTGATTCTTTTATGGATTGTCACCTCCCTAAAGGACCAGGAGCTGCAACTTCTACATGTTACTAGGAAAGTCAAGTTGTAGAGCTGCATAGGGTACAAAACCTCTTTCCATTTTATCACACAAAGAGGATGTACAAATTAAAAGAGTCCAGGGTTAATTTGTCACTGAAAAGAAAAAAGACAGGCTGAGGTGATATAAGGCAGTACTCAACTCCCTGACAAAAGATGACATGTTGGCAGCCCAGCTCAGTGCTGAGCTGTTGATTTGACTCTGACTGCTGACTCAAGCACCCTGAGAGAGAAGGGACAAGCAGATGGGCATGGTAACCTCTTAGACCTCTGCACTTGGAGTGCATGAAGGACAGCTGACGGTGCCGTCACACCAGGTCAAGCAAAACATACACTCCTCTCTAAAGGAAAATGAGAACAAACTGGCTAAGTGTGGTCAGTAATTAATTCACACTGAAATTTAGGAAGATTTGCAGTTATTAGGCAAGAAAAAAAGCAGTGACAGCAAACTCACTACACAGACTTAAAATTTGACTGCATTTTAATAGATATTACTTCTAACTAATTAATGAGTCTAATTATAGCGGTACAGATTAATAAATTATCAATCAATTAATCTTCCATTAACTTGCTTTTAATTACTTCCTCTTAATGAATTGATTTTTACTTTGTTTGCCTATCTCGGTGGTGTGCTCCATGATCCCAGGGATCATTTCTTACCTCCATCCTCCAATCTCATTTTTCCTGTCCTGCTTTCCCTTGACTTGACGTTAAACTTGACTTCTTTTCCGTTACCAGCTCCTTTTTTCTACTGTACAAAGTAGCCAAGGGCATCATGTTGCAAGCACAGGGGGACTCCTCCTGCAACCACAGGGACATGACAGGTGCACAGAGGCAGAGAGCTGATGCATCAGCTTAAGCAGAAAGATGAGGAACTTTCCATGTTATCCAGGAACACACAGCAGGGACAAGATGGTTGCCAATAGCTGGGATTATCTTTGGGGATGGGATCTTGGTCCTCTCCACTCTGGGACCCTCCCAACTACAGCTGCATGGAAGAACGATCGCCTTCCCTGCTGGAGCATCAAAAATCTCCCTTGAGGAGGACCAGAACAGGACTCACATCACAAAGGACTGACATCAGGTATGGCTGAGCAGCAGCACTGGTCCTGTTTGGGGAGTGTGATGGACAAGAACGGAGGCAAAGAGGGAGGCAGTGCTGTAAGAATTTCCTCTTCCCTGCAGGCTGGGTTGACACAGGACGGTGATGACACACCAGTCTGGATTAGTGCGCAACTAGTCGGGGTCAACTTCAGAGAAGAAGCAGAAATGCTATTCAGAAGTGTACTCAGAAATGCTAATTCTCTCTCTTGGATCTCTTACTTATGGAGCGTGTGAGGCCCAGAGTCACTCAACCCAAGCAGCCACAAAAAAAAAGCTCTTCTTACTTCCTGGCTCTCTTTTAGATCCGCTAGCTGAAGGTCGTCTGGTTCCCATGTTGCTGGAGGTGGATGCTGTGTTAACTGCTCTCCTCCTGCTCTGCTCATCTGCTCATCAGCCAAAGTGCTTAAGTGCTGCTCAAGAGGCAGGTTCAGGTTTGGGAACAGTTCTTTGTTATGCTCACTTATTTTTACTCTTTCAAAACAAAGCACTGCATTTGTCCATAAAATCTGTGCTCGTACTAGATGTTTCCTTCATCACTTCCCAGACTCCTGGCTGGTATTTGTGGGCTCACAGAGGGCAACAGACACTAGAAATTTGGTAACAGCGGTAAGGCCGTTTCCGCACTTCTCATGCTTTGTTAAGAGTCATCTCAGCAAACATAATGATAACAACACTGTGAACACACAAGTGGACTCTCAAGAGCCTTCCTTTAATTATTTCTGCTGTCAGAAATTTTAATCCTTTCTACCCCCACAGAGATGCCAGACTTGCAAGTCCCTTAAAAAAAAAGAAGTAATATCACAGTTTAAACATCTTCTTAAAGTTAAATGAAGGGTGATATGTATAAACAATTCATTTAGTGAAAAGATGAGCATAAAAAGTTGACAAGCTAGAAAAAGCAATTGAAAAGATTAATTTGTCAGGATGCAAGTCCAGCAATAAGTCCTTGAGATGCAGCATCTTGTATTGAAGGATGTCTCAAAAAGTGATATGGCTCTAGGAATATTAGTTATTACTCAAATTGTACAGGAAAGACTTATCTCGTTTGAATGAAGATCATAGCACTCTGAGAATCTGTATCTACCTGTTATTTTTTCTATCAATGATCATACTTCTGCATTTAGTGGAGGACATTGAAACACAGGGACAGTCAGAAGAATCAATTTGAATATTTCAATTAAATATTTTAAGTGAAGTTGTTGAATTGTAATAAAACCCTGAGTGGACGCTCTTCCTTAGAAGCAGAAAGGCTAAATTTTATTTTAGCTTAGTTTATGTAAAAAATGGGAGGTTTTTTTTTTGGGGGGGGGGAAGATTTATTTTTTTGAATTAATCAGAACTTGTCAAAAGGTAGCTTTCCAGAAGAAATCACTGTTTCTTGTAGCTTTTTTTTTTTATATATACAAAATTTATTATAACCTTCCAGGTTGTCTTCCAAAGTTCTAGGATTTGTTCAGAACAAGTTCACAACCGGAGTACATCATTAATAATATACTTTTGTATAACTCATACAGCTATTGAAGTTCACCAATCTCCAGATGATTATTCAGCACCACTCTGCTCCGAACAAATTGTGCTATTCTTCTGCTGCATTGATTCAAGTTTGATTTGGATTGAGAAGTTCCTGATAGAAACTAAACATGTAATAACACAGTCTTGCTATAAGCTTTTTTTTTTTAACAATCACTCCTTCCACGAGAATTAAAGAAAACTAAGTACTGCAGCAAATGAACCATGCAAAATTATTTTTCCACCGCTAGTGATGACAGGAAGTATTTAAAACAGCTTTAAATGGTTTATTGTATGGGTATAATGGCATATGGGGCAATTACTCCAGACTTAGAGCTCCATTGTGGCTTTATTATTTATCATTATTTAAAGATTTGGGGAGCATCTCTTTCCACAGTGGAAAGAGATAAGTAGGTGCTTATTTGCTCATTAAAGTTAATAAAATACATGCACTTAGAAATAACCACCTGCAATGCTTGCAGTTTTAAACACTGTCATTTTGTCAGATTGACTTAGAAAACCCCATCAAACCAATAATCAGAAAAGAGCTAAACCTCAGCATCCTGCCTAAAATTTTGATAGGCTCAGATGATGTCAGGGAACCTCAGAACACAGAACTTCAGTTCACTGTCAGCTGTACTCAGCATTACATGCCAACTGGGATAGTAACCCTGGAGCTGAACAAACAGGGACTACACTATGTACTAAATAACAAGCATAGGTCCAGTCTAGCAGGGACACCTACTGGGTCTAATGTGGTTTGGTGTGGGAAACCAGGTATCTATCTGAAACTCCTTGTAGGATAGAGACATAAGTGGATCAACCCGTAGAAGACCTTTAACTTCTGCTGTCTACAACCCTGAAAGCCTTGTCAGGGATGTTGGGGCCCTTCTGAGAATCTTAGACAATTTACTCACTCGCCAAAAATGTAGATTTAACAAAAAAGGAATGCTAGATCAAGCACAGAAGCCTTGGGCACTTCTATGAGGCAGGTAAAGGCTCCTTTGAGAGCATTGAGAAGAATAAACTAAATTCAAAGTTCTTCTCCTTGGAAAACCAATTGAGCAGCTCCAGAACCAACCCAGAAGGCCATGCAGCAGACAAGGGATGAATTTGGCCTCAGGCCACACAACCACTGTTGCATGACAGGCTGTGCAGAGTTGTTATCTCCTCCTCTCATTTTGAACCTGTTCCACTGAGAAGGAAAGCTTTTAAAAATTCATTAAGATATAAAGTGAGCAGAAGAGACGGGCTAGTGATCAGAAAACTCACCTGGGAGTGAAAAATTCTGGGCAGCACATAGTGCTTTAAGATCCTTGGAAGGAAAAGTGCTTAATAGAAGTCCTTAGAAAACTACATCCAAGACTATCCAGGGTCTTCAGCTCTATGAAAGATTTATTAATGCAAAAGCTGTCAAAACATGATGATGAAAATGAACCCTAACTAAATAATTCAACACATATATTTTCCTGCTAATTAAAGATTATAATCAAAAGTGGTAATGATTTTTGCAATCATGAGTTAAGTGTGTGTGGAAGGAAAAAGAACTCTCAAAGGGTTTTTATTAAAATCAGTTCTAGGGTGTTGAAATAAGGCTGAAAGAAACAGAACATAAACAAGTGTTAATTAATCAGGCATACTAATACCTCACTATCTGCATTTTCATAAGATTCCAGGCAACTCTATAATTCCCTGTGAAAAGCCTCCTTCACACACCACACAACCCCCAGTAAATTTTGCCCCACTTTTTGAGTTTCCAAAACTAAGAAAGGATCTGATCAGAAATCAAGACATTCAAGGCATTTTTATTTTTTTTTCACAACAATCCAGTTTAAAATGAAGATAAATAAAATATTTCCTTGATTGTCTGGTGTCTAGCTACAAAAGCAAACAACTTCTCTTTTGATTTAATTAGACATAGCATCACCCTACACAATAGACTTGTAAGGGAAGGGCAAGGTCAGAAGAAGCCTGAAAAAAACGGTATGTCTCTCCTTATCTTTGCCAGAGTTTGGGTGTGATAATTCTGTACAGCGGCCATGAAGAAAACAATAGGGTAGTTAATAATCTCAGTGATTCAGCCCTTGCACTCCTCCTAAGATATAACGTGGCAACAGCCCAAAGAAGTCTCTGTAGGTACCAGGTGTATATGATGAAATCCTGTGTGCTCCATAAGAGGCAGTAGAACATTCCCACTTCTGTGGATCTGTAGGACAGTCTGTCATGAAAGGCAGCACTGCAATTTGCTTCACTTAAGAATATGTCAAATGGATCCTGCTGCATTTTATATGTTATGATACCTAGTGATTTTAGGCTCTAGAAATGACTGAAATATATTTTATCTATTTATACCTCTATGCTTCATGTAAAGATATCTGTGTAGGAGAGAGAGACAGTATCAGCTCACGTTTATAGGGGCAAATAGAAGTTCCCTGAGGGATCCCAACTCTTCTGCCTTTGTGGTCCCTTAATCTACCCATGTCCCTGCTTGTCCTGGAGTGCTGCCTGCCAATACACACAACTCCTTATACACATAAGTACTGACCTCTGAAGGGAAACTAACTGTACACAAGAGTTACTCCAAAACTCTTGTACCCACAAATGAGAAGGAGTTGTGTGTGTCCAGAGCACAGTTACCCAGCCTATCCTTGGAGCATAACCCCAAACAATGGTTTCAGCCACCTGTGCTCGCTAACATCTTCTTGCATTTCATCATAAGCCCCTTTACAGCTGCCTCAGCCACCAAACTCTACAGCAGAGTTCCATAGGCACAACCCAAGTTCTTCTTGGGAAACCCATTCCTCTTACCCAATTATCTTTTGGAAATCTACTTTTATCTTCATGTCACTGATTCCATTTGCAACACCATTTTTTAATGAATTTGAAAATCACTTCTAATTCTACATGACTGTTTTGATCAACTCTGGAATAATTCCACTTACTCAGACTTGGCTGGATTATGACTTTTTTCTAAAAGAAGGTCCAAGATGGCAATACCAAGACCCTGGAAAAACAGAAGGGAAATGTCACACAGAGAGAAACAAAAAACTGAAGCTTGATGGCTTGTTTTGTGCCATTACTACTGTTTGGTACTGTTCTCTATACTGATCTTTTCCTACTGTTCACAAGTAGACATGTTTTGAAGTACTTAAGGTCAGTTTGCCTGTGATTAAAAGATTACAATGACTTTGTATACAACCAGATATTTTTCTTTTCTGTTTATGCAAAATCTAAATTTTAAATTCATCTTGTCAAAGAAAACATGCAAAAAATTAACGAATATCTTCACTGGCTTTTTGCTAGGTTTGTGTTTGATTAAGAAAAAAATTGTTTTACACAAAGGAAATGATGATTTACTCTTTTGCAAAAGTATTTCCTTCTAAGTCATTTAAGATGAACTGCAATTCAAATGCTAAATAAGGTGGAAAAAGAAAAAAATTAAAATGGACAGAATGAAAATAATGTAGAACTACAGGAAGAATATTTTAGTGTATGTTTTAAGCTTACTCATCAATTGGCATTTTAGAGCAAGAATGTATCAAATAGGAGGTTTTGCTCATTAAAATTCAACAAAATAGCATGCATTATGTCAAAGTAAGATATTTTCCAGGTGTTTGAATATCTCAGTCGCTAAAAATTAAAAATGGACCTCATCCAAATGCAATAGATACTGACTTTCCTATTTCCAGAAGCTGGTGTATTCATTTCTACCTATGTGAAATGAATCCAAATCACTGGTGATATTAGAAAACAGATTTTCAAAATGTTTTAGAAGAAAAAGTGGCCTGGAAAGAATCTCAAGATGTCGTCTGGTCCTTCTTTCTACCTTAGGACAAGATCAACTCTACCTGAATTATGCCCTGCTGATTTTTGTCCTATTTAAATGGTTTTAATAAAGCTTTAGAGATGGAGTCAGTCAGCAGTAATGGCAAAATGATTGGGAAACTTTACTAATTTTTATTATGGCTTAATTGTTTTCAAACATTAATAATTTTATTGCTTACTATCTTGATGGAAAGATGCACCTGGGGAATTTCTAGAGGATATTAATTGTGTTTTCATCGCACTGTTGTACTGATTTGAGGAGGTGAAACAGTCTCACGGTTAAAATGATGAAAACCTGATTTATTTCCTGATTAGTCCTGATGCCTCTCTGTGTTATTAAAGGCACGGAGTGGTGGTTGACAGGCCATTCCTTCCCAAGACCCAATCACTCCTGCGTCAATCTCAAGTCAAGGGAGCAAGCAAGGACCATGATCACTCTGTCATGGAAATTGCAACGGGAACATCCTACAAATGTTATAAAAGAGAGTAATACCAATTTTTTTCCTGAAAGCTGGTGCTATCCCTGTATCCCTTGTACACATTGGCACTCCTATTCACATTGATTGAGTACAGAACCAATGCCACAATAATAAAGCTTTTTAAGGCATTTTGTGAGCAAGGAAGCAATGTTTAACCCCTCACTCATTCCAGAGGATAAGGTAGCAAGCATTTTCTCCCATGTGATTCACATGGGGCATCCAAGGTGTGACATTTCCAGAGTCAGATTATTTTATCTTAAGTAAAGGATCAGTATTTGCAGGTTAAAAGGGATTTACTGTCACCTAGTAAAAATACAAGATTTGAGAAAAGAATTCACAGAGAGGCTGATTGCACTGATGTAGTTGGTAGTTAGATTTGTTGACAAAGGGCTAGTCTTGCTTCTTGTGAGGTTTCATGGGTCCCTTAGGCTTTCACATGCAATTAACAAGAGTTACATGGTAAGGACAGAAATAATTGTTGGTGGTAGAATGAAACATGATGCAGTGCCAAGTCACTGTTCTGGTCAGCACATGCTATAGGATGTTAAAACAGGCAGATGTAGCACTGATTTCACTGCAATGCAAAATTAGTCATAAGGGTCAAAACTGAATGGAACAAGTACCTTGCACCTAAACCCAGACTAGACATGTCTTGTTCAGGGACAAGTGTTAAGTAAGAAAGGATGTGTTCAAACCCATTACAGTGATGTAGCTACATGGTCCCCATAGTCTTTAATAATACTGCAGTGGTGTGTGGGTGGGAGCACTGATGTGTGCACAGATGTTCTGCTGCTATTCATCTTCACATCAGTAAATCTTTTTAAAGTAGCTTTTTATATTTTTAATTATTGGGTGGCGTTTTTTCCTGAGAAATTGCTTTTAGGAAGTTACAAATTGCCCAGTTCCTTGACTGAATAGTAAGCGCTTTCCTACTTCAATTGAGAGAAGCAATTTGCTGCCTGCTCTGCTGCTACCCTTGGAGCCCTGTCCATTACATGGCTGGGTCTTACTCTCTTCTTGACACCAGTAATGTTGTTTGCTTTCTCAGATGGAAGGTACTGACAAATTCCATTGTCAAAGACTCCCTAAGTGACCCCTTTTCACCCTCACTGCATTCTCTCAACATCCCATGTCTCTTTAATTCAGCTGAGCAAGGCTAGGAAGACTGCAGCTTGCAAATCAGGGAGTAATGTTGTTGGAGAGCAGTCAACGAAGGAAAATCCTAGCACTTCCTGGATTTTATCACATTCTAATGTAAGTCTCCTCCTTCTCAATCATAAGCAAGCTATGGTGGGGCCTTCAGACAGAAGGTCTCATTTCTCCATCTGGACCTGGGCAGCTGTAGTGATGCATGGAAAGACATAGAGCTGGCTTTCACGGCCTGAAAACAGTTTATCTGAAATGTTTTTACTCTAATGAATAATGTTTTACTTAAGGTAGTTGTCCAGTCTTTAATTACCTCTTTCATTACTTCCTTGGGAACTAACTGCAAGCCAAATCACATTCATTGAATTTAAATTGCTTGGATCTGAGAGGCTTTTTCTCTGGACTGTTTTGAAGGTCTGGTACTTGCTATGGAACTCATCCGGTTAGAACAAATTGAGTGTGCTTCCCAGGAACCCTACAGTCTGATTACTACACCTCTTTTGCACTTCATCATTAGGGCAATACAGCAGTATCAAATGTAGAATCCTGCTTGACACTTGTTATGTGTAAGCAAGGCCATCACCACTGAGTCCAACCCACTGCTTGTAAATGGACATTGTCTTTTTTTTTTTTATTAAATCCCCCATATCTTCATTCCCTCCTCACCTACAATCTCCACTTCAAATTGCTGCTGATCCCAAATCTCATCGATGTGGATATTTCTTCCTCCTGAATGGCAAGTGCTTGAGCAGTTTATGGATGTTGGCTTTGAATTTAGTAACTGTAAAAAGGGGAGAGAGATCAGGGTCTTACCTTCCACCACCCCCACCCCATCCCGAAGACAGAAGTCTGGGAGGTTTTTCGGGTGTCTTACTACTGAAGTGATGAAACCTGGAGTGTCAGCCTTTCAATCCTTCTACCACTCCAGGTGCCTACATGTCACACTTGTGTTAAACACAACAACTGTGCAAGGGGACACCATGTCTCAGTAAGAAGGAACAGCTTCTAATTTCCATGATTCTCCTTGTTTTGCACTGTTTTTCTTCTTGACTACATACAAGGGAGCAGCCAACAGAGTTTATATTCTGATTGAAGTGTGACCAGCTTCTCTTGCTTGGCTGAACAGAACAGTACAGTGTGACCCCAGAGTTGAAGTCAATTGAGCAGCAAACCCTACATGCAGAGCATTGTTGATAGAAATGTATGGTTCTCATGAAGGCAGCTATTACTACCCACTGCTACTACTACAGGCAATGCTTAACCAGGCAGAAATCCTGGTGAGGAGTGGTTCAGAAGGGCCAATTCCTTTGCACAGGCATAAATCTCCAACAATCAGTGGAGACATTTACATTCACACACACACAAAGAGATTTCACTGTTTACCTGCACAAATAGTGAAGTGAAGGGCTCGTCCTCCTGTGATGTGACTGCAATATGGGCCAGAGGAGGCAGCAGGAGGTATCAACTCCTCCTCCTCATAAAAGAAGGCAAAGATAAAGCTCTCAAGAACCAGTGAAAAGATTCTTGATGATCTTAAAAGAAAAGCAGAAGAATAAATAAGTAAAAGTGCTGGTGTCTTGAGAGGTTCTCAGGCAGCAGCCCCTGCTGGTTAGCCTCATGCTATGTCATTAATATGGAAAGTTTGCAACATATCCTGTGGCACTCCACTAGCAGAAGGCAGTCTCCCAGCAGCAGGCCTGGTGCAGGCAAGGATCAGCTCTGTGATTTTGGCAAGCTAACAAACATTGCTAGCCCAGCAGGAGTCCCTTTTTGAAGGAAGGGAGAGCAGCAGGCACTCCAGGCTGCAGCAAAGCTACGATCAGAAAGCACATGCCATCAGCTGCTGGCATGCCCTGTCTGTCAGTAGGCTGGGATACAAGCAAGGGGGTTTTCTGTATCTCACAGCGAGTGAAATCAGTGAGTTTTGGAGTAGATCTGAATCTCCTTGCATGAATCACACATTGAGGCACTTTGATTGATTGAGGCACTTTAATTGAATTTTTTGAGGTATCCTGCTCACAAGCAAAGTTTGGGCCTTAAATCCTGTTTTTCTCTCAGCCATATGAAGTTCTAGTCGATTTCAGAACTGCATTTCTGACTGCTGGTGAAAAAAAAATACTTGGCTTACAGAACAATAACATGGTCACCATTCAGTGGTAAATGATTACAAGAGGCTGACATGACCCTGGTTCACTGGGTCTGAAATGAGGCATTAAGCATTTCTCACTGCTCACTTGAATTAACTAAAGAAAGCGAGAATGTGGAGACTGAAGTTAACAACAGCTGAAATCATTCTTAGGTATATAGATCCAAATCCACAATTATTTAGGCTCTTAGCTCCTCTGAAATCCCTGTGATGTAAGTCTGATGGATCTATCTGTAAAGTCATGTTATCATGTCTGACATGAATTCTTACACCTTTCCAAACTGAAAGCTTTGCTAGCGAAATGAAAGGTGCCACTGTGGAGGAAAATGATAGCAAAGAAAAGAGATTGGCCCTGAGGCACTTGCCCCTGCAAATGATTGCTCATTTGAAGTATATATTGACAGAGTTCCCTTTTTCCCCAGGTGGAAACCCCAGGTCAGACCTTATTTAAGAAGGTGAATTAGAGCTTATTTTAAAAGTGAGTTCTGAGAAGTCTTTATTTTTTGTAGCCTGAAAAAAACACAGGTTTGCAAACACTGCCATGTGTTTTCAAGCAGAGACAGCTCTCAAAAGCTCAGGGTCTGTTTTGGAAAAGCATGATGTGGTTGGTTTCCCTGAATGCAAGTTAAAGCAAAAATCTAAACCAGCCCTGAGAGAAGAAATTGCTTTAGTGTAATTAGAAGTATTCAGACATCCTTTTCTGGTTCTCAAGACACATGAGAGGACAAAGTAGAAAACAGAAAGAATAAAAATTCCTGCATGCACGATGCCACTGACAGGAGAGTGTTCAGCTTCTAGGTAATATGCTATATTGTTCCCTGAATAATACAAAGGTGGAAGACACTGTTACTTTTACAAGGTAGCAGAGGAAAGCAGTGGCATGAATTTCCCTCCTCCAGATATTTAATTGTACACTAGCAAGGACCAACTCAGGAAGACAGTTCCCAAAAGAGTGCAACTCCAAAGATTTATCTACAGAGGGCATCTGTCTCCTTAATATCACACCCTTGGAGATGGAAATTATTTGATTCTTTTTTCATTTAAATTCCTTTCATGGGAAATGTTGCCAACTCCCATAGATATAGTGTTTACTGAGAAACTAAATTTGTCATTTTTAGCCTCTCAAATGTCAGGGAGAGAGTTAAGGAAAAGGCTGGTTTGTTTAGAGACATTTTTAGCCTGATGGTGGAGAATAGCCAGCATAAGAAAGTTCATCTTTCCTACTCATTCTCATGTCCCATGATGAAAATTGAAATAAGATAGATTTATCTCCAGGAAGACATGTAAGGCTTTGTCAAATGAGAACAGTATCCAGGTCGTTCATATGCCCTCAATGATTGCTGGTGACAGCAAAAATTTGTGAAGAATGCATGTGTTTTGAGCCTATCCAATGGAGAGACATGAGTCCATCAGTTTAGTAATTGTGCTTAACAGCCTGCTGGAGCATGAACTGCCCTGTGCAGAGTCACAATGATGAATCCTCTCCATAACCTCCACTGGGTTAAGGGCAATCACGTGATGGCAGAGAGGAGTTGTCATCCTTGTGGTCAGGGTGTCTGATCACTGGAAACTCCAGCACAGCTCAGATTATCAACTCTCAATGACTGGCATAAGGGAAGACCACTCTAACACTTGGAGACGGAATAAATTCAGCCCTGTGACCCGAGGAACCATTTGTTCCTCCTTTTTGGAATCTGTGCACACACACACACACGTGAATGCAAATGTACTCTGCTTTCTAGGTCCTCTTCATCTGCATTCTGGGCTCCAGCTTACATAATTTATCTGAATAAATATTTCATCACCCATTCTTCTTAGAGGAGGGATGACCTGTCCCAACTCCCAGGGAGGGCAATGAAAGACGACACTAATCTGAGCAATGTTATTCTCAAGAAGCTGGGCTGGGAGAGGTCACTAGCAGATGGATTAAGAACTTCATTCAGTCCTTCAGAAATTTACTCCCTCCCAAAAAACACCCTCAGAAGTTGCTTTTTAAGTCACTTAATGGAAGAAACTGCAAAAGAAAAGCAAGACTGAAAATGCTGTGTTATTCCAAAGGAATTCTGATTAGTTTTAGTTGATTAGCGCCTTTTATTTTGAAGGACTGTTAATCTCTTTGCAAGCTGAAATAGAGTCTGTACTGCAGGATCCTTCCACTTGACAACCAAAAGCAGCAGTTTAATTCCATTTATCTACTACAAATGAAGCTTCAGGACTGAAAGCAGGGAAAACTATTAGCCATGACAAAAACTGAAAAAATATAGGTTATACTGTAATGCTCAATTTGAGCCATAGCAACTCAGCTGATCTATGAGAGAAAAGAATTCTGACTTTTAATTTACTATTAAATGATTCACAAGTGTTTGCAATAATTGATTAACATTAACCAGTGAATCACTTATGCTCCAGAGAAGAGTGGCCATGCAGATGTGTCTCCTGGAAGCTGCTTTCCACTGGCTTCTGCTAAGCCTCTACCAAATCACTGTCCTGAATCATGATGGCACAGGGATCCTTAACCTTTCCTATTATCATTCTTAAGAGTTATCCTTTTTTTTCTCACAAGACTCAAGAGAAATATCATCATTTCTCTTCTTGATCTTTTATTGTCAGCAAGAATCAGGAAGACCCAGAAAGATCATGTGGTTCAGTGACCATTGTGTAGTATAAAACTTCTGGTATCTGCTAAACATGTATCTACTTCAGCTCCCTCTGGCAGGGCACATGAATTCCAAGCTGGAGTTCATGGACACAATCCCCAGTGTTGGTAGCTCTTACAGCAAGCCAAAGGCACCGAGCTGTGATACATTACTGTTCTACGTCCAGAAATTATTAAGAAACTGTAGGACCTACCAGACAAAAGAGATGCTGCTAGCTGAACCATAACAACTCAGGCTGTTTAACTTCCATCCTGAATCCTTCTTGGAGACCTGCCAGCACCTCTTGATATCACAGTTACTCAAAATATTTGCGTAGAGGAAAAGACACTGGGGCATGATACACTTGGTCCTTGCTTACAAAACAAGCTCTGTATGTTTTGTAAGTAAGAAGGGTTTTCTCATGATGTTTGAATGATTATACTAAAAAAAGAAGCAGATGTAAGAGATATAAACATTATATATTTTAGAAACTAGACATCCAGCATTCATCCTGTCTCATGCGCTGAAGTTGCTGTGATGAGATTGAAGGGTTTTCTTTTGCCACATCCTGATGCAAGCAATGAGAAAGCTGAAGGTTGATGTAGCAATTACCATCCTTCAGAGGTAGTAGGTTTGTAGTTGAGTGGCAGATTGCAGCATCCTTCCATCCAAGGCAGAGATTTTCATGCAGTGCTTTCACATTCTACCTGCATTTTCCCTATCAGGCTTAACCAGTGACTCCTCCATTAGCTACTTTTAGGGAACTTAAGAGCAATTCCAGTTAAAAGGGAAGTCTGATGTTGTCCTCCTGCCGTGCTTCTAGATTCTGGAATAATTTGGTTGTCCTGATACTGATAGTCAGTTCTGGATGCAACACACTTCTCATTTTTGTAAATAAGGACTTTCACAGTTCTGAGAAGAATTAGCTACTCAAAAGCCCTATCAGGCATGTTTGCTTGCACGAACTGTATCTTGGATACTTAGTTATATACCCTGCACATACATACATTGATACCTTTGCAGTCTTGGTCCAGTGACGATCTTCCCAGGTTCTGCTGGTTGAGCCTGTTGTGAAAGAGAGCACACAGTGAGACAGAAGGATTGCTCTCTTCTGAAGGAAGAGTACAGAAAAATAGAGAAGGACACAGCTGCATTAGCAGAAGTGATTGTTAAACTTGCAAAATCTTTTCACTTTGGGCCGCTTACACAGGACTGACACCTGGGAGTTCTTGCATAGAACATGAAGCTAACTTGGCAACAGACATTTGTCATGACACAAATATAGACAAAAACAAGCTTATTTCCTTGATTGCTGTCAGAGTCTAGTTCCAGCATCAAGACTGAAAGAATGCAAATCTCTTCACAGGGATCCAGGGATCTTTTTTTTATTTTGCGGGGGGTTTGTTTTTGTTTTTTATGTTTTGATTCTTTGTTGTGTTTGGTTGGTTGGTTAATTAGTTTATTTTTTTTCTTTTTAAAGGTAAGCATATCAGGAAAAAGCAAAGTTATGGAAAGACATGAAATCAGGGGTTGGTGGATGTTCTGCTTTCTTCCATCCATGATCAACAGGCAAGTTTTCCAGGCGTTGCTTTGCTGAGTGAGAATCAACTAAAAATCTTTGGACAATTGGGTCATGTGTCTAGCTAAGTGGTTCACACAGAGCCTAGTGATCTGTACAGGCTCGTGTTGCCTTGCTGAGTATGAGATTTGTACTTTGCACTAGTGTTACAACAAGACTCATTGACAACTCTGTCTGTACAAGGAATGCAGAGCAACAGTCCCTGTCCCTGGTTCTAGATCCTCTGGGAGGACTTTGGGAACATAGTTGTTGATGTCCGCGAGAGCGGGATCATGTCCTGTGACCTTACCAAGTTTCCTATGCTCCTCATTCTCGCCTCATTTAGAAGCCACTTATGAGACTTTACTCAAACTTTCCAAATAATTTCACTTTTAAATATAACCAGGCCTGGGAAAATTTCTTTTAATAATGGGAAATTTGGAAAAGTTGTATCTCTGTGGGAAAAACCCAAACCAACAAGATGGTAAAATGCAAGCTGTTATAAACCTTCACTCAAGTGTTTTTGTTAGCAACTGTTGTAATGACAAAAGCAAAACCAAAGAACTATTGGAAAGGGATGTTCGCAGATATGAAGGAGGAGCATCAGAAGGAAGTCATTCCCATTTTTTGTGAGTTGGGATTTGTGCAGCAATGAACATGTATTTGTTAGACTGGATGGGAAAACATTTTGACTGGCTATGATGAACAGATGTATGCACAGCACTCAGCTGTCTTAGGAACAGAGGGAATGGACTCAGTGGCATGAGAGGTTTTTTCCATTGCTGTGGATTTTGCTTGAATAGGCAGCTGTTAACATGTTGGGTGACTTATAAGGCCATAGGTCAGGCACAAGGTAAAATTAAAGGCCCACATTTATTCTCCAAACACTAATATGTTCAGGTTCTTCAGGCTCAACACTTTGACTAAAATAAAGAGCCTTGGAGATAACAGTCAGTGTTTCATCTCCACCCAGGGAAATTCAATGGTTATTTGAAGAGCTTTTTTTCATCTTATTTTGTTCTACTTTCAGGAGAAGGACCTAATCCTGTTGTAGCATTTATTTAATATAACTCTTTTAAAGTGACTTCTTGCAGTTTTCAGGTTCACTTGAGATTTTAAAATGTTAAAGGAAACAGTGTAGAGCCTTTTATTCTATTTGTCAGCATGAGAAAAAGAAATCATTAGATTTAGAATTCTAAATGAGAAGATATATCAAGGAGAAAAACAGGCCACCAGTCTAAAGAAAAAAGATGTGATGCTTACATTCTTGGAAAGTCTGTGGAAAAAACTAAAAACATTCCTCATACAAAAATGCTTTAAGCATTATGAATGGATCTTTAAAAATTCATTTGAGTTCAATCCAGACCTTTAAATTCCAACCTGAGGTGATTTAGATTTCTTTGTTGAATACATTTAAACAAAAATCTTTTTATGTTCTCCTAAACTAACAAGAATGGGAAAAAAATATTAGAAACGTGCAATTGCAAATGCTTTTGACCCTGAAGGTCTTTGACTCCGTTTTTAAAGAAAATCTAGCCAAAACTCTTCTCCAAAAGTTAAGATTAAGAGAATGACAGGAGCTCCAGAAGCAGTGTTTTTGTATAAATGGATGACTTTTTCATCATTACTTTTTTCTTTCTAACTTGGACTTTCTTTTCCTCCAGAACCAAATAGAGTGAAAGGAACTGCAGTTGCTATTCTGGCCCTGCGAGCTCTCTTTCCTGAGGTTCCCACGTTGCCTAGAGGGAATCTTGCACACTGCCTGCAGACCTGTGCAAAGCCAAATGGTCCACAAGTCTCAGAACCCCTACAGGCAGTCAGTGTTCCCCTTCCTGTTCTGCGAAGCTGTGGTGGGATGGGGTGTGAGGTGGCAGGCACAAATTCCTGCTCTCACATTTCCGAGCTACTAATGCAGGCACTGAGTTCTGCTCCATCTGTCCCATCAAAGGTGCTAACCTTCACTTCTCAAAATAACTAGCATAATAATTTGACATGTTGCAGTAATGTGTAAAAAGCCAATCCTCTGAAGGTTACAAAGAGCTTGTTCATCACCTCGACGTTTCTGTGATTGCTGCAGTTTAACCTCAACCTGCATTCTTCTCTCCAAGAGGAAAGCTTTATGATGGAATTTCCTGACCAGAGGTGTTGTGTCACCTGATTTGGGATGCCAGAGTCCTTATTGCTCCAGTCCTGTACTTCTTCATAGTGTCGTAGCCAAAATCAAGTTCTCAGAGATGAGGAAAAGAGACACGGTGTCTAAAGAAGGTGCTTTTCTCAAATCTTACTCTGCCTACAGCCCTCATTAGCCCCAAATGGACCTGATTTGATTCAGAACTAGACTTTAACTAGCTAATAGTCTGATCCAAGACTTGTACTAAGCCTACAGGAAATGGCTTGAACAATGCAGAGCTTTGGCTGCTGGCCAGAAACAGAAAACACGAAAGTAAAATAGTATTGTTTTGCTTCCATCTTCTCACAGCAGTCAGAGCAATGACTTGAATGGAGAACATTTCCTGTGGAAGAAGCCAACTAAAGCCATGAATTAAGAGTCTCCATAGAGCAGATTCCCAGAGGGAACTGGAAATGTAGCAGCAGTTGTCCTTTTTTTTCAAGCATAGAAGGAATGGTGATTTTGATGGGGTTATAGCTGGATTCAATTAAAATGTTCTCTCTGTTATTTGGATCTGATATAGTCCCTTCTTTTGCCACATACCAAAAGGCCCACTGAATCTCACTAGCCCTATATCCTTTCTGGACAGTTTGCTCCATTGGAAGCAAGGCCTGGCAGTAGAAATGAAGGGGAATTTATTTAATTATCTTTGGCAGTATATTGCAACACATACACCCAGATGACCAAAATTTAAAAAAAAAAAAAAATTTGAATCTTTTAGATGGATATCTCCCAATATTCTCCTTTGATTTCAGTGGATAGCATTAGTTTTGAATTCTGATTTTCATTATTGTAGGATTTTCAGTTATCTGCTGAAAATATTTGACTTTAAATCCTAGAATATAGTTGCTTAGAGGCTTTTTATCAGCCCTTTTTGTATCCTAGTTTTTAAAAGCTCTAAAAGAACTTTTCTTTTAAGATACCTTGAAAGAAATTTCACTTTCTTCTCCTGCTGGTTGCATGAAAAAATCTTCCTGAATTTAATAGTTACTTTATGGAATCCTTCTTGCAGGTTTAACTGTATTATTTTTACTTATTTTCTTACAATTAAAATAAAAAGTGGCTTTTTTAAATGTCCACTATTATGTCTGTCTTTAATTATATGGAGGTAGAGCCTAAAACTAAACAAGCTTTACCAAACCAAATTTCTTTTGCCTACTATTTTGTATGTGACAGTAACCAGTTGCAAATCCTTGGTGAAAGGGGAATATCTCAGAGCAGGACTAGATTTTGGGCACCTGACCCAGGCTTTCCCATTTCGTATTGCTCTCATCAAGAGCTGGGCTGAAACCCTGTCTTTAACTACAGCAGGCAGAGTGAAATGTTGAATCTGGGCCTGCATGACTTTGCATTCCTGGACAAGGGTACAGGATGAGAAGAGCTCACCCTTATTTGCTGCATTTCACCCATGCGAAGAGATTCAGACAATTCCCTTCCAGGAGCTACCCATGCTGACTAGGATGTGGGCTCCTTCTCAGCCACACGTAGACATCCGAGCTGCTGGCAGATGACATCAAATTCATACCTATCTGCTCAGCGTTTCTACCAGTATATGGCAGTTGCACAATAAGGGTGTTGATCTGTGACTCTCATTTTTTCCAAACCGTTCTACAGACAATTTGGTGCCTAATTCAGGAAGCTAGAAGCACAGAATAAGGCTAAATAAATTAATTCATGGGGCCTACCTACAGATCATTCACTGATTTCCCACCTGTAGTGTTCTAGAAGAACCAGAGTCAGTCTGTCTGCACTGACTTTAGGGCAGGAGCTCTGGACTTCATCTACAAATCCTGCCTGTAATCACAACCCTTCTCTGTGCTCATTGTGCGTTCATTACTAAAGCCAGAAAAATCTGTGCCTGACAAGGTCCACCAGCTGGTCCTGTTAAGCCAAGATCCCTGCAGACAACCTGTTCAGAGAGAGGTCAAATAGTGGCCTCAGACAGAATCACAGTATTCTGAGGTCTTTGATTCCCACCCCATAAAACTGGGCTGTGCAACAGAACTTCATGTCCAAGAAAGTTCTCTGTGTTGATTTGCCCTTGGAAAAAGGTCTTAATAAGAAAACTAAGAGTCCCTTCAGTGGAATTACATTTGAAAATGGAAGCACAGCAAGACAATTTGCCTAAGTAACTAATTTCTGATGTCTGTAACTAGAAGCATCAATACTTTAGCAGCCACTGCTTTGGATAATTGGAAATTGGGGTGATTCTTTCACAGAAACTGGTGTGAAGGCTGACTCAGCCTGGATTTCCACGCTGTGGGTTCATTTTCAGTGTCAAAGTGAAATGACTTCAGGAAGGATTCTCTACCCATGAATCAGAGGAAATAATTCATTATTGAATTCAACCCAGGAAAAAAAATCTATTGCAAAAGCAAGAAGAGGTAGGGAACTATGTTTAATTTGAGTAAAGGTTGCTCAAAGTTTGTTTAAAATAGAAAAGCTTAAAGTGTTCTAAACCTTTCAACCATTATATGTTCATTAGTGTTGCCAAGGTAGCCAGAAAACTTTAGGGTGCACAGTGTCTTAATTTGGTTATGTCTACACACTTTTGGCAAGTTATGTTATCTTTTAGTGACTTGCTCCGTTATCATTTATTACACAGAGTGGAAAACATTGCACAGGCTGGCAATGCATGAAGCAGTGTGAGTCCCAGAGTGATGACCCAGAGCATATATGAACCTTTCTCTCAGATTTTAGTACATGGGAGCTCAAATCCTTATAGGATTTTGGTAGAGTGAGGCTGAGAAAGCTTGGAAACCGCAGACTACTTGCATTAATCTTTCTTTCTTAAAGCACAGAGAATTCCCTTAACAGAGCAAGTCATTATTATTAAAATGGAGGTAATCAACAACATAACCACTAAGAAAACCACATTGTCAGGCAATACATTCAAAGTACTATAAAACTGATATACTGCTCCTACAATCCTACTTTTTGAAGCAGCAGAGCAGAATTATACACACTAGGCTGGTAGCAGTTACTCTATTGCAGCCCTGAATACCTCTAGGAGGAGAAATTTTTTCTTCCTTGTGACAGCTTTCTTCCCTCAGTCTGTGGTTGTGACAATGTCAGCACATCTCCTGCACAAAGGGAGGCCTGGAAAAGCTGGCTCCAGAGTGTTCCCATTCACCCAGGATGAAGGCTGGGCTCCTGGGTGTTTCAGTGGGCTCTTAGAGCAGCTGAGCAAGGAGTAATGGGAACCATCAGTACTATTCCACCTGTTCTCCTTTTCTACTATTTTATTATTCACCTCTACATTACACCATGATTTGCAGACTTGCAGTTTGGCCTGGGGGACTCTGTCTTAACTGCTGTGCAAGGTAATGAAATTTTGCACTTTGAGAGTTTGCATCTCTGGGCCACTGAGGTTGGTAATATGCAAACACAGATTTACCCCGAGGGAGGAGGCAGCCAGAGGTCAGTGTCCTCCACACCAGCTCTTCTTGCAGCACCACGTGCTTGAAGTCACATCACAAGGAAGGACCTGTGCTGATGAATAGTGGATTTTATCAATAATATACATATAATCTAAATCAGGTGCTAGAGCAAAACATACCATCCCAACATGAATCTGTATGGTCCAGTCTCATTTTAGGATCAGAAGTCTTTTCTTGTCATCCCAATAGCTCCCTGGATTTTTGTTTCGCTGACCTTTCACAGAAGACACCTTGATCACCACTGACATTTCAAATGTAAAACAAATGGTGTTTCAAAAGGCTCAGAATAAATCACTGTTCACATACAAGTGGCATAAAATTGAACTAGTCATGGCTGAAGAAGAAGTTGCAGTAAAAAAATTCTCTGTTCTCCTTTTTATGAGCATTATCTGCATGAAAGTCTATAGATAGATACCTACAGTAAATATTATTTAAATACGTCTCATATATGTGATATATTCTTTTCTATCTGCAATGAAGATATTGTGTTTTCCCCTTAATTTTATCATGTTCAAGAAAGATCTGAGAGTATGCAAGAGAATTTGCTTAATAGTCATGGATTTAACTCCAACAATTTTTCAATCTATCTGCCTCCATCTTAGTATTTATAAAATACTAGTCATGGTAGGCTGTAGAATTAGTTCATGCAGTAATTCCTCAGAAGCTGAGGTAGAAGAAACAAGACAAAATGTTCCACCAAGTATAATGTATGTGCAGTGAATGTTACCATCACCAAACAAAGCAGAGAAATGTAGCATCATGGATGGCTGCAGGACTCTGATCTAGTCATGATGAGAGCAGACCTTGCTGTAGTAATGTTGATAAACTGTACTGAGAGCATTAGGAAAAGTTATTCTCATACTGGGTGATCTCCAGTACATTACTGCAGGGTTTTAAAGCTCACTGATAATCTCTTGAAATCAATGACCACCAAACCGAGGCCTGGTCATTCCCAGAGCTACTGCAGAGAAAGTTCAGTCCAACCTGGGTGATGGTTCCCATGTAGCTAAGTATAAGCTGCCTCCAGTGGGTCCTGGCTGTTTTTGACAACTCATCTTTCAGGAGCAGTCCTGTCTTCATTCACTGCCATCTGCATTGCCCTCCCGAAAACCGACTTCCCTGATCATTTTGGCAAAGCTCCTTGGCACACAGTTTTTTTCCCAAAACTAAGAAAGGAGATGAGCAAATTCTACATCTTTTTCCGCCCTTGAACCCTCTATTTCCTGGTCCTTTCCCCTAAACCATAAGAAGTTAGAATTCTTTTATGATAAGGGTTGTAAAACAGTGGCACAGGTTATCCAGAGATGCGGTAGTTGCACCATCCCTAGAAACATTCAAGGTCAAGTTGGCCGGGGCTCTGAGCAACCAGATCTACTTGAAGATGCCCCTGCTCATTGCAGAGGGTTGGATTAGATGACCTTGAAAGGTCCCTTCCAACCTGAACCATTCTGTGATTCTATGACATGCTCCTTTGGGTATCCCAACAGCTGGATCCTCTGGTCTTAATGAGCACACATCCCATGTGCACTGCAGCATTAGATTCACCAAACAGGGGTGGAAGACTGGCCAAGTTCCATGTGGGAGTTACAAAGTCATGCTGAAGGGAAAATGGAGATATCCAGACTCACATCAATGTTTCTCAGTGTTAGTCAAGCTTTGCAAAAGCAGAATTCACTTTTTTATTTTGCAAGGAGATGTTTAATAAAATCACAGTTTTGGCTGAAAGTTTGTATTGGAAACATTATCATTGCATCTCTAAAGAACAGTTCTCATTAAGTGAAAGACTGAACGGACAGATGCCCTAATAACAGCTTGATTTGAAGTGCAAAGTGAGTTGAAGTACTCAGCATGCCATCTTCTAATCAGGAATGAAGGTTTTAATGCAAGGCTTCCTGACAATCACAATTTTGTAATGCTTACATAAATGACTCTGTAGATGTGTGTATGGTTTTTTAATTTACTGCATGGGTAAAGGAATGTGTTTTCTTGTGATGCAAAATAGGATCTGACTACAAATGCAGCAAGGGCCATGTGAACCTGTGAAAAAAAATGTAGGTGATCGCATCAGGAAGCCCCCGTATTTACAGAATTACTTATTAGTCTGGGGGTTATTTGTTTTAACAAAAATGCAGTCAAGGATCTGTTGCCTTGAATGTCATGTACAAGGATCTGTGCACATATTAAGGCTCCAAGCACTTGCACCCTAAATTAACCTCCATTCACCTTGAACTCTTAGGGACAGCTCATGTAAAAGGCCTGGGAGTTCAAGCTCCCTTTAAACTTGTGTCCTCAGGAGACTGTCAGAGGCACAGAAAGGACCAGGGAGATGTTCTTCATCTCACTCACCTGTAAACACTCCTTTGTCTCCCTCCCCCTCTCAATAATCAAAGGTATCTAGGAAGCTGTTGCAAGGACCATAGCCAAAACAAGAAGTGGTTTGTGGTTCTTCCCTCAGCCACACTTAGCTGCAGCATCAGGTCTCTCACACTTCTGACACATTAGATATGAAAAAATTGTTCTTCATTACATTGTGCCCATAGAACAACCAATAATGATGGGGAAAATGGGACAGATGTTGCATAGTAAAGTATTTTCAAGCTCCATTTCTGCTACGTTGGTCCCTTCCAGAAATCCTATCTGGCTTAACTCACTAATATTCTGGAAGTCCTCTAAGGATTAAAGGAGTAAGACACATCCTTTATGGTCAACCCCTTAAAGTAACTCAAGAAAAATCAGTGCCAGCTCCACAATGTTTCTCCTGGTTAACGATTAGTCAGGAGGAGAAGTCTGGCTGCAGGGTCTTTGATCCATGAATGTACTTGTAGTAATTGGGGTCATGGCAATTCCTGTAGCTAATGTATTTTAAAAGGCCAAAGTCAGCAACCCCTGAGTAATTGGAGCTGTTACTGAGCAAATGACATGCTTTGAAGCAATGACATTATATCAATTATGTGAGGTGAAATCTAGAGGTGAAAGTTTGTAGGAACAAATCAGAGCTCTACTAAAGCTTGGGATAAACCATTCAAGTTTAGTCCAAAGTCCCAGATCCAGTTGGTGAACATCAGTTTATTGTTCACCAGTGACTTGAGTTTGGGGAGGAGCCCCTGGAGAAGTCACTTCTGACACTCCAAGCCATGAAGTGGAGCCACGTGGCAACAACAGCACAATGTCTGTGCAATGTCTGAGAGGGGAAGGTGAGTGCTCCTAACCCAAACCTTTTCTCCAGGCTTGAAAGGCTGGGTCTAATGAATCTGGGGAGGAGGAGGGAAGGAGGAAGCACCACTTTTGGTCTCAGCTGAACCAAGCTAATGCATCTTGTCATTCCAGCATCTCCCCCTGAGCAGTGTTGCACTTCAACCCCTCCAAAAGAGTAATTGCAAGAGCAATCAGGACAAGGTGTACAGCACCAGTGGTGTACCTTCAGCTCACTGCTGGGGAACATGCTGCTGTAAGAGCAAGGAAATAATCCAGGCTTTAAAAAGCAACTCTTCAAAAGAACAAATGTGTCCCCAGGAACATAGCACTGTAAAGAAAATAATCATGCGCTTCCATTAAGAGATTTAATCAAATCAGGCCAGCAATGCACTATCAATATGAAACAGCATACATTTCCATCCCCAGACCCTGTTTTCCTAAATATTTGCAGAGAGATGCAATAGTGCCAGAACCACTGACAAGAAAAAAGGAAGTCACCTTTTTTCAAGGATTAATTATTAACTATAGGAAGGATAAATTGCAGCAGCTCTCAATTGTCTTATTCTCCCAAGTCCTATTCATAGTAAAGATGATATTGTATGGAAATTTAACTTGGATAGTTATAGCCATATGCTGTCTCATAGGGTTCCAATGCACTTTGGAAACAGTACAATATTGGCTCAGATATGGGCCAAACCATGCCCCTTCTGCATCTGCATGGTTATCACCGTAGCTTTACAGGACTGTTCAGATATAGCTATGGCTGAAAGTGGTCTGGAGCACTGGCAAGGAGACAGGGCCGTGCTTCCTGAGAGAACCATCACTCCAGAGCCCTGATGCACTTGGGCCCCACAGGACTCTCTGTTGTGCCACAGCAGGTGAGTGCACACTTCAACAAGCCACTTCCATCTCTCACCACATGACGACTAATTACTGCTCTGTGAGCAGCTAGTCTACTAACTAGGATTTAAGGCATATGGTTTGAGTTTCACAGCATCTTTTTTTCAGGGTTTGCAGTAGATTTCTTCATCTTACGTATTTCTCACTATGCTGAAAGTTTTCAGGCAGAAGGCAGATGCCAGATGAAAGACCACTGGATGATATGCAGTGAAATGAAGATGGAATATTATGTACACAAACACTTATAAACATAAACACATGTTGTAGGAGATGCTTGCAGATGGATTTCCCCACACAGCATTTGTTGTGTATAGCTCATTGGCTGACAATAGATTATTGATCTATTACACTTAAAAAACATCTTTTACTTACATAAATTGTCCCCTTCTGACTGGGACTGAACACAATATCCATTCTCCCCACTGAATACAGCCTAAGGGTCAATCATCCTGGTTCCATCCACGCCCTGGCCTTTCCCAGTGGTTTTGCTTTAATATGGTCCTTGCCTCAGCAAACACATGTCCTAATGGGGTTGGCTCAGAGCAGCCCAGACACACTCTTCTTCTTTCCTGTCCTCTTTGCAGAGGGATTGACCTTCTCCTATGAAGGAATCAGATAAAGACCCTTCATGTTACAAATGATCCGAACATCTTTCATTTCTGCCTCCCGGGGTTTTGGCATCAGAGCTGAAAGAACGATGTTGAGATCTGACTTTAGACACAGAAGCACCAGCTTGAGTAAGGTCATTGTTTCCTCACTTTTCCTTAATAAAACTAGTTTGAAGGTAGCAGAAAAACCACGTCTGAATACTTAATATTCATAAGCGGTTTAGTCTTCTTTCAACAACCTTGAATAAATGATGGAGAATGTGATAGCACTGTAGTTGCAGCTTATTCTAATGATCAAAGCAGTTCATCATTGGGGAATAAATGTTCTACCTAAGCAACAAAAAAATGTTAATCCCTAAGCAAATTTATTGCTTGGAAGGAAATTTCACTTAAAATTGTCCCATTAGCTCTGTAAAAAGAAAGAAGGTGGTTTATATTGTATCATAGATTTTCTAATGGTCCTGCAGTATATTTAGCTGAAAGAGTTTGAGTGAAAACTGGGAATAAACATTAGTTTCTGCAGTTTGAATATCACTGTGGCATTTTCCCAGCTGTGCAGTGCAGCACACAGTACACCCTCTTCACAGTACTTTGCAAGCATCTTCCCTCTGAAATGACACACAAGCTGGGAAAAGAACTGACCTTTGGTTTCATTTACATATAGGATTGATCCATCTTCTCCGTGTCAAAGCCTTTACTTTTTGACTTGCCAACTCAAACAGATCTTTTTTACATTACTCGACCCCGATATCCCAGAGGGTGGTTGGGCACTGGAACAGGCTCCCCAGGGTAGTGGCCACAGCACCAAGGCTGACAGAGTTCAAGAAGCATTTGGAAGATACTCTCAGGCACATGGTGTGACTCCTGGGAATGGTCCTGTGTAGGGTTAAGGGTTGGACTTGATGATCCTTGTGGGTCCCTTACAACTCAGCATATTCTGTGATTCTGTAATCTCCAGCTCCCAAGTGGTCACTACTCATCTTCCTGAGGGCAGCATGCTTGGCAAATTTCTGTCATCCTGGTGGGTCCTTTAAGCTCTGTTCTGACATTAACAAGCATTTTAAAGCATTTTGTTCCAAAGAATCCCCTTGCCGGTGAATCCCAAGTGATGTTCAAAAAGCGTGCACTGTCCTCAGCCTTCCAAGATACATCTCCAAATCTTCTCTTAGGAGCAAAGATGTTAAAGTGTTCCAGCTATAGAACCTGGAAGATTACAATTACATTTCTACTTCTGTCTATACATCAGTGGCATCTCCTTTGGAAATGCCCCATTCCTCTATTTATGAGCATAGCTGCAGCACCCAGCATTGCAGTTATTTCTCCTGGTATCTCACTTATTTTCTGTAGTGAAGCAGTGCACTGGATTTTTACCTTTTTTTTAATGGACCATATTTTGTGAAGGAGAAACCTTTGCTACTAAAAAAAAATAGCAGGAGAATAATAATAAGAAAAAAAAGGTACAGTTATGAATTTTAACTCCCCTTATGCATTGAGACTGAATTGAACCCATTTTTTATACAAACTACAAAAAATGCTACAGATAAATACTTACAACTATATAAATATAGTTCTAACAAGATTTTTTTTTTTTTTTAATTAGCAAGTGGATGGATGGATGGATGGATGGATGGATAGATGGATGGATGGATGGATGGATGGATGGATGGATGGACGAATAACCTCACGCAAAAAGCTATGAGCTTCTGAAAATCTACCTAAACAAAAAAGGCAGTTTTCTCTCTGCCCTGATAGCTTTCTAATCCTTGTTCATGCAGCAAAAATCTCAAATAAAATCCTTGCACCCAGAACTTGCTCCTTCATTCTTGGTATGGAGGGCACGTACAACATGACCTCTTCCCACCCATAGCAATATAGTATGCCAGCGAAGCATTGTGGAATTAAAAACAAAATGAAATTATTCATTGCCCAGATGTACAGAATTTCCAAAGTACAAAAGACACAATGCATGGCTCTTTAACACTCTTTTTCTAATCTAACCAAGCAGTTGCTTTGTTATTAATTTGAACTTACATTGTATTTTCCAGTTGATTTTTATTATGTCTGTTGTTACTGATGCTGATCTAAACTCCACTGTGTTTCTCTAGAATGAAAATATGAAAAGGGAGGAGATGATACCCAGGAGAACAAAGATAAATTAGTGGAAATAAATTATCCAGCTTCATGTATCAAAGTTTATTGGAAATATAAAGAAGAACATTTATCAAAAGGTCTGGAGAACACGTGATATTTGACTATCAGCCTCTATTCATTTAAAGAAAATTTATCATTCTCAGGGGATTAATACATTTTTACAGGCACTTGACTAGCTAGTCATTAATCATTGTATATTTTCAAAATCTTAACTA
The DNA here is from genome assembly GCA_035583185.1 of Anabacerthia variegaticeps. Classification (NCBI taxonomy): domain Eukaryota; kingdom Metazoa; phylum Chordata; class Aves; order Passeriformes; family Furnariidae; genus Anabacerthia; species Anabacerthia variegaticeps. The sequence goes on along the minus strand of JAWWEW010000166.1, from coordinate 26,147,420 downwards.
ACCTAGAAATTCAAAAAGTAATAATTAACATCTTTTAAATCATATCCTTATGAGTCTTGATTCATAAGGGCACTTGGGGACATACCACAATTGTTGATTTAATGGGCTTGCTTATCTACCTGATTGGAGTTAATCATCTTTCTGAAAATCACCTGTACCTTTCAATTTCATTACAAAAAAGCAAGCTGGATCAGAAGACTGAGTTCACTGCTTCCTTTTCAGTGACTTTAATTGACTCTCTGGTGCTTTCAGTAGAGCAAATGGTGTGACCACCCATCTCAGACTGAGCAGCAGTCCTAGAAAATTAACAGGAAAAGCTGAGAAGGATGGATGACTTCTGTACACAGAGAGGATGAACGACCCAGGGTCTCTCTAGCTTGGAAAAGAAATAAAAACACACTTAGAGCTGCATCAGTCCTTATAGGCCCTGTTGTTAAAATGCTTCCTAAGCATCTTTCCCTGGCCTTGATCAGAGACAGGATACAGACCTCACTTGTATGTCTGTAGACATTGTTCCTGCAGAAATCTGCAGATCTGTTTCTGTAGTGACCCAGGAATTAATCAAGAAACTTTTTTTTTGGCAACAAGCTTCTTGACTGATTTGTAATAGATTTTGAAGAACAATAGGGAAAGATGCTGTGCTGTTCATCAGGGTTTTTAGAAAGTATTTTCTGTGTTATTTCTCTATCTGTGCATGTCTTCAAAATGTAATCAGCATTTCTACCAACGCTTGACTTCATTTGCCATTGTCTTCCCTGATTCTCACCTGAAGCAAACAGGACAAAAAATCAGACCTATTATTATAAATGTGATATAAATTACAGTCATTGCTGGGAGAAAAAAAAGAAAAAAAAAGAAAAAGGAAAGAAAGGAAGCTGCTCAGTGTTACACGTGAATATAAGATCCTTATTATAATTAGTTTGTAGAGTAGAGAAGAAAAAAATGGGAAAAAAATTGAACACAGGAGCTCAGAAAATAACCAGACACAGCATGTAAGGTCAAAAACTTTGCAGAATGGATTTATTTTTCATTTATTTATCTATTTATTTTCCTCTGGAAAGAAAGAATTGGTACATTCCTGCGTTTTGTCCAGGGATGCCAGCCAAAAGCCAATCCATCTGTTCTTTTGCACACTTACTGGTACCTGAGGAGAAAAGCATAAATCTCATTAGAGTCCATCTCTGTTGGAAGATGCAGGTAAGAAGTCGTGCACCAAACTAACACAGTTGATACAAACCTGATACAAACTTCAGGCTTTCTACAAGCAGTTATTCTGAATCAAACATCTTACGGTTATCAAAGTTTCATTATAAATTCTGGATTTCACATGCCTGTGTTTGTCAGACCAAGGCAAATTAGAAGCCTTAGAAGTCTTTATGCGATTTGTAAAAGCCACTTCCCAGTCTGATTACCCTATTTGCCACACCACACGTGGCAGAGATGTACTCCTGAGCCATAAGGCAACAACATCAAAGTAATTCCTTTCCTTTTGAGGGATTTTTAATTATTTAATACCCATGGACTGGATTGTCTGAACCCAAAGTGTTCTGGATCCTGTAAGAAGGAACATACAGTGGAAAATCAATGGATTTCAGCTTTGCCTGCGTAAGCACCCTAATTGTTTTTCAGTTTTGTTGCTTGCTTGATTGCAGTTGCAACACACACATCACTCAGTAGCCTTACTGGCATTACGGAGAGCCAACTTTTGGATTATTTTGTTTGATTAATCACATTTTTATGCTGAAGTCTAAAGCTAGTTAAAGATTTTCGAGGCAAACATATCTTTCTGTCAGAAAATGTGCCAGATTAAATTTATTTCACAAGAACACATTGATTTCAGTAAAACTGAGCATCAAAAATGGACACGGAGCATGGGACATCTTGTACAATAATAAACCAAATGATGCGGATCTAGAGTTAATATTGAAAAAGCTGAGATCCAAAGGAATAGATTTTCAAAAATGCTATCCTTGTTGATTCAAGATTAAAAGATTAATCTTTTTTCAGTGCTTTTCGTGAAGTAGATATCTATCCCCTTTTAGTTCTCTTGAATGTAGAGTTTACCAAGACTCAATGATATTAAAGTTCCTACATTCACTACCACCCTCACACTACTTGGGCTTGTTTGATAAGCAAAGCCACTGCAGATAACACAGTGGTACTCCTAAGTGAGGCACAGATACATCATGCTTATAAATCCTTTAGCTTCAAGTCAGAAAAAAAGGGGAATAATTTAAATAGCTTAAAAGATCTCACCAATATCACTCCAGCTGTCCCTCCTTTGGTCAACTTTACATGTATATCCATGTTTAATAAGTATTGAAGCTTGTACTGTGCTTTAAGCACAAGTAATAGTGTGGACTTGTAATCATGGGCTTGGAGTGATATATATAACTATACCTTACAAGCTCAGGAATTTATTCTAGAGGATCTTGACAGTGTTTATAAATGTATTTCTAAAATTCCTGGTGCATCTAAGTCCCACCTCAATGGGAGGAAGAAGGAACCACAGGTGATAAATACAGTTTGCTTAAAAACCATTTTTTTAATCTGTAACTCTCCTTTGTGAAGAGGAAAATGCAGATACTATTTTTTTTAAGGTTTGTACATTTCTGTTAGATTCTGTATTTGTCACTAACCTTGGGTTCAACAAGGGTCATTTCTGCCTATCCAAAATCCTTGCTGTGACAACTTTACTGCCTAAGTTCTGTTCCTGTAGACTGTCTCTCTGTGCTAAGCTGCTGACAGATACGAGGAAGGAAAAAGCTCGGATCTGCAGAAGTCAATTATTTAAAATTCTTTACGTTCTCTTTTGCATGACCCTATTACACTGCTGTCAATTTTTTACCGGCCTTTACTATTTTTTCTTTCCAAGAAAATGTAATTTTCAAGGAACATATCCAGCTGGCAAACATAGAAAATGAAACACAGTGTCCAAAGAACAAGGTTAGCAATGTTATGAGTTTCATATATTTTGCATCAAATAGCAATGCACCACCAGCCACCTCCACAACTTAACCATCTTAGATCTGCATGAACCTTGGGAGATTTTCCATTTCAGATGTACCTGCCCAGACCAACAGATAACACATTTTCCGCTTGTGCTGGGTCCTTCTGTCATCTGGGCAGAATTTTCTCCACAAATACCCAGAGCAAAAACACTCACCTCCTTCCAAATCACTCATCAGATAGGCTGTGGCGTCTGGTGGTATAACCTTTCCAGACTCTGAACTGAGGAGGATTTCTGCTGCTAAAGGCAGCCTCTTGGGAGACCACTTGGTACCTTTCACAATCCAGTCATACCACTGCATGACTGCATTGGAACTGAATTCACAGGATACAGCACTGGCACAGTTCATCACTTCTTTCTTTAGTCTCGAGCCAACCGTGTCCTGTGTCTTTGATCACTCAAGATATTTGGCAGTTCTCCCCAACAGGATGCTTAACAGCAAGGCTGCAATGGTGCTTAATCACCATGCTCTGAGTCTAGTTGGGCCACAAAGCAGTTCTGCTTCCAGCTCAAGAAGGAAATTTAAAATGCGATTAAAAAAAAGTATTTTAACTTAATGAGAAACAAAACTGTAACCATGCTGCAGCCTTTCCTGTTCAGTTCATCAAGAGAGGAATGGAATTGAAACAGAAGGAAATTTGAGAACTCAAACCGTGTGCCAAGATCTCTCTGCAAATGCATTCTTCCTTACAGCAATGACATCACAGCATGCAAACACCTTGAGGAAACGCAGGTGCATCAGCTGCACAATATACGGAATCATGAAATTTTTAGGTTGGAAAAGACAATATCATAAAGTCCAATTGTTAATCCAGCACTACCAAGTGCACCTCTAAGTAGGCCGTGTCCCTAAGTGCCACATCTACACACCTTTTAAATACCTCCAGGGATGGTGACTCAACCACTTCCCTGGGCAGTGTCTTCTGGGCCTTGACAACTCTTTCAGTGAAGAAATTTTTCCTAATAGCCAATCTAAACCTCCTCTGGTGCATCCTGTGGCTGTTTCCTCTCATCCTACCACTCGTTACTTGGGAGAAGCAGTCGACCCCCACCTCACCACAACCTCCTTTCAGGTCAGTACATGGGGCACCACATCATGAAAATTATCTATCAAAAGTAATTCAGGAAAAGAAAGCATTCCTGCCAACAGTGTGGAGAAACAGTTCAGGAGTAGACAGGCTTTCCTTTTCAGATGGAGCCCTTGTCTCTAGGACATGACTGGAGATCCATGTTAAGCACATTGGCCTCGCCAGTGTCTTTCTTGTGTTATCAGAATCTTTGCAGATCAGCCTACTCTGTGTAGCAAAATTTGAACATTACATCAAATATTCCCAGGGAAAATGTCATTCTGTGCCCTCTCTGCTGAACCTGCTCAACCATTTACACACAACAGCCCCCACTTCAAAGCAGGATCTGAGACATGGTTCAGCCACCAGAGACAGGGTTGTTTTTTTTTTATTTTCAGTTTATTTTGGCCACAGTTCATGTGTGCTTTTGTGTATTGAAAGTTACAATCCTTGGCCAAGCCATTTCACCAAATATATTAAGAATCTGATCCATCCCTTGTTGAATGGTGACAGAACTCCCACTGACACCAGGAAAACAGGATTAAGCACTAATCCTTTACGCAAAGAATGAACGCAGTTTTTTCTGCTCCTAAAGTGCAAACACCACCCAGGTCACTGCATTTTTCTGCTGTATGGCATTTAATATTCACCCAGTGTTAAGTTTGCTATAGTTTTTATTTAAATCCTCTTAAAAAGGTGGGGGGTGGGGAAAGAGAAAAAGAGAGACAAGATGGAAATGCAGCATTCATGACTTTTTTAATTATGAGAAAAATCACGAGTTCATCCTGACACTAATAGCAATTACTGTAGACAGTGTGATCAAAGAGGTCTCAGACAAAATCCTGTGTTTTTTGCAAAGAAATGTAGAGGCCAGCTTAAGAAGTGCTATGGGAAATAAACAGGATAATACAGCACGAAAGGGAAAAATGGGCCAGATCATATCTAAAGTAAATTAGCCCAAGTTCAATTGTCTTCAGTGAAGTTATTACAATTTACCTCCATTTTGGCACATCTACTAATTGCTCAGCTTATGAATAACAATGAGATTTGAACATTTTATGTTTAAGTATATGTTTAAAAATACTGGCTGGATTTTGAAAGACTATAACAATTTGAATTCATACCTACCTTATCCCAGCTGCTGGCTATTTAACATAAATACTAAATTCTGCCTGGAAAAGGGAAAAAAGAGATTAAAAGATTTAAATCTTTTTTAAAAGTCTCTTGAAATGACAGATAACAAATACACCTTAAAAGGAAGTGGGACTTGAGGTACGACTGTGAATTCAGACATAAATCTGGAGTGATTTCACTAAAATTATTATAGATTTTCAGCTTAAAATCTTTCTCTGTAGTTTTCAGCGTATTAAAAGCAAAAGTGAGTCAGTTTGGGGGGTTTTTTAGATCTACAATTGTGAAAACTCAGGAAAAAGAGACTGATAGCAAGTAGATGAAAGAAGCTGATTTTTCATTTTAAAAGTGGTACATTTTGTTACAACTGATGTTCGAGTTACTCATCAAATAATGTTTTATTTAATTTTCTAAATTTTAGTCTGAATTTTTACTTTAACTAATAAAGCTCCAATTGACTTTTCCTGGCAAAAGATAGGAACTTTCACAGCATAAAAGCAACCCATCCCAGCTGCCTGGGAGCAACATCTGCTCTACAGCATATGGGCCCATCCTGCAGCAGCCACTGTCTTCTCACATCTGTCACTGTGGGGACAGTGAGAAACACCCAAGGAAGCAGAATTTGCCAATTCCATAACAAAAAAAGTTGTCTGAGAATACTTGGAAGAGCAGAATAGTCAAAGACAGGAAAATATCTGCCAGATAGTTGTGGCTGACTGCGCTGAGTTTGCCCTACAACGTCAAATACCACACCTCCCTATCATACTGACTGGAGCAGGAGCTTGATTCCCTTTGACAGTCAGGTTACGGGGTGCTATTCCTGTCCTTTGATAGATTTTCATGTCCTCATCCCAATTTGCAGCACAGCTCTGATTTTCAGCTGAGATAACTTCCCATAGTCCTTGCCCACAGCGCTGGCATTGTTGCACAGGGGGTGATAGAAGACCTGTGTGTTGCTATCATGCATGAAACACTCCATGAGGTCTCAGCACTATGAGTGTTGCCACCTGGAAAAAGGAATCTGTGTAATTCCTGTCTGTCATAGGCTTATTTCATCTACCAGAGGGAAAAGTGACCCCTCGTACAGGTACATCTATGACGCTTCAAGGAGGAATGAAAGTTCATTTTGAAAGGCACTGAGTACCCCTGGGCAATTGTTCCTGGGTTCTGTAAAGTCCCAGGAATGGGACACAGGGTCAGTGTCTCCTGCTATGGTGCTGTCATGCACCTCACCATTTCCAACAATAGAAGGCATAATAATTATCTTCCATAACCTCATAGAAGCCATCACACTAGAATGTTTTTTTAGCATAAAGAAAAAAGCAAGTCACTCCCAAGTGTCTTTTTTTCTTCTCTCTTTCATCATACTTTGAGGGTAGATCAGGACCCTTCAGTCAGCTTCTGGGCCTGTACCTCAAGCACCCGGCTCTTTTCACAAAGAAAATCATAAAAACAGTTCTTGAGCATCCTTTATGCCTTTTCAAATGGCATCTTAATGTCTGTGAATGCTCTTTCATGGCTTTTTGCATCCAGACAGAAGGGAGCTTCCCTGAACAGGCTGTGAATGCACAGTGAACCTCAGAGAATGTTTGTGTGATGCCTGGTCACCAATGTTAGCACTGTGTCAACTCACTGCTGAAAGGAAAGTAAGAGAAAATGCCAGCCCAGCCCTAAAATTGGCAGCATCAATGTCTGATTCTGGGGTGACACAAGGAAATTCCCTGAAGTCACTGATGTTCCCTTAGAACAAAATTAGCAGGGAAAGTGAAGAAGGCCTGCAGTGTGCCTTGAAAAAAGGAGAGTACAGCTTTGTTTTTATTTTAGCCAGTACAGTAATGAACCTCAGCTCAGAAAACACTGCCCACCCTTATTTAGACAAAAAGAGAGCAGTCCCCACTTGTGTAGGGACAGCACCTGTTCAGCTGTGGAGACAGCAGACTGCATGGTACTCATCCACCCAAGCAAGACCAAGAGCCAGGGTCCTTGCTCCCCTCCTCCTGATGTTTCTGCAATGCCATAGGAACATCAATCTTCTTGGTGTCCCCAGCATTTCCTCCAAGGATGAAGGCACCAGAAGCACGTGACTGACCTTGGCGGCCTTGTTTGTCTTATGCATCCTGTTTCTAAAGGCTTGGATTCAGTGCTGAGATCCAAGGTCCTTAGGGTATTTTCTTACTGGAAGGGAAAGTTTATGCATATTTTGGGAAAATATGTTTTGATTTGGTGTGCTTGTTGTCCCTACTTCAGGGTCTATTTTTTCCAAGTGTCAGAAAAACAAGATGCTAGTTTTCCAAGGGTCCTAAAACTGCACCAAACATGATCCAGATGCCAGAGAGAAAACACTCACTGCATGAAGAAGTTAGCTTTTGTTCGCACAGCCACCACCTCAGCAGCCTTGCCCATAGCTCACTTTGTCCTCTGCAGCAGGTGAATAAAATGCCTGTGGGGAATGATGTCCTGAGGAGGTAATAACAATTCTCTTCCTTCCAAAATGTGCTTGCCAACACAGAAAGCCATTCTGACAACTGTACCCAAGTCGTTCCTGGCAATAAAAACCAGGAAGAAGTGGGAGCCTTTAAGAAGAAAGTGGCCCAGCAGAACAGGGCTCACCCTAAGCAGAAAGCAGTCCTAAGGGTGAAGTGAATGTTATGGACCATTACCCTGGGAGTTGCCTGGCACACTTCTAAGGGCCCTGGCCCAATGTTCCTCCGCACAGCGATTAAAGAGAGGCAAGCCAGAGTTAATAGCTTTGACCGCCCTTAGCCACAACCACGCACAGCACGTGACAGGCAGAATGCTTGGGAAAGAGGGAGACAGAGCCACATCCATATGCCAGGCTGCTCAGGAGCTACTTCTGTATTCCTCATCTAAAAAATTCCCAAGGTTGTTTAATTTCATCCTGTACTCCTGAGAGCCTGGAGTCCCGATACCATGCACCCAGATCATTTTACAGACTTGGATGGAAAACAAAGTTCACTGTGTACCACTTTCCCTGCCTGGCTTTGCAGCTCTCCACCTCCAGCTGCAAGCTCAGCAACACTAAGTATTCAAGCACAGCAAAGCACTTTGCTGCAGCTGTGCCCAGCAACACAGGAAAGCACTTCCACTAACTTTTCCTGTCAGTCTCAGCACTTGCCTGCTGTTGTTCACCTCCCCAGGAGAGCAAAGCTCCCACTCAACCTACAAGAGCCACCTGCTTTCCCTCAGCAAGCCACCCATCTTCTGTCATGCATCTTCTTTATGGACAAGGTTTGGTTCCCCAGTCCTTGTTCACCCAGGTTGGTTTTCATTGTTTGAATAACAAGCTCCATTTCAGGATGATCTTTCCTCCAGATGGGTCCAAAGCACTTCACAAACTGTTAATTACACAAGCCAAACTCAGCAGAGAAAGCTCTTCTTAACACTACACAACAAAACTCTTTTGGATGTTAAGAAGCAAATATCTTATCACCAGCCCAGCATAAGTAATGAGAGCTATAGGTAAGGAAACTCAGCCTGGAGAGGAAATATCTGAGTGTATCACAGGTACCGAGTCAGATTATTTATGATTCCTTCTAAACAAGAGGCATCATAAAAGAGAAGTTGGTTCTTTTCCTCCACTGCTCCCAGGGAGGGGCTGCTCCAGACCCTCATTGAACTCCTGGAGATGCATGTCCAGGTGCCTTTCTCCATGTTCTGAGAGAGAGAGTAGTCAACAGGGAATAAAGTTACTAAAGAGTTTTTCCTGCTTTTCAATTTTTCATTTTCCTGATGGAGTGTTTTTTCCCCAGAGGCTAAAGTCCACTTCCTAAAATTCCCTAGGCTTCATGGTGGTGATGGGGGTCAAAACCCCTGAATCCTCCATAACATTTTTAGTCTGCAGTGCTGGAAGAACAAAAGTATCAGCAGAAGAAAGAAATCTCTGCAGATATAAAATCCTCTCACTCCACTGGCTTTGGTAATGGCATATGAGTTATACAAGCATAGGATCTGTCCTCAGATTCTCTTCTGACTAGGTCTTTGACTTTGCTGAAAAGGCCTTCACTTACCCAATTGTAACTACATGGACAAAGCATGCCTGCATGCATGTCCACACTCAGGAAAGCCATGGAATCCACCAGATGGGAAAAATGGAGGATAGCATAGGCCAAAATATTCACCTACCTCTCACATGGCCATGTCTCCCACCCCTCACCATGGGTCCATCACACGGGAAATGCCAGAGAGGAAAACGGGATTGAGATCCCTCTTACCACATCAAATGCCAGGGGAACAGCAAGAGTGCCTTAAGGCAGAGTACAGACATTAGCTACCACTACAGCACTGAGGAAACCCTGGCCCAAATAGTCCCTGACCCAGAAACCTAGAGTAAGGTAGGTCAGGAAGAATGGGATTTAGCTGGCCACCAGAGGCCAGCTAGGGAGATAACCAAGGATGTTTTACCTGTGCCATGAGGTCAAGGACAAGTGAAGATTGCTGCAATTTCCCTGTCAGGGAGGAGTTATGAAAGTGCCAAACTGAGACCAGGCTCCTTTTATGCCAGGACGCGGTTTTACTAATCATGGTTGTATCTGATTGTGTCCCACTTCACATTTGGAAGGCACACTAAAAAGCTCTAACTAAAGAGGTACCTTCAAGGTGGAAATTTCCATTTTAAACTAGCATCCTTCCAAAATAGAAAAAAAAATTTGGAATATAGACAGCTGACCAAAGGCTATCTTATTTGCATGAGTGCTCCCCATCAAACAGAAAAATTAAAGCCCTTTGAGTTCAGATTTAACATTAGCTACATCCTTGAAAACTGCCCCAGGGTGCAGAAATATGCATAAGTGTTTCTACTCTGGTGTCAGAAGTGATTGTGCCTTCAGGAAATGCTTTTTAAACCAGTTTCTAACTCTCACTCAAACTACTTAAACACCTTCTTGCAGTTCCCATGCTGAGTTTTGTTACAGATTCCATCATAAATGTTGAATCCCAAACACCTCTCGAACTACTTCCTTTAGAAAAGTATAGAAAGTCACACAGGGATAAGGGATGCTCATTTCCAATAGGATTTGTCACAAACCATAGACCCCTGCTTATATCTGATGGCTTTCAGAAGTCCTCTCATTCATATAATAATGGCATTGATCTGCAAAGCTCCTTGATGCCTGGGAGGCTTGAAGAATAGTTAGAAGTCTTGTTTGGGAAGTTTTCTGAAGTTTCTCATTTTTCTACTGTTTGTAGAAAAGGTTTATATAACTGCTAGGTAAGAAAATTATTCTTCATGTTTCATTGTTGAGAAAGCAGCCACCACTGAGAAGCCACAGTAAGATTTTTCTCTCTTTTCAGGCAACAGCCCACTAGACCAATTAAAGCCTGTTATTTCTGCAGAGTTCCTATTCATATGGCATATTTTCAAATGCTCTCATAAGCAGCAAATTTTAGAACAAGACATTACAAGATATAAGAAAAAAAATGTGACTCCTGTCTAATTTCCTTGCAGTATTGAATCTGGTTTTAAAGAAGAAACCCGTGAACACAGAAAAAGACATAAATCTGTTTTTACAAGGATAAAAAAGAAAACACATAAAAACTTTACATTTGACTTGCTATTTACTCAGAATTTTCTAAATTCTGTGAATAATTTCTAAATTCAAAGTATATCCAATACGAAGAAAAACAGACAAAGCTTCCCTATTAAATTTTGGATGAAAAGCACATGGTACTCTACTTTTTACATTGCATCTCTTTCTGAAATGGCACAGAGAAGTCTCAACACATGGTGATCACTTCCAGTTTTTGCAATATCAGCGACAAGAAAATCTAAACTGAAAGAGAACTTTGGTTAGGAACTCCTCACCTTCCTATAAAACATCTGCAGAAGTAGGAACCAGCATCTTTTCCTTCATAAAAAAGAAGAATTTGCTTTTACAGACTACAAATATGGATCAAATACTGTTTTGTTTTCTTATGGTTCTCCATTGTCTCATCAGTAAAATGTACACAATTATTTAACAGTATGGGTTACCTGGGATAAGGACAATCAGCAAAGGGAACTGGAAGGCTCTTTGTCTCTTGCTGTCTTCTGGTTAAGACAGGAGCAGGACTAGAAGTTCTGCCTTGATGACCTGCTGGGCTCCAAACAGGTGCAATCAGGAAAAATTCTGTGTTTAATGTTCCAAATACCTCAAAGGTCCATTGTGATCTTCAAATCTCATTTGACAGCCTATGTGTTAGCTTGCAACTTGAACTCATGCTTGAGCTCAAGCCCTAGACCCTCAATTCACATTGTGGCTGCAATCTGACACAGACTATGTATCTCAGCCAAAGCTCACACAAGGAGATGACAGGAATTGGCTTGAACTGATTTTCACTCATAGTTGGGATACATGGACAGTACAGTGGATTTGCATATCGTGTTGAAAATCATAGCTTAAGAAACACAGTAGACAGGAAAAATCTTTGTAAAAAATCTCAGTGCCTGTGTTACATGATCAGCTCTATTAAATAAACAGATCGGCTCTAAACAGATTGCAGTTCCAACTGCCAAACCTTATCCCCCATATTAAAGATTTCTATCACTTGGTCGAGGAGCAGACTTCCTGTCCTGTGGACTTGTCACCAATAGCAGCCCCACAGTAACAACTGAGGAATGGCACAGCTGAAGATTTAGCCAGTGTTTTGCATTTATTTCTAGAATATTATTATATAATTATGTGCACTGAATAGACACAGAAAACAATCACAGCCTTGGCATGGAGAATTTCTGCACAGACAAAATGATTGCATTTGCAAAGCATATTATTACTGACACCTAATTTAGTCTGTCAGAGTGGCACTATGAGGGACTAATTAAAGTCAAAGCAGAACAAATGCTTATACTCAAGGAAAACACCAGGGAAAACATGGACAGATTTTACCAATCTGCACATAGCTCATTCTTGTCAGTGTGAAGTGTTTCTGAGGTGGTACATTTTACCTGCTTTAAAGCAGAATCTGTTCCACTAAGATAGTTATAAGTTTCAGAACAGCAGATCACTGGCACTCACTATTTGCCCAGACTTGCTCACTTGACTAAGTTTAGGATTTGGAATTTTGAGGCTCCATTCACATTTTTAAAGTTTTCTCCTGCTTTTCCTGGTCCCACAAATCTATATCCCAAATATGATAACTCTCCCATGCCAGGATGGAGAAACAAAAGCAAACAAACAAGGATGAAGGAGGAGGAAAAAAGGGAACGTGGTATTCCCAGCATAACTGTTGGACCAGCTCACTGTCAGTTGCTTGTATGAAGCAAACCCTTCCACCTGCCAAGGGATTTTGCAGGGCATTAAATTCATTTGGTGCAGGGCTGAAGCAAAGGGAGAAAGGATGCTCTCTGTATTTTTCAGTATGAATGGTCTTTTGTAAACATTCTTCACGGTATGTCTCTTGTCCTCATTGACACAACCCTGCACCATGCAGCCTCTTTCTCTCAGTGATGGAGAGACAGCAGCCAGCACACAGCACGTCTGGCAGACTTTACCTTGCTGAGCATTGGGCAAAAGCCCAGTAGTCCCTTCACAGGAGCAGTCCTGTATGCAAGAAAGAGGGTGGAAGAATGTCAGTACAAAACTATTCAGAAGAAAAATTAGTATTTTTCATGCACTTTTGATCACTGCCCAAATGTTAATTCTTATCACATGTATTCACGTATTCTGGCAGGACAAACATGTGTCTTGACTGCATCGATCAGGCCACGTTAATGGGCACAAAATCCAGAAAGGTGCTCCTGCTGCACATCAAGCAGGGAGGCCTCTGAGCTGCTGAGGCTGTACATGCCAAGCACTGATTATTTCAGCAAATGAGGATCTTTCTCATTTCTCATTCTCTATTGGCCAGATGCCAATATTTTGAGGATGCCCTGAAAAGGCCTGTTTTAAAATTCACTGAAGCTACAGAACTTCAAGACAACTAGATACAGAGGGATTTCCTCTAGTGGCTTGGCTTCTGTCTACAAATGCATTTGTGATGATTGTCATGCTTGTTTTCAACATCTCTGGCTGGAACCAGATAGTCCTTCACGCACTGCATTCATACTCAAACCCAAACAATTCCCCACCCATTTGGCTCAAATTCCTTTCCAAAGGTGAGAAGAAACTTTGTTTTAAAGCTGAAGAAAACAAAACAGAGGTGAACATACATACATTCAACTTTGCAACTGCCCATGGTTTATTGGGGACTTTTGATCTACTGAGCCTTTCGTTTTTGACATGAAATGCTGTCAAAGTCCGAAAATGTGACAAATGATCTGAGCAGCTGGGCAGGTCCCAGGAGGATGATATTAGAGGTGGGTGTACAATGTATGCATCCAGGCAGCATGCCTTTGCTTTCTACAATACCAGCCCAGCCTGAAGGGACAGTGTCTGGTTTTAGAGCAGTCTGTCTTTATTCATCTTGAGATGGCTTTCAGATGGACAGGAGCTGAGCTTTCCTAGAAGAATAGTCAGAGGCTGGCACACAATTACACTGTATTACCTTCAGTCAGATAAATCACTTTTGGGGGAAGAGGTTCATAACAATTCCAGACATGCCTAATAGTTCCACTGTGAGTCTCTGGACAAAGCCTGGCACTGGAAACAAAATGAAATCATTACATAAAATTATTTCTACTACTGTAATGCCTGAGAGCCCCAGCTAAAATGAGACCTTACTTTAGCGGGTGCTGCACAGAAGCAGCCTGAGGCAGTTCCTGCCTGAAGTATTTGCTATCTCAACAGAAAGCAGAAGGGCAGGGATGCACCTGTTCTCTCTCTTCCCACAGGCATGGGGCCAGAGCAGGTCTGGGGCCAGCTGAGGCCGCTGTGTGTGCCAGCAGAGAGCAGAGCTTTGGCAACACCACATAAACCAGGTAGTTTGCTGAGCCTTTTTTTATTGCTGTTATTATTAAATACATTATCAGAGCCTCCTCAAGCAGTGTAAACCAAGCTGATTTCCTCAAGCTACGCTCCAGGAGGCATATTACACCCCCCACCAAACTTATTGAATTAAGTGAAGTATGCGTATTATCTTTGCTTATGGCTTTCAAAGCTCATGAATGCTACTGTAATTGTTTTCATAAAACAGATCAATAAGTAGAGTCAAAATAGGCCCTGCCTGCCTCAGGGGGAAGGTATTAAAAGTTGCTGGGTAACAGCTTTTTCAGGAGATCTTTCTGTCTGCCAAACAAGGGGAACTTACCGTAAACTCTCACCATTTTAGGAGAAGATCTTATTTGCAAGTCAGTCTATGAATTGGTTTAGAAACAGAAGATGGCAAGAGCTTTCATTTGGAATTAAGGAACCAAGTTAACTGGCTGGGTTTTTTTTAAAAAGTCCTAAATCCTAAAGCATTTTAAATTAATCCACATTTTAAAGCGTCTCCCGCATCAGTGTTTGCAGATTTCATGTGTCACTTGGATGCAGTCAAGGATCTGCTAAATACTCCACAAAGATCATGCAGGTAAAGTTTGTGTTCACTTGTGGACAAAGGGAAATGCAAAAGATACCAAAGGTAAATAAAACAAAATTTACAAAACCTCACTTCTAGCTATGTTTAAGGAATTTTTGAGTGTGTTTGTCATTTGCTCCAAGAAAAAATATGCCTTGCTATTTATGCAGCAAGTTATCATATTTCTGAAGACATAAACAAAAATATCAAGGTGAAACACTGAGGAGTTTATTAGCTTGGTTATTAAGAGCTCTTTACACTTAACAACCTAAAGCATACACACAGCAATTTGTAATCAGCACTTTTTAAGCTCTGAATAATCCATTCCTTGAGCAAGCTTTCCTGATTCCTTTAAAACATCTTTCATGTCTTCCAACTTTCAACGAGGAAAGCCGAATTCATTAAAGCAACTTCTTAGCTATGCTTTTCTCTCTCCCCATTATTCTATCATATCTCCTGTTCTCAAGTGAGCTAATTACTGGGTAATTGGAGCTACAGAGCCTCCTGCCAGGCTCAGCCTTGGGAGAACATCTCTTGAGGATGGGATCCAGCTGGGTAGGGGATCAGTGCAACCCAGGGATGTGACAAATGGCAGAGCTGTTAGTGGACGCCTGAGACACTTGGTCCTCCTCCTCTGGTTACACCCTTTCCTCTAACCAGAAATCTCCTCCTTCAGATCTCCTTCCACTGCCATCTCCTCTCCTATCCAGACTGCATTTTCCCACTGTTTTATTTCTCCCTTGTACACAAACTCTCATCTCCTTCAGCTCTTCCAACCACTGCAGTACTTGAATACCTTCTCTCCCTTCACTAGTCAGTTTTTTCTTTCACCCTCCTTCTCTCTTTTCCCCTTTTCCTTATTGGTTTTCTCTCTTTTCAACACAACCTACCTTGGAAAAAATATTTGTGCTGCTAACTAGGATTTGTGAGATGTGCTGTGCTTATTCAAGCCTTGCACTCAGTACCCAGGTTAGATTAATATATTCTCTTAATTATGTTACTGACTGGCTGCAATACATCATCTTAAACCAAACTAGCAATATGTGGTGCACCTAAAGATATAGAGTGCAAATGAACGTAGTTTCTTGCAATGCTCATGCAAGTGAGACACCTTCTGGCAAGGGTAACATGAAACAGACACGGATTGTTTGCAAATAACACCCTTATTTTTTTTTAAGTAATCCATGAAAACATACCCAATGCCAAGAGACAAGTAGGATCAGAGAAGCAAAATGCATGTTTCAGATATAAATCCTGAAAATCTGTGCCAATTTTACAGACTTCCTCAGAGGTGAGAATCACAGCACAGTCACTTCAGCTTCTTTCCCTGACTGTTGGCTTAAATGATGCTTTTCTCTTTTTCTGGGCTGGAAGGCTTTAGGGATCACCTCGTAGTTCCTTAAATTTTCCTCAAATTCAAAAGATAAAGAATATGTAAGAGCCTGCAACACCCACCTCATAGCTTTCAGGACAGGTACAACACCATCTGGCACAACAAGGTATTCTGTGACCACTCCTGTAGCATTGCATTTGCTTGTTCTTGGTGTTTTTAAATAACACTAGACAGAGAGCATATGGTGGGTGAATCTAAGGACCTAATACAGAGAGCCAATTCAATTACAGTTGGTAGGAGAAGGGGTGGATTTGCAAGAAAACAATGAGAAAAAGAATCAGTAAACAGATGAAATATTAACTTTATCATGGACCAGGCTAAAAAAACATTATTAGAGCTACACCAGGGAACACAGTGGGCAGCACCTTATTTGTCTTGACACAACAATGAAACAGCAAAAAATCATGCAGTAATATTTAACTCTTTTGATTGTTTTTCAAATCTATGTACTTCCTTGTCTTTTATAAACACATTTTCTGAGGATGGAAAAGAAAGAGACCCAGGATCTTTCTTCTGAAATAATGCAGTATTTCCCAAATCTGAAATGAGTAAAAATATTTTCATGATTTAACTTACTTAAACTTTGAAGGGAAGATATTTAAAAAAAAAAAAATCCAAGTATTTTGGTGAGGTGCTAATGCAACAGCTCAGGTTATAAGTGGCATTAATGTAAACAAAAGGGAGCACTAAGTCCTCGTTCCTACATTTCTGTTGCCAACACTGAGATCAAATGGGATCATGATGGCAGAAATGTAGAGAAAAATTAATTGTTATCCAAAAAACAATCCTAAGCAGCCAAAACATAGGATACATTATTAAAATAGAAGCTGACACATATATAGCGTCATCACTGGAATAATTTTATTTAATTTAACAACATCTTGAAACGTTAGGAAAAGCTAGTTCAGTGTATAGGAAATTTCAAAACACACATCAGTTTCCTAAACTCTCATAACCTTCTCCTAACCTCATGAACATATTAGACATATACAAAAAGAGTCTATTCAACTGACTGGAAATAGGAAAAGAACAGATTCTGACACACAGCTCTGTTTGCCATTTATGGATGTGATTGAAAACAAAACCTCCCTTGCACTGTGTTGGGATGATTGAGTTGTACAGTCCTTGTTTGCATGATCAGGGTTTTGGAGACCATTGGATCTGAATGCAGGAAATCATTTTCTCCCTGTTCAGATTCATTGTAACTTAGTGCAGTCAGAGGGAAAGACAACTTTTGCATTTTTCTGCAGACTGGTACATATTTTCACAAGCATTTTCCACCCGTCTTTCCTCTCCCACAGTAGTTTTAAGGCATTTTAGCTTTCATGGCATCTTTTTTCCTTGCTGGTGGTACCTGCTGGTGATGGATGTCTAGTTAAGACTTTACACAAAACCATCAGTGAGCAAATTAAAATGATCTAATAGTCCTTTCCGACTTTATACTTTCTGAAACCATTAGGGAGGCAAACATACCTGTGCCACTGCAAGAGGGAAAGATCCTGCAATGTTTAATCTGCTTGTGATTTCTGGGAACCTGTCCAATGATGTATGACTGCCAGGGGAAGGCGGTATCGTCTCCCTGGGGACTCCACTGGAGCAGGGCTTCCCGGTACTTCATTAGCCTCCACTGCACAGCGCCCTTGTGCCTGAGGGGTCTTCCCCTAAACGCAGACTGCAGTGAAGGGGGTTGTTTGCAGCCTTAAACTTAGGGAGAGACTTAGGAGTTTCATAGAAGCAGAAGGAAAGGGTAAAGCAGTAGAGAAGGGATTATAACCCCTATTTTAGAAAAGGAAAAGGTGGCTGGTAAAACCTTGTCTCATTTTTTCTTCTCCTCTAACCATTTTTCCTTTTGTAGCAATAATCACACAGGTCAGAAGAAAAAACTTGGGGTAGAACAGCACATCGTGGCTCTAATATTGTCTGAAGAAAGGTTGCCTGAACTTTAAGTCTTCAGAGGTTTGACAGTTCAGCCAAAGGGTGTTTTTTAGACTTTACTTAAAAATAAAAAAAAATAAATAAAAAAAAAAACCCCTCGCTATTTTCCACAGGGAAAAAAAATGAACAGATTTTTTTTCTGAGAAAAACATTTCTTATAGATTTCTTTTGGCTGAAATAATAAGTTCTTGAGGGTTGGGTTTCTGCAAGAAGCACTAATATTGTCTGGGAAAATCAATGAATTAATAATAGTTAACACCATGGGAACAGCTCCAGACTAAGTCCCTCCTCCTGGCTCTTTAGAAGTTGTACAGAATATATTTCCCTCTCCTACAGTCAAGGGGCAATGGATCATTTCATTCTTCCTATTCTTGCCTTCTAGAAACACCCATAAGCTAAAAACTCCTAAACTGGAAAGAAAAAACAAATCCTTAGGCATTCATTTTTTACCCTGCTGAGTCCTGTGAAAGAAACAGACTGATCTGGCTGGTCTGCAACCCAGCAGACAACACAAGAGGGCTCTGTGGCTGCACAGACCCAGCCCAGCCACTTGCCACTCCACTCAGAGATGGATTTTTCCTCACCCTGCTTTTGAAGGGAAGGAAGGGTTCCTTCATTTCCTGACTGTCCTGAACAGGGACAAGGCAGGCAAAGCTCTTGGTTTCACTTCTCTGAGGTCATTAAAACTTCAGCTGCAGGGAGAGCTGGCCACATGGATGGTGTGTGCAGTGTGTGACTGGGAACAGTTCCCTCTCAAACCTGATCCTCATTCCCATCTCATCCCTGTCTCCATCCTGGGGTTTCTCCCTGGTGCTGCAGTCACCATTCTGGCTGCAGGAACCATAGCCTGAGCTATGAGGTGGTTCTTTATCTTCACCATTCTGCCACCATAGCTCAAGTAATTTTTTTCAGGAGACCTTTTGTGGAAAATTTCCCGGCCTGTCTCAAAAATCTGTGAAATTTGTTACAGTGAGAACAATCTACCCTTCTCTCTGACAAGCTCTGACATTTGCTCAGGGCACTACTCAGCCCCAAGAACATCACGTAGTTGCTGGTCCCAGTACAGCTTTGGAACTGATGGGTTCCTCCCTGCTCCTGCAAAAGTGTCACAGACACCTGTGAACGTCTCCTCAGAAAATTATCCTGTACCACAGAGCATGGCTCTGGTCATTCTTATTGACCTTGTTTTTTCCAACCATCAAAAGTCATATCTGGCATTTTTAGCAAACTCTCTCCTTTGCTCTTCCAAAATTGTCAGCAAAGAGAATCCCAACCTACTGATGGAAAAAAAAAATAAAAATTAATCAGGTAGAAGCCAAAAGTCCATGGAATATCCCTCTGGAGTGTGGAGAATGCTATTACAGTAACTTTTGCAGTTTGTCAAATGTCCCTGGGCTGCCCCAGCGTGAGCATTTCAACTGTTCCACATCAAAGACAGGGTAACCTGAGCACGTGCAACACCACCTCGGTTCAGACCTCACAGGTGCATCCATCTGTGCAGGCAAAAGAGGCAGGAGCCTGCAGTGAGGAGCTTTTCAGCATTAGCTGGCATTTGCTCAAAGAACAGACAGGCTGAAACCACATCACTGCGGGGCACTGACCCTTACCCAGGGCTCCTCTGTGTGTGTGGCTGTCAAAACTCCTTCATCTCCATCTGGTCTCACCTGCACAACATACCCAAAGGAAAACCTAAACACCTCTTCTGCAACAGGTTGCCCAAGGACAACAGATATTTATTCAATAAAACTGTATCACTACTGTCCTTCTCCCCAGGACAAAGGGCAATAGAGCCCACATAAACATCTCCAGCTGGGTGTCCATAACCATGGTACCAAATGGCAGAGTCGGGGTAGGGCATGGGATTGGAGCAAGCCTGGGCCCTGCCTGCCCACTGCTCCATCCCCCCTATGCACAATCCCTCGTTTGCTTCAAAGAACACACTAGATTCTCTTCATTGCAGGTTTTGCACGAAGATCACTAGAGCCTGCTGCACTGCTAGGACTTGTACATCTTCTTCCCAATCCACAACATCCACTAACAATGTCCAGCAAGTCCCAAAGGATTGGGACAAGGGGTACCTATTCCCCCTGCCAGCCGGGTGACAAGAGCAGAGACAGGCATGGCCAGGGGAGCACAGGTCTGGCCCGACTGCAGACACACATGCCCTGTCAGCCAAGTCTCCAGGTGGCAGATCAGAGGAGCCAGCTGCTCTGATGTAAATTAACCTTTTTCCTCCCTCTCTCACACAAATACAAGCCACAGATGAAAGAAGTCCTGCTGGAAGCTGCTGTTTATGAGAAGCAGTTTTATACAGATGACTTAGAGAGCAAATGGAAACTAAGGCTCAGGCTAAGATCCCAGATAAGAGAGGAAAGGGGGAGCAGGTCATTTCTAGACATATATCTCAATGCTCAAAGATGAGAAAAATGTTGGGGCCAACCCAGGTCTCCCAGGAGCAGAGGCAGTATTGAAGGAATACTTCCCTCACAGCTGGAAACAGCCTGCTGTGGAGAACATGAGGAGACACAGGGGACTGCAATGGGACATAGTGAGGGGCAAGGAGGGATGGAGGGGGTCATCCTGCGGTGAACCTGCCACTAAAAAGCCATTTTGTCAGTGCCCAAACCCCAGCCTTATCAGGATTGTCACAAACATTTCTAGACTACTGAAATACAAATAGCGTCCTTAAACCTGATGCAAAACACCTGGGGAAGGCTGGAGATTTGCTGAAAGCCAGAGGTGCAAAGTCAAGGGTGGTCATACTCGTTAAACAAGTTGCTGCTCTGTGGCCATGAGCTGCTCAGTGCTCAGTCACTGCCACCCCCAGACCCAGCAGTGATCCTTCAGGCATGGAGGCCATTGGAGAACCAAAGCCTGGAAGAAACTACTGTTCCTTGAACATGTTTGGAGAAGAGCAATGAAGTTTCCTTTCCAGGGTGACTCCACGTGGAAAATCCTAGCTCAGAGACCTCCGCAACCTCCTTTCCACCAAGGCACAACTTTCTCCTCTCCCTTTCCTCTCATTCATGCGACTCTGTGTCCGTGACTGAGCTCTGCCTGCAAGAGACAATTCCATTTCAGTGCAACAGATTCAAACTCTAATTGAGTTTTCCCATTTAAATCAAGGCAGGAACAGCTCTGCCAGCCTGCAATCATGGGAGCTATTTTTGAAGAGAATTTTCAAACTAGCCAGGAAGTAAAATATAACATTTTTAAACCATTTTAAAGTGTGTGTGTGCACACACGTGAGTGTATTTCCCTCTGCAAGCAAAGAAACAATTGCTCCCAGTGCATGAGAGGATCCAGGTTGCTTTAATTGTGCAGCTGCTCCATGGCTTCCCTGTGACAGTGAAAAGCAAAAAAAAAATATCTTCAGTTTATGTGTATTCCTGCTTTACATGACTCACTGCAATGGAAAAAAACATAATACTTCTTCTCTTCTTTTAGCCTTGTCTCATCCCAGACACCATCTATCTTCATGCCACTCTAGAGCTGCTTGCAGGGTGGTGTTCCCTCCTTTATGCTCCTTAATTCAAGTGCACAGTCCAGAGCTTATTTGGAATAGCTTATCCCCTTCTCTGTATAGCACAAGGAAGAACTGTTCTATGATGAAGACATCAGATTAGGACTCCCATCCAGCTTTCACATTCAATAATGATTCAGACTTGTGGTGGAACTCAGTTTTTCATCTTCTATTAAGCAGAAGTGCAAAGAAACTTTGTCTTTCATCCTACTCTCTCTCTCAAGGCACTTTCTCTTCAGCAAGATTTAGCACAATGAATAACTATTACCCTTCCATTACAAATTGCATAGTGAATCTGTATTTTCTATGACTTTCCTATATTGTCTTCTAAGTACTGTATGCTTTTTAAAGAGCTAAGCAAATTCCTTGGTAGATGTTACTTTAATAGGCCTTTACAGTTAAATCAGTGTTAGGAATAAAAGTCAATACATGCATACTGAGGCAGTTTCAATTTCATTGATTTTTTTAGTAAGAAACAGTCATGAGAGTGATTTGCAGGGTTTACCATCTTACAGATAAATTGACTGGCATGTTTTGAAGGTTCAAATACTTTAATGAAGATGTTTTTCACTAGATAAAAATGTTTGCAAAAAAGCCTGCATTTTGCTGAAGAACAATTAACAATTAGATGATGATAAGCCCATCATTTTGTGCTATAAACACATTCTCAGCTACAGTGAAGTCTTGCTTTGAATTTCTCTCACAGCAGTATTCAGGATTTATCAGTTCCTAGAGGCCTTGATGATACTTGACATTAGATAACACCCTGTTTTCTTCAATGTGGTTTGCAAAAAGACATTGGCTGCATACTTCAAAGTATCACAGAATGGGTGAGGTGGATGGGCATCTTTGGAGATCCTACAGAGCCCTACTCAGACTAGGGTCAGCTGCCACAGGTTGCTCAGGGCTGTCTAGGTGGGTATTTAACAGTTCTAAGGATGGGGCTTCCACAGACTCTCTGGGAAGTCTGTGCCGGTATTGAACCAGACTCACAGGAAAAGGGATTTTTCTTACGTTTATATGAAACTTCCTAAATTTCAGTTTATGCCCTTTGCTTCTCATCCTGTTGATGAACATCCCTGAGAAAAGTCTGGCTCCATCTTCTTTACTCCTCCCACCAAGTGTTCCTACACATGGACAAGATCCCCCTGAACCTTCTCATTCCCAAGCTAAACAATACCAGGTCCCTCAGCCTCTTCTCATGTGACACATTCTCCAGTGCCCTAATCTTCACCACTCTTTGCTGGACTTGATCCAGCATGTTCGTTTCTCTTGTACTGGGGAGCCCAGAACTCAACCCAGCACTCCAGATGCGTCTTAAGAGGGCTGAATAAAGGACAAGGATCAGCTCCCTTCACCTGCTGGAGATACGCTTTTTATTAAAGCCCAGGATGCCATTTTGGATTTATTTGCCTCAAGAGTGCATTGCTGGCTCATGTTGGTGTCAACCAACCCCACCATGGTCTTTTCCTTTATTGAACTTCAAGAGATGGCCATTGGCCCATTTCTCCACCTGTTTCTTCAGTCCCTCCGAACAGCAGGGATACACTCACCCAGGGTATCCATTCCTCCCAGTTTTGTATCATGTGCACACTTGCTGAGGGTACACGTTGTCCCATCACCAAGGCAATTAACAAAAATATTAAAGAGTATAGGACCCAGTATCAACCCCTAGAGGACACTACTAGTGCTGACCTCCAGCTGGATACTTTACTGCTGGTGTCACCACTCGGGGTCCAGCCATTAAAGCAATTTCACCCCATGTCATTACCATTTATTGGTCTCCTACTTCATCAGCTTGTCTCTGAGGACCTAATAAGGAACAGTGTTGAAAGTCACTGCCTAACGATAGGCAATATCCACCTGTCTCCTCCCCTCCACTAAGCCAGTCATCTCCCTGTAGAGGCTTTCATCACCCCTCTGTGCAGTGAGAAAGGTTTGAAATCCAAGGTCATGGCACTGAAAGGCCAGTTTTATTTTCCCACTGCTTGGAATTGTTATTCCTGGGATGAGTCAACTATGGCATGAGGAAGGTAGATGTAATTTCTTCTTTTCTGTTTTACATTAGTAGATCTTGTTTACCCTCAGTCTCAGATATTTAAATGCATTGCAATATTCTGGGTTTAAAATTGTGCTGTGACCTTTAGAAAAGGATCCTGAGGCTAAAATATCAGTTGTGCCATTCCAAAGACAGCTCATTTCCCCATACAGAGCTTTTTGTGTTGCTAACAAGGAGCCTGGTTTTTATGTTGTTCTTACGAAAACAGAAGCTCAGCCTTGCCATCATCTCTCCTTGAAGTAGCCAAGAAGTGAAATTGGTCCATGTTTAATGCCAAATGCAGTTGATAGCTTAGTTGAAAATTGGATTTCCTTTAGAATAGAAAGCAAAGAGGACAAAATTCAATGGAAATATTCTTTTTGGCATCCCCGGGCCTTGAAGCAGCTCTTTGAAGATGGGTTTTCTGGGAGAGAGAAGCAATGATGAACTAGGCCCTGAAATTACTTCCATAGTCTAAACTCTTTAATATTTTACAGTCACATTAAAAAGGAAGACTCTCCCTGCCACACTCAGCCCTTCAAAGCCAGTTCTCTGCAGTGATGTGAGAGAGCAGACAACAGATATTACCAGTGCAGACTTACTCAGACATCTGGAAATAAAATTACATATGTTTCTGGATTTGGCCAATGTTGCTGAGATCTTGGACATACCTGGTGTGTCACTTGAGCTGCAGTAAAAGTCCACTCTTGCTACTGTGTGTGAGACACAGAAGAAACAGCACAATTTCCTAACATGCTGGGAAGAGCCCATGGCTGGGGGCTGGAGCACACACTGCGTGCAGAGAGGCTGAAAGCACAGGGGATGTTAAGTCTGGGACTGAGAACCTTAAGGAGGAATTTTGTTGCTGTCTTCTACTACCTGAAAGAATTTTGTGAAAAAGGAGCCAGGATGCTCTTGTAGATGCACAAGGATAGGATAAAGGACAAAGACCACAAGGATACAAAGAAATAAACCTTCACTGTGGAAGACATTAACCACTGAAACACAGAACCAGTGAGTTTGTGGACTCTCCACGCTCAGCCTAAAGCACTGAGCAACCTGAGCTCTCTTTGGAGTTGGCCCTGCTTTGGGCTGGACAACCTCCAGGGATCCCTTCCAGCCTGATGCATTCCTTGAGTCAGTGACCCAAAAGGGATGTAGCATAGCTCCCATTATCTCGGGCTAAGACAGGGTGTCCAAACCCTTATCGAGGTTTAGAGATGCACAAGAAGATACAAAGCTCTGTAGGAGTCCTGTCTGCATCAGAAAACATGCTGAAAACTTTGGTTAAAGATCCTATCAGCAGGCATTGAAGTTTCACTAACTTTCTTGTGTCAACTCCAAGACTGTTACTAATATATGTGAACATTCAGATTCCATAAACATTTTCAAATTAGCAGAAAACGTCAAAATTACATGTTTGCTCTTGAGTTAGTTTCTCCAATAGCAAAGCTGTTCTTCCTAAATTTGCAAGAATTCCTTCACAGAAGTGTAGTCTAGATACACTAGTATATTTTTCTCTTGGGAGGTATTTTTAACAGATGTTGGTTATAGATATGATTTGAGAAGAAATGCTCTTTTTTCAGTAGTTTGTGTTATCACATGAAGCATCAAATGCTAGATGAGCATTGGTTTTCTTCTGATAACTGAATATGAAAAATATATAACTATGATATTGCAAAGATATCTGTTTTAAAAGTCTCTCTTGGATACAGAGCACTCTTCCTTTGCATCTGCTGCTGCTTTCTCAATAATTTATCTGTAATTAATTATTGAGATACCATTTTTTAAAAATATAAGTAAAATCTTAACAGCACAAAACACAGAACCATGAATTCAGTCTTGAACTGCTCAAGTAGAGACTGAGTAGAAAGGCAGTAGAATTGCTATTAGCATACAAATAGATGAGATAATGGAAAAGGGAATATACTACTCAGGAAGCAGTTTTACAAATGTTATTTTTTAAGTGTTCTACAGGATGGAAGTCCCCATTTAATAACAGCATTTTGAAATTGTCATTAAGGTCTTAATCCTTTAATGTGCCACATGTGGGTGGCTGCTGTCCAGATACGAAGGGAGGCTGCAGAGGAGGTGAACTTCATGAGAAGTGGGAGTTCTTCAGCTAAGCATCACACTGTCCCTGTACCAACTCCCAGAGACCACAGAGATTTTCAGCAAAGTGTAACAAGAGGAATTAAAAAAAAATGAATGGGGAAAAAGCATCTGAAGTGCATTCCTTTCAGCAACAAACTCAGCTTTCTAAGGTTTCTTTATCACTCATTAGGGAAGGTATATGGTCACAGGTCCCTGGCAATCAACAACAATTTTTAATATTAATATACATTGAATTTATACTGATACTAATAAATATTTAAGGAATTTACCTTCCCTCAGCTGAGTAACAGAAATTGAAAACTATTGTGCTTCCAACATTCTGCAATGCAACATGAAATGGATTATCTTAAACAACTTTTTCTGGAAATGGTCAGCAAAAATGTATACAAAAAGTTACATTCTCTCACCTGAGAGATGATAATTTCATTGCTTGCAAATATCTGAATCATAATTTTAAGGAATTCTTTGTGGGCCTCTAAAGAAAGCTTTCACTTCACTTTCATGCCAAAGCAGTGGATACAATCTGAACAAGGAGAATCCTCAATAAAATACTCTTTAAAGAAAAAAATTAGAAAATTCCACCTGACAGGCAGTACCCTTAGCCCAGTCTAATTAGTGTGGCCAGTACTGAATCTCAGGAAACTGTAGAGAGGTCTGGGGGCAAATGTCATGTTGGCAATCACATAGAAGAGCTAATCACTTTGCAGTATATTTGTCTACACATATAGACTAAACACTGTAAGTAAAGCCACTAAAGTCATTGTGAAAGTGTTCAGCATGCTGTGTTTCAGCCATAGAAAGGTTAAATTATTGTTCTCAACATTGGGAAAAAAATATAAAAGCATACCTCAAGAACCTAAGCTTTTTGTAACCTCTGAATCAGCAAATTTTTGACAATTCTTCATAGAGTAAGTACTGGAATATAAACAACTGCACCAGTACACATTGTTATCAGTTAAACTATGAGATTACAGCTGACACAAAAGTCAAGTCAAGCAAATAATTAAAATTTCCAAGAGAAGATATTTGCCTATAGGGTTCATCCTGAAATTCACTAGTGATTCACTCATGAAAGTCCTGATGCCTAAATATCTACAAGAAGATCTTTGTAACAAGGGTATTCATTGCTCAGATTTGGGTCAGAAAATTCAAAGAAAAGTGGGATTAACATAAGGCTCAGCAAAATAAATATCATATGTCACTGGCCTACATATTTAGAGCTGCTCTATATCTTTGATCTAGTAGGTAAAGTACAAAGTGTCTCAGGACTCCTTGATCCTATCCCTGGTTTCAATATTAACATAGTCACTGTAGTTACCAAGGCATTGTAACTTAGACACGTACGTACCAACAGTTGAAATTATTGGTGTGAAATATTAAACTATTTTACATGCTAAAGCTGATGTCCAGTTGGTATCAATATAAGAAGTGAAACTTAGTGTAAATAGACCAAACTACCTGAAAAGTGACACAAAAAAAAGGTAACTGGGACCTTCTGGAAACCAGAGAGAGCAAAAGTTTTTTCTGTGTTGCTGGATGATGTGACAGCACTTAATGGAATCTCCCTTTGAGACAGATCATTGCTAATCCTGTTCCCATGATCATCTTTTGATTGACACATTTCTTGAGTTTCAATACCCTCCAAATACGGGGGGTGAGGAGAATCTGAAAATGGGAAAATTTAATCTTCTGTGCTCTCTGTTGTCAATGAAAAGATATCTTTACTACCTCTCCCCGTGGTTATTTGTAGGTAAACTGGCAACACAATGCTGAAAAAATCCCTTTTCCACAAATTTTTGCCCGCATCAGAGGTAACAGGGACTGTGCAGTGGATAGATTTGGAGGCTGCAACAAATGAGATCCCCAGGTGCAAAGCAACGATGCTACAAGATGTCCACCAAAACCATCTGAAACTTGTGCTGAAAAGGATTAAATGGGAAAAAGTAAGAAGGGAAGCTGAAGAAGAAGGAAGGCAGGGAGAAACCTAAACAAAAGGAATGGAGAAAGAGAAAAGGAGCTCAGAGGAAGAACTACTGAGTCTGAGTCACTCTTTACTAAAACTTTCTGTAAAGTTCAAAAACCCAACTGCATTTTATCTGTGAGCCTGGAAAGATGAAAGGAGCAAGGAGCAGAAGGTTGTAACTTTCATGTTTATACACAAATGCTTCGAAAGAACCTGCCTCTGACTAACACCCTCATTCAGTACTTAGAAGTGCAAACACAAATTAAGCAAAGGCTTTGAAGTCCTCAGCTGTGCAGAAGTCCCAGCAGAACAAGGAGTTCTGAGCTGAGGCAGAGGTAGAAAGGTGCTTAAAAGTATTGGAGGAGTACAAGTGCATGGAAGCACAGACAGAAGACACGTGTCTTTTAATCCTTTTGCTTGTGCCAAGAGTCTCGTTGAATCCATAGGGAGAATTTGTCTTGGAGTGCCAGGAAAGTCCCTGGCCTGACCACATTGTTAGAAACCTCTCTATCAGTCACTGTTGGCCTCAAGCACACTTGGTGAGCGCACACTTGCCAGGGCTGGAAGGCTGTGAGTGGACACAGCAGGAAGGGAGACACCAAGCAGAAGAGGCTCTGCTCACCCTTCGCAGTGCTGCTATGAGAGGGGTGAAATCCAACTGCAACTGAAATACCAGCCCTATCAGTGAAGGAATCAGACGCCTTTACATCAGCTGTTGCTGGTCAAGGTGCCTTGGGCCCAGCAATCCTCCACACATTCAGCAACAGAGCACCATAAGTACTCCAAGAGAGTCCTCCAAGCAAAAAAGCTCCAAACACATGGTATCCAATTCACTCTCTCAAGCCTGGACTGTCCATGGGCCATCTCCATCCCATCCCTCTGAGCGTATTGCCCTATCTTCAGTGGTTAGGTGGCTCTACTCAGCAGATACACTACAACACTGCTCTAGCCTTGCCCCATCCAGACTTTGACAAGAGAGAGTGCTACTGAGCTTCCAATGACTGTCAACATGACAAGGGAGCAGGAGGGAGAAATAACTAATCTCTGACCAGCAGGGATACACCATAACTATCCAAGTTCATAGAGAACACCAAAGAGAAAGTCAAATTACAGTAGTGTTGGTATGCACGCAAAAACCAAAACCCTACATCCCAGATGAGAAGCTAAAATAAAAACCTACAGAAAGTGACTTCTTGTACTTGCTTTTGGAGCCTGAGGGCTCCTTGTTTTGCATACAGAAAGGGAATATTGACTTTGGCAGAACAGTGTACATCCTACAGGGCTCCAAGCCTCTTCCTGTTGCCCCTACTTCTTTTGTCCCATAAATTCCTCTTAGGAATGAATGAACTTTATTCCTAGAAAAAAGATCCACTTAATGAGTTTTCTCATGTATCGCCAAGAGCAAAAAAGCAAATGTTTAACCTCTGACCTCAAGGCTAAATGACAGCATGGTAAGTGATGACGACCCACTGCTTACTATTTGCTTTAAAACACTAACAGCACCACCATTGTCAGAGAGCAATTAGCACTCCTGTTGCCTTCAGCACTGAAGTGGTTTTTATTTGCCCATGGAATCCAATCATTCAGGGGTTTTTCCCCTCAAGTTTACAAAACATCTCTGTAAATGTAAATCATCAAATTCCTGCTGAGCATCCAGATCTTGCTGTTAAAATGCAAGGCCATATATACATAGATGATAGTTTATCTATATACATAAGTGTACATATATAATCTACATTCATATAATAGAAGGAAACTTGGATCCCAGCTTGGAGACATTAAAAACTCATCTGGATATGGTTCTGGGCAACCAGCTCTAGGTGGTCCTGCTTGAGCAGGAGGTGGACATTCTGTAATCCTGTAATTCTGTTTTTCTACTCAAAAGCAAATATTTAAATTGGCTGTCCTCTAATGGCACCCATTTCTAGAGCATATGAACAATTCAGCAGCATGTTTATCCAGTTCCTAAGGTCCCAGAAGAAGTTTTTCTTAGTATTTCTTTGTTTTTCCTTTTGAGACCTGCTGTGAAAAGTTCATTGTTTTACTGTTAGCAGTTCAATAAGCTCCAGACTGAAGCACTGAGCCCAATAACAAAAGTTAAATATCCCTACATTCAACAGCTTCATAGAAGATCTTAATCTCTAAAGCAAAATGCCTCTACTGCTTTGCCCAGAAGGATAGATTCTGGAAACACAAATTTTACAAAAAAAGTTTTTCTTCCACTCAGTGGTGAGTTTTCATTGTTACAGCTGTCTCTAGGTCAAAATTAGAAGGAAGAGAAAACTTTTCTAGGCTTGTCATGAGAAATGTTGTGTCCCAAGTTACTGAGAAATATTAATGAGTGTACTAATGGATAGAATAAGGAGCTTTAATGACTTACATTCAGCTGTCTGGAGCCTTCCAATCTATGAAGGGCTGAAAGAAGGTTCCCAGAGGGTCTCATGATGCGATGATTCTCAAATCAATCCTTGGATGGGCTTCCTGGGAGTGCTCATAGACTTAGTAGTTTTGGGCAGCAGTTCAAGAAGATTGTCTTATTTACTATCTGCCATTGCAAGATACTCCAGAGTTTTCAGCGCCCAGCAACTGAAACAGGAAACTTCTAATTTCTAGCAATTTTGCAATGTGTTTAAATTCAAGCGTAGGTTTTAAATCCTTGCGTTAGGCTATATTTTTAAATGCTTTCCATAGTTTGTTTAACAATTTTCTGAACTGGGTTGCACAGTTCTAAATCTGGTATATTATGCCACATAATCAAGTGAATTGCAACTAGGAAGAGATGTTAGGTTGATTTGGGATCCACAAGGGGATTTGTTGCGCAAACTCTATTTTGCATCTCCTTGGCAATAATTTCAGTTGTAGTTGCTTTGTAGGTCTCAAATAAGATAAACACTTGTCATTATTTGCTATTGGCTTTTTTAATTTTATTGCCCTCTGGCAGTAAATACATTTGCTTAACCACAACAAAGCCCCAAGGACTTGGCTGCAAGATCCCTGAAACCTCCAGCAAAGAGGAATGGCCCATGTTCTTTACATCTAGGGCAGGATCCAGCAATACAGTAAAAAAGAAAGGGTGACATTTTGCATTTTTTAGATTTTCATGCTTCATCTTAGCCATTTGAATACCTGCTGCTCATTGCCACAACAAAAGAACGTCCTGAGTTCCTATAAAAGCATAGGCCTGATAGAATACTGGAGAGTAGAAAGCCAGGTAGTCCAAATTGTGTGCTTGCAGTGAGAAAGAAATCACACAGCTGAAAGGAAACGCAGATAATCTTTGTGTGGTTTAAAGGATAAGTCTGGCGCCGACTGCCAGAGAATAGAGCAATCAATGGCACCATTGGCCTATCGATATGCAGAAATTATTTTCATAATGCTGCATAATGATAAAAGATTGGCTGATGGCTGGATTTTTGCTTGTGGTTTCTTATACCAAAGAACATAAGAAATGCCTCAACGTTTTCAGCACCAGATGGAATTCCAGGTCTTGACAGACAACAACTGAGCAAATTATGAGTAAAGTCGGGGACAGGGGAGGGGAAAGGCTTCTCCCAGCATGTCACAGCTTTCCTCAATCAGTTCTTGTGTCATGATGAAGTCAGAAGAAAAAAAATTTTGCTCCTTCAGGTCTTGTTGGTGTCTGGCCCCCTTGTGTTTCTCAGATAGCCAGAGAGTGCAGTTCTGCTGTATGGCCACACTCACCGTCAGCCACACTCCACAGCTGTGCTAAGGCACTTTCTGCAGCAAAATAAAGACACCATTTGCTATGGGAAGCTGTCAGCATGCAGCTATTATTGCAGATTTCCTGCAATTTCAGCTTTTTGATTCCTAAAGACCTAAACTTAACAGCGTCTGGAAGAGTAAGTGGAAAGCTCAGCCCCAGGATTTCCCCTATTCCTGCTCCTTATCTATAGGCTGACCAGATGAATTCCTCCCAGCTTCACTCCACAGCTCCTGTGAAATCCACTCATGCTGGAGAAGGTTTTCTCAGTTAAATTTTCAATCAACAGTTGAAATCTCTGTGTCTTTCTCCAAACCCTGAGGTTTCTGCTGCTATTTACTATCAAAGAACCAAATCTGAAGACTTATACTGAGGTGAAAATCTCTCTGAATTATTCTCTCTTGCCAAAGATGAGGCATTTAATATTTTATTTTTCTCCCTGGAGTCAGTAAAGATGAGAGAACAGTGACATGTACAATGAAAACAAAAAATACAGCAGAATGTATTATCTCCTTGAGTTAAAATCTGGGTTTTTTCCAATCTGCACCAGGCCCAGGCTGGTGGGATCATCAACCACAAGCGAGCTCCTACATGCATAAGCTGTGCAAACAACAATGACTGCAGAAAGGTTGCAGGTGCTCGCTGACCAACACATCTCTCTGACTGCAATGTGAGGATTTAGGATGTGACTCAACCTGCTTAGGCTGTGCTGCATTTCATTTCCATGTTGCATACTGGGGTTTGCTTTATCTGTGCTCAGTTTCTGATGTTACAAAGATGTCTCCAGTGGAGACCACTCTTCTCCATTCCTTCACTCTTGTGATTTTTATGAGGCAGAAGATAGGCAGTGTAGAAAAGCTGTGATTCAAGTCATCTAACAAGTAGCTTTGCTACACCATTGAAACACTCTAAAGAGACCTTGGGCCATACCAGAAAGCTTGCACAGCTCTAAGCCTCCAGCATATCAGCTTAAAAGCAAGTCCTGTGGGCTCCTCATTTCTTTTGAGACTGTCCTGAAAATGATGTACAACCAAGGAACAAATACAATTTCTCAGAGTGCTTAGTTTTCACTTTGCCATGATCTGTAGATGTGCTGTTCCAAAAATCCCATGGGAATTGAATTATCCCAAGTCCTACTGTCCAGGGCCCCTTCATCTGATTTAGCTGAAAGTTCCTAATATGCTCAGAAGCATAAGACATAAATACACACAGAAAGAGAATGAGACTGTACAAACTGCATTGAACCAAGTAGCTGTTGTCCTCCTGGGATTCCTTTCAGTAGCTAAGATGGTCATTTTCAAGGGTCAAACAAAAATGCTAGAGAAGTCTCTTCTAGAAAAATCAGCATCTCCCTCCTCCTGAATGATGCTCAGCACTTGCCATAACCACCCCACCTCTGAAGTGTCCTGACACCATGGCTTATGTGAGAAATGGGGAAGTAGGTCCCTTGGATCAAAACACAATACAGGATGAATGTGTTTATTCCAGATCTTAATGCCATTAATTATTAGAGTCTATCAGCATGAATCAATTTCATCCCTCTCAATCCTTGCTAAAGTGTCACTTTACCCTGGAAGGTTCTGGTGTTATCCCTGTAGGAACCACCAAGAGACATAAAGTACAACATCAAGAAGGTAAAAAGAACCCACAAAAAATAGAATAACCTTGTGAAAGTGTCTGGTAAGGCTGGCAACTGTTTGGGAGCTGTGAATCAACACTGGAAAAACTTCTGCCTATAACCATCAGTTCTACCTTTTCCAGGCAGCCAGTCTTTTCCCACGGGTTTTCCCAGCTCTGGTAATCACCTGGATACTATAAAATATAATTACCAGCATTATAAATACCAGCATTAGTACACAAAACACCTTAGTCTTTTGGGGTTTTTTTTAAGAGTTGGCCAAGCTAAACTTGTTTCATGCTTTTTCGGTTAGGTGAATTCCACCATGGAACTAGAAAGCTCTGCTACCTGGAAAAATAAGTTGACTCTAGACAGGGAGAAGAATGGGATTTGAATGAAAAAGTACTTGAGATTGAAATTTCCTTGTAATTTGTGCATGGACAGAAATAAAGGTACTGCTTGGATTGTGTCTGTCACTTCCCCATTGTCTTTCATGGTGATATTCTGCATGGTAAAGCATAAGGATTGGGTTATAGCTCTTACCTTGAGTGAATTTGTTCTTACTCATGCTTGAAAACAATCCTCAGGTTCATAGCCCTGAAACCATCCTGGGAGTTTCAAAAGGAGTGTCACCTGTAATACAGAATACAACAGGATGATTATATATATGTCAAACATTCCCCATCCACCTCTAGAGTGTCATTTCCTCAGGCTGGCTGAGCACTACATGAATAAAGATCAGTTTTACCTGTGACACACTGAGGTCTTCTTCCATAGTAGGAGATATCATCATATTTCACCAGTTCAAATCTTCTATCACTTAAAAGCACTAAAAATCAAAAGCCACATTTAAGTATTCTGACCATGCCTGTCCGTGGCATGGGATTTGGAACCAGATGATCTTTAAGATCCCTTCCAAACCAAACTATGCTATGCTTATAGGAGCTGGAAGAGAACTTCCTCAAGAGCACAGGTTCCCCACTGCCATTCCCATGGTGGCTTTTCTACCGAGTTCTTCCCCCATCACAAGCACGACCAAATGTCTCTCATTTTCCCTACTATCAATATTTATGAAAGAGTAAGCTGGAAAGCAGGAAGGTCAGTGAGTGAAGAATCAACTTCAAAGCATTTTAAATATAATAAGGGCAATAAGAATTTGAGCCTTTTTAGGAAGGAGGAAATCAGAAGGAGATAACTTCGATGAATCTGGACATTATAAGAAATCCTAACATGAGAAAAAAGATCAGAGACTTCATCAAGGAATACACTCAAGTATGAAGGAACAGGCAATTTTGGAAGGGGTCTAATGTCAGAACACCAACTGAGCAGGGATCAGATCTCTGAATCAGACAAGAGACATAATAATTGTCATTTGAGAGACAAGTGTTCTAAAGAGCCTTGAATAGAAGAAATTTAGATATTGACAGGAGACACACACAGAAATCCTGCCACCAGCAACCAGGATACTTCCTCATCAAAATGTTTAGAATAACACCATAAGCTATGTAAGGGAACAGATTGATAGGCAACAGAGAGTTAAGATTAATGATGAGTCTCTAGCAACCTAATTGCAGCTGAATATCTGAGTGCAGCAAAACACACCAAATATAGTGAATATAATCAAATGTACTTCCTGGGCCTTGATGTGCAGGGAAAATATCTCTCTGGTGCTCCTGAACATCCCCAATTCCCAGACGAATCAGTCAGATGCCTGCTTCAAGTTTTCAAGACCCAGATGCTGCCTATATGAGGGTAATTACTCACAGAATGGCAAAGCCCATTCACCTGAGGCTTATCTGGGCTCTTGCTGACATGGCAGAGGTCTGTGTCTGCACTGCTTCACAGGATCAGAAGTCCCAATGTTGGCTTTTTCAGCCCAACTTTTTCCCGCACTGTTTTCTCCAACAACCTGATCACCACCATGAATCTACCTCTCCCTCTGTGCCACCAAACAAGAAAGAGATGGTCTTGGAAATGACCCACAATTAACCTGAAACTAACTCTGTAAATGCTGCCCCTTATTTGGGAGGAGTGAATGGCTGCGCTGGCATTGCTCTGGGGAGAGAGCAAAGCTCAAGCATTCTGACTGCTGATCCACACACACGGTAGCAAATTAAAATTGGCATGCACTCCTATAAATCCAGCCTGCAGTCCCTGTCTCAGCTAGGCAATGGAAGAGCTGGATCCAGAGCTCTTTAGCAATATATGGCTTCCTGTGGATCTGGTAGCCCCACCTGCAGGAAGACGATGGGGTGAGATGGGATCGCTGGTGCCATCTTCTCCCAAAAAAAGGAAGGAACATTCCTATTGCTCAAGGAATATCAGAAGAGTTACAGGCAGCTTTATCTCCAGGGCAGCCCTTGGCTTTGGGAACGAAACTGCCAAGAAGCCTTAATTTTATTGCCACAGTGTTGAATGCTAAATGATGACTGTTCACATTCAGGTGCTGAGAGAGTGCCTTAGGTACACTATCTGTCTTTTTCTAGGGGCCTAAGAAAAATGGATGTATTGGCAGTTACTTCCTCTAGTGCAAATATTCTCATTCGTGCTTCCCTGATCTTCAAAGTATTTTAGAGCCATGCAATGATTAGATTTATACTAGAAGTATTCTGTCTGCATGGGGTAGACTCCTTTGGTGCTTCAACACAGTCTGTCTTGGACTCAGATCTTCAAATAAGACTGCACCCAGGATGATCCAGGGAATATTATATTCAGTTCATAGTGCACATGTAAGGAGAGTTGACAATAATCTTTGCTTTGGCCCATGTGCAATTGCAAGGTAGCCCTAATTATTGAAGAACTAGAGCCCCTCTCTCACACAAACTAAAAAACACTGAATTCTTTCCAGTTCCTCCCAATTCACATTTCTCAATGTTTTAGACCACCCTCAGAAAAATTATTTCAAGACAAATATACACAGATGCAGTGATTTTATATGCTACTGCACTATTTTATGAGTGTGCACTGCAGAGCCTAACTTCAAGGCAAGAAGATTTATGGTGTAATTACTTTAGTATATTGTTGTACAATTTGCAACTAATGGAAAAGAAATTTACTGGCTACACTTCAGCTGTCAGAAAGTCTGTCTGCAGAATAAAAGTGGAAATAATATGTGCTTCTCTTCGTGAGTGGAAATGCTAAATGACAGGCATCGCTTAACCTGATCAAATATTTTAAACCTGATCATCTACCCATATCATAATAAGTAAATTGTCCTGCAAAGAAAATTAATTACTCCTTATAAGGAAACAGGAGCATTTGATATCAAGAAGCAAATACAAAACTGCCCAGCACACCCATTCCCAGGAGAGTCAAGACCAGTCAATCAACTTTCTAGCCAAGTGTAAGAATTAAAAATTCCACATCCTTTTTTAATTGCTTTAACTAGCAGTGTTTCCCAGTGGAATTTCATGTTTCACTTGGCCTTTTTTCCCCAAGTTGAAAAAAATTTCATCTGATTAATAATCACGTAATTGGATTTTCAGTTCAATGTGTAATATCTAACATCCAGTACTTAAGAAGAGCAAAAGCAGTCTTGTCTTCACATTTGTCATAAGACCTTTTCTACGGAGAAAAAATTCACTCATATCAAATGTTTTGCAGCTTATATTTCTCAGCACCTTGCCAATCAGTTCAAGTTAGATGCCTGGTAGTAAACATCTCTTTCATTAGAAACACAGAAATTGGAAGTATGAAATGGAATGGAGGAGGATGGAAGAGTTCAGTCACAGTTTTCAGTGGCCCTAATACTGAAACGACTTAATTTAGAAGAAACCCAAACTCAAGTCCCTTGGAAATCAAATCAAAGATTCCTGTTGCAGCAGAGATGAAAAAGCTGCTGCAATCTTATGGGTATCTAAGCCTAGAGTGAATTTAGCCTATATCAAATCTCAGTGGATGTGAAAAATTTTTGCTTGATCCTTATATTTGGGACAGTTGCACTCCCTCTGAAGCAGAACAGGCAACTATGGCTGCATCTACTCCTTTCCCCATTTTCTATACTTTGCTCACTGTGTTTGGACAATTCTGGTTAATAATTCCTGCTAATCTCTTGTTATATAAATGGCCATGTAACAGGTCCGCATCATAAAACTTCCCCTTACACAATTAGAATTAGTTCTATTAAAAACAAGCATTAAAATACAGAAGTACATTTGTTCCTGTCCTAGTTTAGTAGGTGGGACCAGTTATCACTGTGTGGGAGTGATTAAAGCTGTGTATTCTACCCCCATCTATTCATTTCCCAAGG
>JAWWEW010000166.1:25990198-26110128 GCA_035583185.1 Anabacerthia variegaticeps | reverse complement strand
AAACTGTAATTCTGACTTACAATATCTCTCGTGGTAGGTCCATTTCTCCTGCCAGTTTGCTTTTAAACCAGCACAGTTCCATATTTAAAATGCAATGAAACCAATGCAAACTTGGAATGATGATAAGTCAGGCTGCCATCTAGGATCGTGCACAGTGGGCAGGTCTTCATATCCCCTACTTCAGTCTTCTTCCTAGCCCCTTTAAAGTAATTATGAGGGTATTAGACAAATCTTGAAATATGGCAGTCTATGAAGCCTTGTAACCATGTCCATATCAGAAGGAAACCGTGCCAAAGTTTTCAGTCCCAAATATCTCAAAAAAGCCTTTCAAGTCACTTTAAAATAGTCAGCCATCCTCTCATCATATTCATCTAAGGGGAGCTGAAAACACTGAAGCGTTACCATACTTTGAATTGAACTTTAATGGTAATGATCTGCTCTTTAATAAAGTTCTCACCCTACATGCTTGTTTTTAATAAGGACCCTTCAAAAGGCTGTGAAGTGTTTACCTGGACTTTTTATTGCTCTTTCACCACTTTCCAAGTTTCTGATCTCTTGATATGTATGGACTTTCAAACAGCAATCCTGGCCATGCCCTGAGCTGACAGACACACCTACACAGCAAGAAAAACAGTCCAAAAAGACTCATTGAGTAATTAGGTCAAAAAATTCATACATACATAAATTAATATCAAGTAATAATCATAATAATAGTAACAATAATAATGAGAACAGCAAAATGTCTTTTTATTGTCCCTGGGGACAGATTTGTGTATTTCCTTAGTGTATCCTGTAGACATATTTAATTGGGATACACATGGGTGACTGTACTTCTCCAGCTTCTTCTCTCCTCCCAGTGTAAGTGAATTCAACTTCAAGGCCTTTTTCTGGAGCAGGATTATAATTCATAGAGAATAAATCAAGGCACCACAAGGCACCTTACCCTGCAGTCTGAAACGTGTGGATATTTAAGCATATTTTAGTGTGCACAGCACATTGCAGGCATAGGGCAGCCTGTGACCCGAGACAGTCCAAAGCCCAAAGGACAGCCTGTTCTCTCATGCTTGGTCCTATTCCTCTGCTCCTGTGGGACTCCAGGGTCCCCAGAACACTGGCCTC
Source organism: Anabacerthia variegaticeps (assembly GCA_035583185.1). Lineage (NCBI taxonomy): Eukaryota > Metazoa > Chordata > Aves > Passeriformes > Furnariidae > Anabacerthia > Anabacerthia variegaticeps. The sequence goes on along the minus strand of JAWWEW010000166.1, from coordinate 26,109,009 downwards.
CAGGGTCACATCTGCCAGCATGTACCTCTCATCACTACTCTAACAGAAACCAAAATAAATCATTTAACCTCTTTCTTGACTGATTTTCCTTTGCATAGAAAAAGCAGTGGTACTGCTGTCTCTTCCAGAATAATGAAAAAACTCCCACTCAAATGTTTATGCAAAAAAAAAAAAGAAATTACTTCTGTGGCAAAATGGAAAATATTCTGGAGAAAAAGAACTCTCATTATGTAAGTTTATTGTTAGTGACAATTACACAGATTTATTTTTTTTCTTTCTCTGAAGGCAACCAAAAATGTACATAAGCCTAGTGGTAAAGGCCTGAAGCAGAAAAGCCAAGTATTTTCCTAACAAGTAACAGTCTTAACAGTGACTTAGGGAATGGTATTTATGGGCCCATTATGATTCTCCATAGCTCTATAAACCTAACAGAGATGAGCATTGACTAACATATTAAATTCTTAGTTAATGTAGACACCAAAATATGACCACACCTTCCAGAAAACAGGTCTATGAGACTATTACTGCTGTTTTTCCTCTGAGTTTACTTTCAGCTGTGTACTTGGGTTGGATTTCAGAGAGGAAGTGGATCTTTTTCATGCTCCACTGAGCTGGAGGCAAAGAAATTACAAATGAAGTTAGACCCTCCCAAAGGGTTACTTTCTTTAAAACTGCAGATTGCTGTGAGGCAGCCTTTCATATGTGCAGTCTTCTCTGCTTCCTATGAATCTAAATATGGCTCTTAATAATAATGTGAGTTTGGGGGTGAGCAGATCTCAATAATCTTGCCCTTATGAAATTATTCACATGACATTAGTCCTTTCCTGAGCCATTAGACTAACAAGCACTGTGCAAATACAGGGAATATCTATGTATGACATATTGACCTGAATGCCAAATACCTGAGCCTTCTACATTAATAAGATGATGGGTACTATTATAGTAATTATGTCAAATAAACCAAAGCTGACTTTGACGGTCTGCCTACAAAATGAGAGCCCAGAACATAATGATTGATTGAGTCTGCAGCTGTGCTGAAGCTTATCTGCATTAAACCCCTCATATCATTTTATTTTGGTTTGGCTTGTAGGATATCTCCAATACCAAAAACTTCTGTTTCTCCCATAATTCAGAGCACTCTTGTCTCGTAGAAAGGGGGAGGCAAGCAAGAGGGAAGCTTTGTACTTGGCTGTGGACTTCATGCTGATGTGACTTCTGATCCAGATTTCAGGGGTACACGCTGACAATCCCATTTGCCCACATCTATCATTTGCAGGTGTCCACAACTACACAGTGAAGAGGTCTACAAAACTTTTCCATATTTACTGCCACCTGGACTAAACTGGGCTGTGAGACTTAGGGCATTTTATGCCTCAGGAGAGGCTTCTTAAGTTCCTTCACAAGCAGGCTGCCTGGAAAACCAGCACAGCCCTTGTGCAAGCTCCATGAGATAAAGCCTGGGAAGATGAAGAGTTAATATAGATCTTGACCAGAATGGCTATATCTCTTTTATGTAGCTTTACCCACCAGGTAACACTGTGCTCCAGCTTTTTTGTGTCCCATATCTGATCCAAGCTGACTTACCAGAATAGATCTGATTCACATGCACCAGCCTGCTCTCCAGCAGGAGTGAGGGATGAAGACAAAGCTTCCCTCAAAAGCATGTTGGTGGGATTGGAGCAACTCACACAAAAGAAATTGGGGTGCCAGAGACAGTCCATGTACTTTATCATCCTAAATGCAGTTCTATTTTCATTTTCTGGCAATTATTTAATCCAGTAACACCAGGGCAGCATATAGACTCTATCCACAAAATTCAGTTTCCCCATTAGATGACTGTAACTCTACAAAGTCTGTCAACTAAAAATTATCACTTTAATCCCCTTTTTACTATTATTTTTCTTTCCAGATTGCAAAACTGAAGGCCATGCTGTTGCCTTTCTGTTTTATCTGTCCAGAGTGAATATGAAGTTAGCAAATGTGATGTCCCTCTACAAGAAGGGTTGGAAGGAGGATTCAGGGAACTACAGACCTGACATTCTGACCTCAGTACCAGGAAAGGCTGTGGAACAGATTGTCTTGAGTGAGATCACACGATGTGTGCAGGACCATTCATGAAGGGCAAGTCCTGCTTGACCAACCTGATCTCTTTCTATGACAAGGTGACCCACCTAGTGGATGAAAGATGTGTTTTCTACATGGACTCTATTAAAGCCTTTTACACCATTTTCTACAGCACTCTTCTGAAGAAATTGACTTCCCATGACTTGAATGGGTGCGCTCTTCACTGGGTTAAAAACTGGCTGGATGGCCAGGCCCAAAGAGTGGTGGTGAGGTTTAGATATTAGGAAAGATTTCTTCACAGAAAGGGTTGTCAGGCATTAAAACAGGCTGCCCAGGGAAGTGGTGGAGTCACAGTCATTGGAATTACTTAAAAGATGTGTAGATGTGGAACTTAAGGACAGGGGTTAATCCTTTAACTCTATAGATCAGGCTCTAGATTCCCTTTGCACTGTTTTGCTGTTGTTCAAGTGACATGAAGGCTGCATTGTTTTCTACATTATCTGTACACAAGTGAATATGATACATAGAAATGTAATTTAAAATCAGGCAGGAGAAATTCTTGACTGATATTCATCCCTCCTCTTGTGTATGTTCACTGCTTCTATGGCAAGTGTGGACACTCTCCCATGTTATCAGGATCCCTGCAGGTTTTCTTTACACATTTAATTGACAGAGACCAGATTCCAACAGAAAAAACAGCAGTATGCTATTTGTCACTCCACAAAGTACTTTGGGAAAGCAAGAGATGTGACTATATTCCCTAATAATTCAACAAGACTTCACAATGTGCAACTTTCTCCTCTGTTTTCATCTCACTCCTTTTCATAAATTTCTCAACATCCATAAAGAAGGGCTTTGTTACACTTTATATGGCAGGAGATGCCATATGAAGAGCTCAATTACATGTAACTAGTTCATTTCTCCAATACTTCTCCCTTTTTTTTTTTTTTAAACTGGCCTTCCCTCACTTTTTCCCAATGCTAAAAGTGGTCAATATTAACACCACCGATGGACCATGAACTCAGAACGATCTGAGATGGTAAGCTCCTTCACACATACACAACTTTCCTCTTTTTCTACAGCAAAACCACTATCAGCCACCAGCCCATCTTTCCACAAACATCCCCAAATTACTCAATTCCCTCAAAACCCAAGATGGGTTTTAGGATATTTCCTAATGAAGTGAACTGTATGACTTACTTTTAGATGAGGTAAGAAATGCCCATGACCTGTTGCACATCATTTCTCCCCATATCCCACTAAATCATTCCTTCACATATTTTGAGAAGTCTGTCCCAGGTAAAAAGTATTACAAAATTTGCAGAGAGGCATTAAACTGATTTTCCAATGAAAATGGTGGCTCTCTGACAACTTAGCTGAAGGTCTGCTGTGCCATGGTTGCACAGCACTTTGGGTAGCAGAGCTATGACCTATTTTAATACTATATCAAAAAGACAGGTAGCAAGACAAAATGTTTCTTGGTTTCCATAAGTTTTCCAGTCTGGTAACGTACTTATTACTACAGGAAACCCCTTTTCTTTCTGTTGGTTCCACACATCATATATATGATTACAGTATCAGTAATATTGATCATAATACTGTTTTGAATCAAAAAGCAGGTTGACTTGATATGTATTCACAGGAAAAAAAGAGAATTTGTCCAATGCCTCTTTGTTCCAACCTTGTTCACATTCTACTGCTCTCTCTGATTTCTTCATTACCTTCCCATGCTACCTCCAAATTGAAGTTCCTTCAAAATAAAAAGCAAAACCTGTGGCTTTATTTCTGTACTAACTACTTAGTACTATTGCTTTCCTATTCAAGACAGCTCCAAGAAAAGATCTTTCATTGCCCTGTCAATAGTCCTTATCAGCCAAAGTCCTGTCTGCACACTGTGATCAGCACTGAATGCCTCAGAAAAGGTAAAAAAACTTCCATAATTGTGTAATAATTCACCTCAGGGAAGTCTTTTCCTAGTGACAGGATGCTAGTGGTCAGCTTAGCTACGGAGCTAATGGAATTAAAGACTATCTGCAGTGTTGGGGATGCAGCAGGCAATATGATGAAGAAGGAAACAATGAGATGTTTGAAAAGCATCTTGGATCACAGAGACATTTTCTTGGTTTTAAGCAATCATTCTGTTCCTTTCAATAATTCATGCCAAGGTGATCAGGGTTCTCAGAATTTCTATGGCCAGAGACAAGAAGAGGTGTAGTGTGTACAGTCTGAGCATCATACTTCAAATACATATATTTTAGGCACCTATGTCCCCATAAAAGACCATGATTTTCCCTTCCTAAAGACAAAGTCTTGTTCTGGATAGTAATTTTCATATTGCTAGCATGTGCTTACCCAGATCTTCTGCTTGGGAAAATGCTCAGCCAGACCAGAACCAACCACTCATTAGTCTAGGCAATCCCAGTGTGGTCAGGTGAAACAGAAGACAGGGAGGCAAGATGACTTCTGATGGTTCCTTCTTAAACCAGCAATATTTGATGAGAGGGGGTCATGGTTGAGAGTATTGTGTCTTTTAGCATGTGGTGGAGGCTTCTCAGTAAGCCCTCAAAATGAGGTTAGCCTGGAGTCCCCTCCAAGTACAAATCAAAGCTGCCATGCACTGTCATCGTGTGGGCTGACAGCTGAACTGGGTTGGAGAAACAGTCCATCTAACACAGTAGGCTGTCACCAACAACAGCCATGGTATTTCCCCAACACACCTTCACGGCCTTTAGTTCTTTCTGTCTGGAACTCGTGTACTTTCAGTCCCAATAGCACTGTACAGCAAACAGTCCAACAACAACCCTTCCCTGACCTTCCTCACCTTTGTTTAAGGTGAATATATGTAACTAAGCAAAGTCTTTCAGGAGAAATTTGAAAGGCTCACGTTACATACAAACTGTAAAATGAGTAATATTCACTTATGCATATTAATGGGACTGACAATGGCCAATTTGATGCACTTTAGGCCCCTACTAATAGCCAGGTTTTGCAAGCAGTTGAATAAAACACACTTCCCTGGAGTGATGTAACAGCAAGGGAGAACTGACCAGGGATGAATCCTATTCATCTGAGTTGGTGAATGTGTAAACATAACAATAGTTGATTCATCTTTTCCTTCTGAGTTTATCTGCTGCAGAAAAGGTTAAGCATACTGACCAGGTGGAGCCTTTTGTGATATGTTTATTTTGTTAGCACATGTCCTTGGACTAACACTGCATTTCATACTTGCCTGCCTGATAAGTGACTGAAAGAACTTGGCATCTGGGACTGAGAACTCAGAAGAGGGAGGAAGGACAAGAGGGAGACTGGGTGCATTTCAGTACAGATAAGGAGTTCCAATTATCACACTCATGCAAAAGGCAGGGACAGAAATGGCTCAGTTTCCAGAGGACATATTTGCACATATTTTACTCTTCAAAACAGATCTTGAAGTACCAGGCTGGAGACAAGTCCCATTTCAAAATCTCCCTGCCTTTTCCCCAATAATGGTGCCATCTGTTTTAGCCTGTGAGGCTGTCTCTGTTAGGTGAGACCTTTTGGGATAAAAAGGCATACTGAGCTATCTCCCACTAGCTTACACGTAGCCCAAGATAGGCAGGTGAGTAAACTTGAGGAATTCCTTTCTGTGAACTGTCAGTGATAGTACCAACCACAGGCTGACTCTTTCAGGCTAGTGGATGAGCCCTGGTGTGCCCTGCCCTGATGGCTGTCACCATACCACAGCCATTTCCTAATACATACTGGTTTGCAGTCCACATACACTACCTTACGTGGATTCACTACTTCCAGGGAAGCAGCAAGCCTTGGACTTGGGATCAGGCATGTGCCTAGCCAAGCTTAGAGACAAAACTACTTTAGCATAGTGAAGGGTTAATGAAGTTCTCAGCTGCCAAATTGAAGACTCACAAAAGAGAAACTGAGGCACATTGGAAAATGTGTGCTTGGTACTGATTTCTCTGTCCTGTGGTCCCACTGCCACAAAGTGAACTCAGCATCCTCCAGCAGGTGACTGGCCTTCAGGTTCAGCCTGGCAGTCAAAGACCAGGTGGGTCGAGACCCACTCCAAGGGGCTCCCTCTGAGTCAGCTCTTCATCCTGTTGCTGAAGACAAACTGCTTCTCTTCCACTCTTGACTTCTCCTGGACCTTTCTTCCTTCAGGAACGAAGCTCCAGCAACTACACACAGCAATGATTGCCTACAGCTCCCCTAGTCCTCTTTTCCCTGTGTCTATTACAAATGCAAGTGCAGCAAGGGAAACCTCCTGTGGTCCTCAGAGGCGTCTCTGAACTTACATTGCTGCTTTTTTCCAGAAGTAGAAAATGCCTTTTATTTGAAGTAGCCTTTTTGACAGATGTGTATTTTAGAGGCCACTACAACTCTTTGCAGTTGTGAATTATTACCTTTGCACATGCACAGAGATAGCAGCCAGAGTGATTTTCTCCATCATATCCCTCCAGTTGCCCACAACTACTGGCCTCACCCAGATTCACTCCCACCTTTATCTGAGGGCTTGGTTTCATAACTCTCCAGCAGAAATTTAAATGGTGCTTGAGAAGAGCAAATCACTTGAGAACTCCATGACTTTTGATTTTTTGGCAGATCGCTTTGCTATAAGGTGGACACAGAGGCCACTAGCTCATTTTCTATCTATCACTAAATGTCTCTGTAGGAAAACAACATTCTCTAACAAGTGCTATGGAACGTGTTCCCAGCTCATCTGAATGCAGCTGGGGCTGAGGTTTGATGCTTATTATAAACCAAGCACAGTTAGCACACAGCCGTCAGGTCTGTGATCCTGCGGCATCAATAACTCCCCAGCTTCTATCTGGTTTTCTTTCTCTTTTCTCCTCCCCTGCCTCCGCACTGTTTTCTTTTCCTTCCAATTTCTCAAGCCATAAAAGACCTCCTGTTTTTAGTATTTCTGTGCACTTTGTTTTTCTTTATGAGGGATTTGCCCTCCCTCTCTCAATTCTCTTGGCTACTCTCCATCTTCCTCGCGTGAACCAAGAAATTCCTGACAGCTGCACTTCCCATCTTGTGTTTTGCCATCATTGTCATTTTGTTTGTCTGCATGCATGTGAGTGTGAGAGAAATCCAGCCAGCTTAGTGACATGGTTTGAATCCTACACTGATTGAAGGTGGAGTCAAACACTATCTCTCCTTACAACAGCTGCTTCCCTGAAGACTTACAGCCAAAACTCGGTGACAAAAGACCAAGCTCACAGCCCCTGGAGCACCCAGGAGAGCCCAGAGCTTTTGCTCTGACATGCACACTTACCACCAGATTTGTTGAAACCTTACAGCTGCACTTCTTCCTGCACGGTTCTGATGTTGATCTGTGCTGGCTTTTTACTTTTATAGCAGACAGCTGTGCTCCATGAAGAGACCGGGCAGGATTTAACCAATAAATGTTAAAAAACTGTCCATTTTTTCCCTTATTCACTCTCCAGGCTCACAACACAGCTTTTTCTCCCACATGCACTGGCTGGTTTTTGTGTCTCTCTCTTTCCCTGACCTGCACCAGCAGCTGTACAACTAGAGCTGTTGCTGTGCCAGGGTCAGATGCTCTCCCACATTGACCAGAAATTATAACTGGCAGTGATCTTGGACAAGCAAGAATCACTGTTGATGTAAATCAATGATTTTGAAGAATAATAAATACTGAGTCCTACAAACTCTATCCATAATCCATTACCTCTGAAACATCTCTCTCTCTCTTTATGACTCAGCATTTGGTAGTCAGCTGAATCCAAACTTCTATACTATCCCATTAAAGCCATCTTCAGAATGATTTCTTCATGTATTTCCTAGAATTGTACAAAACCACAAGAGCAGTTGAGTGAAAAATACAATAATTCACAGTTATCATAGCAACAATGATAAAATATGTACTTCCTGCTTATTCGTTTTGATTAAGAAAATTATTCACACGGTATCAGATGTTTGGTCAGAAATCCATCTTGTGGTTTGTTAATCAGAAGAACACTATACTCCAGACTATTGAGAGAGGTAACTTTCAGGGCTGAAAGGCACTGCCAGTTGTTTTCTGTAGAAAGATGGTAAGACACTACACACATTTTTTTTAGCCTGGAATTTGATGCTGGCTATCAGTTAACACTTCTATTCTGAAAGCACTTAAGCATACAGTTAATTTTAAGCATATGAGGAGAAGCACAAAATCCAAGATGAGTACTTGTGCCCTTCAAGTTGAGTCTATTTTTAATACTTTTAATATTTTGAGTTGTTGGAAGACAGCTCAGAACAACCTTAACAGCAGAAGTGAGTTTGGTGCCTCTCCTCTCCCTACCCTACCACCTCCGTGTCCTGCATCCTAGTTGGTTTCCCCTGGGACATTCCTTCCTTGGGCTCCTGCCATCCACTTTGCAGTACTTTCCAAGATCCTATCTCCCCATGTTGCAGTCTCCTCACAGCATTGTGTCCTTGGGCTTCGCCCTGTCATTGTTTCCTTAGTGCTAGACAATAGATACTCACATAAGACTACTTTTCTTCTATCTTCTAACATTACGTCACATGCAGTGCCTTTATCATTAGCACTGCATGTGACATCCCCAAGCACTACAGTGTCTCACCTGAGGAATGGCTGCATTTCATGTCTTTGCATAGCTTATCAGTTTTGGGGTTACTCTGGGGCTCCAGGTAAAGCTGTTCCATAATGGTTTGACCTTGTAAATAATCCATTATAAGTTATTCTTTGTCTGCACACAGGTAAATAAACATCTCACACCTTGTAGATGTGGTGAAAAATCACAAGTTAGTCAATGAATTTAGCAGAACAAACAGCACAGTGTCAAAAGGTGGCTGTCTCTGCCTTACCATGTGGCATGATCAGCTTGATGCAGATGCATTTTTTAGGTTCTTTGTTTTGCTAAACAAGACAGTTGAGGACAGGATGCAGTCCTAGAGGCATGGTGAGCAGATCACATCTGTCTTGTTCATCAGTTCTTCAGCTTCTGGGAGATCCACTGGAACACAGTATCACCAGAAGGACACGTGTTTTATAAATAAGCAATGACAGGCAAAAAGCAATTGAATTAGATCCCCAAAGCTTTACTAAGACAGATGATCCTTGAAAGCACAGCTAGGATATTAAACATAGTGAAAGTATAATTCTTAATTTCTAGGCATCTGTGAGAATAATTACCATTCTTTTGGGAGTATTGTAGTGACTGTAGCTGGTAGATGTCTAAATGAGACAATATTTCCTTTTGATATTGCATCATTAAGATAACTGATTCCTATACCCAGACAAATGTTTCATATAACTCTTTCTTCCCTTTTCTTAATATGTGCAATTGTGAAAAAGCAGCACCGTAGGGATTTAGTGGCTGTATCTCTTTATGAGTCTGAACCGTGACATGGAGGACTCAGTGAGTTTATTGATTTTAATTTCTTATATTTGGGATTTATCTTCTCAGCTTTTACTTAACAGCTGAGAATACTCGCAGTATTGATATAGAAGACTGGTTACCCAAGGGCAAATTTCAGACCCTCATTTCTCCACCTGTGCATTTATTTGTTTGCTTCTGGATGAATACCAGCTGCCAGGCTTTGATCCAGGCTTTGATCAAAAGTGGCTAGTGGGTACACTCTGTGAGAGAGCATTCCTCTCTCTCAGTCTCCATAACCAGAGATGAGAGGGGAGGGGACCTTAAGTGGATTTCCATGATTATCAGATGGAAAGATCAGGTATTCCCTTTGAAGACCCTCTGTTACTGAAATTCGATTATGACCTCTGATTTGGTCTGAAAACCCTAAACTACAAGGCACACAGTAGGGTATTCTAGGGAATAAAGAGATTTGAAAGGCAGGGGTTGATAGCTGTGGGTGCCAGGATATTTCTTTTTCCCAGGAAGACAGCCAGAGTGGTCCTGAAAGCAAAGGTAGAGAAAAACCGGTGAGAAATCCTCTTTTCAGGCTGTTACGTAAGAGCCACCATCCTGTTTTGCATTAGTGAGGAAAATGTAGAGAGTTTTCAGTTTAAACCAGACTCAGCACTTTGCGGGCCATTTCAGCATAGAAAGGAGTGTTGAGTCAGGTTAATTCCCTTATTGGAGCATTTAAAGACTAAGCTAATAAGGAGCTTTATGACTGAGAATTCATGTGGCAGCACAGGGAAAGTGAAGAGATGTGAAACAGTGGATAGAGAGTGTCTGTCATGCTCAGAAGAGGTGTTTTCTCCTGTGGATGCATCACTGAACTTTGGTGCTAGGAGGAGCAATATCTGTCAATGATTTGTGGTTCACCTTGTTCACTTACCTGCTCTTTTCCCCATGGCAATGTTTTTATCTTCTTCAACTTCCTTAACATCTATAAGGCAAGTATTTGTACCCTATTGTGTCTCTACATTCCAGCATTCAGAGCCACAGGCTGGATGTTGCTGCAAGCTTAGGTATTGCTGCCAGAGAGACTTAATGGCCACAGGTTGTTAGGGGTAATGAACTCCAATGAACTCACTTGATTGTCTTGGTTCAGTAACACAGGGATTGATGTAAGACTTTCTTTAAAAGATATTTTACTTATGTGCGTTCTTGCCTCCTTTGATCCTTCCACCCTCCCTTCTTTATCTTTTCTCTTCCAGTACTGCCAAGCCAGGCAGGCTGTTACTGCTTTCCCCATCTTCTATTTTGAGATAGCATCAACACCAATGAGCCACAGGGCAGGGCTATGTCCAAAGCCATTTCCAGTTCTCCCCCATGTAAAGGGCCAGCATGCATTCATGCCCATTATGGATGCAACAGTGGGGTCATTCATGTACTCACTTCTTTCTGCTGTGAGATTCCCCTGCCCTAGTGCTGTGTTTTCCTTGGCGCAATACGTAAGACAAGAAGGAATTTTTACGTCGAAATCTCTCCAGCTCTGGGAAACATTTCCCCATGCACATGTCCTAGCAAGAGATCTACTGCATCCCTAATTGCACTCAGCACTTGGAATGTGGTGACGTCTCCACATTTCATGACCAAACATAGTCTTTGCCATTGCTCAAGAGTAGAAGAGGCTCTATCCTACGGTCCTTTATCACTGCTTTCGTTGTGCCATCCATTCTGATCTATTTGGAGGAAGCTTGTGCTCTCTGCTGCTCATGATGCCTAGCTGCCTGGTAAAGGAGATTTGCTGTATTTCTGGTATTTTTGCCCTTCTCTTTTCAGCTTGTTAGGCAGCAATGAGTCAGTCTTCTGCTTCATGGTTCTCTCCTTCACAACTCTTCTGGTCTCGTACAAGACTTCCTTAAAATCAACTAATGCTCAATGCAAGCTGATCCTTAAGAAGCTTAATGCTTCAGTTTTGCTTTCTTATAGGGACCATTTAAGTAAGGAAAGCCACTGTTTTACCTGATGAGAGGATAATGCACAGGGGAGCAGTTCTACCATGCTGTACATAAGCCCAGATATCACACTGAAACTGAGATCAGAGTCACAGTAAGCCTATTGTCAGAGGTACCAGAATGAACCCTTTGTACAGTAGCTTCAGATTAATCCTGGTATTAGTGAGTCCTGAAAACAACCACAGCATGTTTTAATCAAACCAAGCACAAACAGTTCTCACTTAGACTAGGAGGGGAATTGATAAGGGTCATTTCATCCCTTCATGTCTAAATGCAGTCTATGACAGATGGAGGAACCATGGGGAATACTAATAAAATGGGATAGGAAGGAGAGCCTTCACCACAGGGAACACCTGACCCCTCACTTATCCTTCATCCCAGGTACCTCTCGAGTGTTTGAACAGGAGTTACTTCTTTTGCTGTCACGAGCACTCACAGCTGCTTCCACAACCTGGTCATGCACTGACTCCTATCCAGCTCAGTGCTTCTCACACACATGCACCTTTCCTTGGGTAAAGATACTTCTGGTGTCCCCTCCCCTAAAAGTGAGATTCCTATTTGCAGTATCAGACTTGACACATCCACTGCCAGTGGCTCTACTATAACTGTGTGCCCACAGCAAACAACCCTGCTGATTAAACACAGATGCAAAGTAGCCTTTTAGCAGGACCATTAGTAAATTCAACATTATAAAACAAGAGTCTTTGCATTTTTCTCGTTTTTCCTACTGTATGGATTTATTCAGGATAGTTTTTTGGTTTCTTCTAGAAAGTGTAGCTCAGCTTGAGTTTTTGATGAACATATTAATTGCACCCACCAGATAAAGATTTGTTTCTGCTGATCTTCTAGAGGGGGAAAACGAGCCCTTTAGTAGCCCCATGGCAGCTTGGTTGAACTGCTTATTGTGTTGACTAAATTAGTTACGGTTACTTTGACAGTGTTCCACTACATCACGCAATATAGATATAATTCAAGACAATGGAGTATCACTAGCCTTTTATAACTGCACTTGAATCACATCATAGGTGACTTCATTAGCTGCAGTCCATGAGAATTGGTTTTCTCCAGGCATCTCTACAGAGATGGAGGTTGAATATGGAAATACAGACCAATAATTGCGGGAGAGTTTCAGAGGGGCTTCAGACAGAAGGAAGAGAAAAGTTTGGTAGTAGAGAAGATGAACAGCTGAGGGCTGAACAAAGAAAAAGCAATCACTGCCAGGAACATTTCCACAGCCCAGGAGTCAGCATCAAGCCTCAGCCCCTTTTTCTGTGCTCTCGAGACACTTCTAAGGAAAGCCATCGGAGCTGCGCGTGGACAGAGATGTTTCCCTGCTTGGGTTCTGCTTGAGTACACCAAGCCTGATCCCTCTGTAGGTACTAAGCTCTGCAACAAGACGGGCAGCCCAGAGGTTGGAGTAGAGGATATGACCTACAGGGAAGGCTTTTTTTTGCATCATTAGACCAGACCAGCACTCATGCGGGAGGCATAATCAAAACACAGTGTATAGACAAATAGCTGCTTGAAGAAAAATATTAACAAACCATCTCTGGAAGATACAAATCTAAGGAAAAACAAATGACCTAATGGTACCCTGCCTGACAGTCAGGCTACCAGATACCCAAAAAACTAATTTCTTTATTTAACCACTGTTTTGCCCTTCCCAACACTTACTGCTCTGTGCATTTCTTCCAGTTTTCATGCAGCTTGCACCCCTGAAGCCAAGCTCCACATGATTTGGGGGAGGAAATATTCAGTCCTGGCTCCATCTGCAGCAATAAAATAAATGATTCCAGGCAGAGAAGGGCAAAAGTTGTGTCTCTTTTTGCAGATTACTTACCTGTACCAAAAGAAAATTATGCAGGAGATTATCTAAACTACTTTTTTTCTGCTGTACTATTTTTTCTGCCAGATTAGTGAGCACAGAGAGAGTCCTACAGGTGTCAGAGATTGCACAGACAAACGGCAGGATCTTAAATGTTGGACTGGAGAGGAAAGAAGCTTAGTGAGCAGTAGTCAGCAAGGAGATGATCTTACCCCATCTGATGGTACTCTTAGTTTGTAAAACTGGTGAGACAGGAATTGAACTTCAAGCACTTCTTGATCTGTACTTACAACTGTAGAAAACAGAAATTATAATACAGCCAGAATAAAGTATAACCTACAACCTAGGAAGAACATAATACCATCTCCACTCAGGGCTATAATATAATCTCTACAGCATATTTGGGGGGCAGGTGTGAAAAGTGGCAACCAAGGTTATGTACAGGAGTTCCTGTTCCTCAGGACCAATGACACTTGTTGTGGATTGTGCATGGATTCTCACAGAAGCCTGTTTAACACCTGATGGGTTGGCTCCGGTTGAAGTACAAGCCGTTGTCATTTTCTGCTCCTTTGGTTATGGCCAAGTCTGCTCAACACAGAGCTCCTCCAGCCTTTGCAGAGGATACCTGGCCTGAGACCCACTTACCAGGGCTGTGTTAAACCTGATCTCCTGGCTGCCAGGAAGACTGGCTGGCAGAGTCCCCTGCAAACACTCTGCTGTACTTACTATGCCTATTGTCAGTGGGGGAGAGCTGCCTCAGAGATGCACATAGGAGAACAGGCTGGCTCTTCAAAACCTGCTCGACACAGTCACACTGCCAGGCAGCTCCCTGGCAGCGCCAGGCTGGCCTGGGATAGACGCCATGACCATATGGCTGGCTGCATCCTGAAATCCAGCCAACAGCTTCCTTGGTGCCCTGGTCATTCAGGAATGAGTCACAGCCCTGGCCATGGCTTTCCCGTATTCCAGAGAGCCTCAGCATGCACATTTGTCACTTGCTGACCATATCCTTAGAGATCTTCTCTTTTCACTCCTTCTTTTTTTTTCTTTTTCTTTTTTGTACTAGATAGTGAAACTTATGGTGCATCTCTGTCTGATTAGCTAACAGCTTCCTGGTGCCTGTGGGAATTACTGTATCCAATGCTTTTAGAGAAGGTATTTGTTCTGCTTTTACTTGCCACTCTCCATATTGATCAATTGCTGTTTTCAGGAACTTATTTCTACTGTATTTCAAAGATCACCTTATTTTAAATCCACTCTGTCTCCTGGAGACATGTAGCAAGAGAAGTATGGGTTGTGTAGCATTTTCTTTGACTATTATTCTATATTAAAAGAAGATTAATTGGAATGACTTCGCTTAATAAGTCATGGTGCAGTGAGAGGACTTTCAGTTCCCTCAATTTAAGGTACTTAAGGCTATTCCTCCTGTTGCGTCCTGTGTTTGCATCATTTCTATTTTTTTCTTAAGTAATTTTTCCTTCTGGTGAGATCTGCTGTGTAAGAGCCCTGGAGGCTGCAGGCTCACATCTGCAGACCAGCTCTCCCTCACGAGGTCTCTGAAAGTGTCCCCTAGGAAGGGTGACTGCCAAAGGGAGCAGCCCCTAGGAAGAAGGTGAGGTGCCTCCTCCAGGTCCAGGAGTGGCTCCCAATCCTGCCAAGCTTGGGCAAAGACACATGGGCAATTCAGCACAGGGACAGAAATTCAGAACAAGCCCTCTGCCAGTCATAGATTATAAAGAACAAGTAATAAACAATGTGATCTCAAATACAAGAGAGTGAATAATACTTGTGTATAATCCTGCCTGGTACAGAAATTATATTTACTGCATGATATATAGGATATTTCAATGGGGCTTCCATTTCTGGAAACAAAACTTCAAAAGAAGGACAGTTTTCTAGTACTTTCCTATGAGGCACATTCTTCCCTCACGGCATCCTAAGACTTAATCAAAATAGGATGGTGACTTTAGTTCCAACCTTCTGCTTCTCAATACATTCTCATACTAAAATTCATAAGTTTCTGTTCATCTTTAAAAAAAAAAATATTAAAAATTTGAAAGTCACCTAAGCCCAACCATTATTGCTTGGCTGCTTGCCACTCTAGACAGAAAGCTGTTCAGAGTGGAAGACTTGAGCATTGCAGTCACACTAACAGGAGATATTTGTCCATGATGTAGACTTCCCTGAAGACAACAGCAATACATCATTGGTAAATTTAATCTATTGCATCACTAGTTTGACATTCCTAGCAGCCACTGGCAGAGAGTTCCCAGGGACTCAGCGCTGACCCAACTTGCCTCCTGTCTCTATCAGTGGTAGCGTGCCAATCAAGGATGAAGTGGGAAGGAAAGCTTTGGAAAATACCATCACATAAATGGAAAACTCTGGAAAATTCCTAGTTTAGTTTAATTTCAGAAGTTGTCCAGTCTAGTGTCTACTGCCAGCAAGTTTTCAATTTGATTATGAAGTGAAAAAAGGAGCAAAATGAAAACGAAAAGATATTCCTAGCTGATGGAAAGAAAAAACCCAAACATATATATATATATATATATATGAAAAATCACAGAGATATAGTAGCTTCCAAGTCAGTTACTGCCAGCAAAGTGAATGTTGTTGACTGCAGAGTATCCAGGATATGTTATTTGTTTATATTAATGAGGAAAAAAAAATCCAACAAATTGGGAGCATAGTGCAGAGAGAAACTTCCTGGGTCATAAAGTCCAGACTATGAGTATCCCAGGCACCACATAATTGACTCCTTTTCATCTGAGCTATCTCTGGTCTTCTAGATTGATGTGGAAAATATGTAAAACAGAAGAAGCAATACTAGCAATAAGAAAGTAAAAAATGACTGTATCATAAACAAAGCCACATCAGCACTGAGAGCAGCCATAAACAACAATGTGTAAGGCTCAGACAGGTAAGGCAAAGACCAAAGCGTAGTGAAAGGTCTCATTAATTTTTGAAGAAATGTGCTGTGATCTTAATACACCTGTATGACAGGAGTGCCAGAAGGGCTCCTGGACAGAGGCACTGAAGGAGAGAGTGTGGACTGGGGGGCTGTTTGGTGCCTCACTCCTGCTGTGCTCTGGCTTCCCTTCCATTCGTGCCTGATGCTATGTGACACTCTCCACTCGCCGTGGAATGATCTCAGATTCAGCCCATGGTGATGAAACATTCAGCTTAATGTAACCAGAGTTTGACACAACCGGGAACACACCTGTGTCCTGCAGGGTTAAACGATGTCTGTGGCAGAGGAGGTTCAGAGCTACTGGTTCACTGTTTTTACCAAGTGGTTTAACATCCACTGTAGCTGGCATCAGCACCTGTCCTCTCTTCCTTATCCTGCAGTGTCCACTAAGGTGCAGGGTTGCATTTCCATTCAGTCTTCTTGCCTCCATCACCTTTAATTAGTCTGTGAAAGCTGAGATTTGGGAGCTAAGCTCTCCTTGGGTAGAGGTGGAAATCAAAGTCTTTATCTTTTATCAAATCAAAGCCCAATGTCTTTTACAGGAAGGCAAGGAAAGGGAAAAGCAATAGCAAACCACATGAGGCAGAGGGAATTGATTGCAACCAGCCATATGTAATTACATTGTGGAGGACATTTAATATTTCATCTTGATCTTTGCTGTATCAGGAGAGCAAAGAAAATCAACATATAAGGAAAAGAAAGGCTGTAACATCTCTTGATTTGAATTGTAAATTCCTGCAAGCAAAATCATGAGGTACTTTCAGACAATCTGTACTGCTGTTGCCTGAATGTATGTGACCCAAATTGCAAGGAGAACCAGAAAGTCACTCCACCTGCTTGGAGACAACAGTGGCCCTGAGCCATCATGGCAGGTCCCCAGCACAGCAGGTATTTAATCCAATTGTAGTAATGAATTTCTCTCCTCCCTTCACTCCTGGGTAGGTACAGACATACTGACAAAGGGCTGTCTGGTTAACCACTGCAAGGAGGAAAGAGCTTTGCATCCCAGTCTTAAATATCTCCATCCTCAATGTCAGACCTTTTAAACAGTGCAACATGGGCTTTGGCTATGACTGGTGTAAGCAATGTGCACACGCATGGGAAGACACAATTACTGCTGAAGAAAGTTTACAGTCTTGAAAGGAAAAGATGGGCAGGTAAACAGAGACTCTGGACCAAGGTCAAACAGAAAACCAAGAGACAGAGTAGAAGTAAGGACTCTTGCTACACTAAGGGCATAGACATACTGAAGGCTTGCAAATCCTCCAAGAAAGCACACCCAGTCCATCCACCCAGCCTCCACTGCCTTCTGCTTCTGATGTCTGGTCCTAAAACAAATGGCCCATACATTTGCTGTGATGGGTAGAAAGCCAGAGGCAGCACTAGAAGGAACCTCAAGAGGGGAGGACAAGGCATTACTGAGCATCCCTACAAACCAAAATATCTAACCTTAACCTTATAACTCCATCTGGATCAACTTGTCTTTAGCAGTTTGGCCACCTAACATAGAAATGTAGCACCCTGAGGTGGAAGAGAACTGTCTCAAGATATAGCTTACATTGCAGAGGGAGTAATTGGCCCAAGAGCTCCATGTGCTCATCCTTCTTGCAGCCTAAAGCTGCCAAACACCTCTCTGTTTGCCTTGATCACTTCCACACTCTGCCAACTGCGATCCAGCTGTACATATTAATTATTGTAAAAGAGGGGGAGATTTACTCATTGCTCCAGATGATTAATCAGCTAGTCAGGCATAACACCGCCCATGCTATTGTAATTGCAGTCAAATAATGTTATATGCACTGCAATCATAGCCATCATCAAACACTGGAGGAGCCTGGTAAAATAAGTGATGTCATCTGTTTACAGGCTCTATAACCCAAAATTATCTACAATCTGGAATAAATTCTTAAAGACACCTCATGAAATCAAGGTCTCAGTACAGAGAAAAACTAGAAACAGATCAATGTTGAACCAATGCATTTTTTTCCCTAGAAACAGATCAATGTTGAACCAATGCATTTTTTTCCCGCTCCCCATTTCACACAGAAGCAATTTCTCCTCCAACTTTTTAAATGAGCAAACTTCTGAGAAGGGATTGGAGCCTTGGATGCTGAAGCTGGGCTGCAGCAAGAAGCAATTTTCACTAGCTGTATATTCATATGAGTAGTCAAAGTATGCATTTACTGGGGAATGCAGGTGAGGATGCCCTAGAGTCAAGTACTGCACAAACACAGTGACCAATGGTGCGGTCCCCAAGGCCATACACACAAACAGAGTGTGCCAAGAGTAGGCAAGAGTATAGTCTATCCCACTGCCTCAACCCCTCTCAGATTCCAAAGTTGCTTTAAGATATCTTGCACATTTGCATAGATGTCTTGAACTCATAATAAGTCTGGGCCAAGCATCTGACTTCTGTCTCACCACTCAAAACAGGCTAGACAAAGAATGGTTGGCTATCAAACAGCCTCATAGCACTAAATCTCATGTCTTAGCACTGAAAACACTTGATGATGCAGCCAGAGCCCAGAAGAAAGGATATAATAAAGAAGCAGCAAGAAAACTTGGTCATTACAGCAGGTGTAAAAAAGTGTCTTTTGTGCTGTTACTTTTTCTCCAATGCCATATTTTGCCCAAGGCTGGTGGTATTCACTTGTTGAGCAGCTCTTTGTCGGTCTGCGGGAAGCTGATCCGTCTTCTCAGTGGGGCAGTTGTAGCTCAGAACAGATAATTTAAGACAAAGGCTATCAGCCTGTTGTCCAGCTTATGAACAGTGGCTGAGCCTGCTCGGGGGCTGCCTTCCAGTGGGACTGACACAGGGATCTTTTCTCAGCCAAGTAATGAGCTGTATTGATTTTCCTCAAAAAGAAAATTGGACTGTTACAAACAACGCAACAAGCTGCTTGAGTCAGGATGTTGCTGAAGTGATCTTGTGACCACCACAGACTCTTGTGCCTATCATGAAAGAGAGGAAAAAAAACTCAGCAGGTTTTCTCTGCAAGGGCAGGTTACGCAGTCAAAACCAAATTTCCTTTCTAGTACATTGGGCAGTCACCAAACCAACATGCCTTGCAGGGACAATTGCCATTCACCCATTTGAAAAGCATCTGCATCAACGACACTTGCACTTGTTCTTGCGTGTCGAGGCTCAAATCTTGCATCAGGAGTCCAAATCTCTCTCCATGCAGTCCTGGGTCTTTTCCTGGTCTCACGGAAATGCCCCCACTGCTTGCTGGACACCTTTGCAGCAAGGAACACTGAGCCACTCCATTTGGGCCACCTGGTAGATCATTGCTCTTCATCTGGGTAAAATAACTCTAGGGGCTGAGCCCCTAACATCTCTCTGCTCTTCCTCGAGCTATTGAGCATTTTGGATGTTCCAAGGAAGTCTCATCATATGTCAGAGCCCATGGGATTTTCCTCTTCATTTAGACCAGGCTATTCATGTCTGGCCAGCACAGGTTTAGTTCTTATCTTCTAAAGCTTAAAATTATTAGCTATAACATCCATTTCAATTTCCAAACCTACAGCATATTCCTGAAGCTAACCTGACAGGAAAAAAACATTCAGCCAATTCCTAAACTGTCAGTGGAATACTATTCCTGCGCTGGTACCTCCCCAGAGGTCTGGTGGCCTTGCAGCTCTTTCAACCTTTCTGCAGGGTGGGGGCCAGCAGCACCAAGGTTTTAGGGTGCCTGGGAACTGTTTCCATTTCCTTCAGCACACAGGGAAATCCTGGCTCCACTGCTGCAGTCACTCTGGCAGGATTCCAGGTGCTCCCCATCCAGCACGGAGATCATGGTGCCCATGTGAGCCCCTCCCATCACAGCACATGGGGTCTTGCACCTGAGCTGCACAATTGCAAGTGATGAGAGCATCGTCCTCTGGGGCCTGGGGGTGTGCAGGTCTGTCTGTCACTCTCTCACTCCCTCCTTCCTTGCACTTCCCTCTGTGAGCAATCATCCTCAATAAGGGGAAGGGGCTCCCCAGTGCAGGTTTCTCAAGACACAGGGCGTTGCCTTTACAGAGCTTAGCCCTGAAACTCATCTCCTGAAATAGGAACAGGCCTGTGGAATGAAACAGGAAAGCTTCAGGCCAGTTCCTAATGCTAAGCAGGGAGATAAAAGAGATACCACCTTTTCTGTAGCTTCTTGCAATGAGGGAACAAGCTGAAGGACAGCAGCTCAGGGAAATGCTGCTCCTGGGGTACAGAGCACAGAGCTGCACATCCAGGACTCAGCTGTGTGCACCTGCTTGTTCAGGCTCATCTGGACACCTCCATCCCCTCACTCTGTTCCCCAGTTGCTGGGGCAGACTCCCCATCTCTCTCGCAGGGTGTGCCACTCCCTGTGCACCCTTCCAGCCAAGCCTGGGCACCCTGATTGGAAAGGACGGATCAACAGCAAAAGACAAATTCCCATTCTCTACCAAAAAGGGATCGTTTCAGAGCATCTGAAAGAAGAAGTCCAACCATGAATATGGCAGCTGGTCTAACAAGGTCAGGCTGCCCCCAGGAACTGAACCCCAGCAGGGTTTGCATTGTGTCCCAGCTCCTCGGGGCTGTCACATCCTCACAGCAACATCAGTGCCACCCCCAGTTCCCAGCTACATGCTCACAAGCCCCCAGAGGCACCACCAGCATCAAGGCAGGCAGGAAGGCAGTGAGGGTGCCAGAAAGGAATGCAATTAAAATCACAAAATAAGCTTTTCTAATATTTTTCCTATCAGGTCTTTTTTGTGTTTTATTTGGTGCATTATAAGATCTGGAGAACTATTACAATCTCCCCAGTAAAACAATGTCTTATGATTTAGTTTTAACACATGATGAGAAGGCAACTTTACAAAACTTCAACTTATAAAACGAAACAACATTTGCCTTTGTAATGGGATAAAAGAGATCATGGAAGTAAGCAAACTACAAGTAGCTATATCTGAACTAACCTTAAACAAAATGGCTTTGGTGATGTGTGTGAGGAAGAGGGGCACCATGCTGTTGTGATGAGCTCCTACATGGTGCATTTTCCCCAAGAACCATCAGCAATTTGCTGTGCCCAACCCCATCAGCAGTAAGGGCTGAACGACACATGGAAAGAAGGGGTGAAAGGCTGAGAGGTGATCACCAGTTCAGAGAAAGGCACAATAATCCCATTTTCCAAAGATTCCCCATTTACAAGCTTTCTTCCCTTTAATACAGACAGTGTTGTTTTAATGATGAATGAGCTTCTTTTGACCTGGTTTGGGGAAATAACAGATCTCCAAAGCTCAGGCTAGCAATGCCTTTTCCAAAAAAAAAAAAAAAAAATCTGGAAAGGAAAAAAGTGGCAAATTTTGCTCCCTGCCATTGTATAAGATGCTGCTTTCACCTGACCACGTTCACACAACACCTGCCCTCCTTCCTAAAAATATAATAAAAGCAGCAAAATGTCTGCTCTCCCCTTGCTATCATCCCTTTAACAATTCTGCAGAATTAGACTGAATGCACTGATTATTTTCCATGTGCATTAATCATGGCTAAATCGTGCTAGAGAAGAAAAATGTACAGCCTGCTGTTCCCTCTCAGCATCCTCCTCTCACCCTGCTCTCAGAACAGTCTCAGCCTGGAGGGCATCCTGCCAGTGTGATTAACAGTGTGAAATGGGGAAGGTAAGGAGATGGGAAGATGAAGGAAAAAGACCTTTCCTTAAAACTTAGGCATGGTTTTTGGCTTATCAGAGCAGCAAACCTTGAGAGCATGATGTATTTGCAGCCATGAGCTTCATCAGCTCATGAAGTCCAGATGAGTACATGATCCACTGCTGTCATCTTCTACAGACTCATTCCAGTCCCTGTCCACAGCCCTGCTCCAAACTTACATATCCTAACCTTAGACATAAGAAATGCCTACCAAGCTTTTCTCTTTTTCTGCTGTGGCTGTGATTATTAAAATATTCAGTAAAGTTTTAATAAATTATGAAGAGCTGTAAATGGTCAGTCTATTGCAGTAGAGTTGGATGGAGCCCACCAGAACAAAAGGTAGGAGGAAAACATGTTATTCACTCCTTGACCAGATTTCTCTCTCCCAGCGTTGGAGCTATACAGAACAAGCATTTTCCTAGAGCTGCCCAGGAGGTTCCCTTCACCATCAACCAAGAGAAAGAGAGGGCTCAGGATGGCTCAACTCACCTTAATGCAGACATCTAAAACAGGCTGAGTCTATCAAGTCCTGGATTAGCTGGTCACTGCACTGAGGAGGTTCCTAGATCACCTTTTGGCAAGCCTTGGAAGACTGTCATCCGCTTGACCTGAATTCTGGAGACAAAATGAAACTGCATGAGTCTAATTAGAGCTGTGAATGTCACATTTCAGGCTTGATTTGGCCATCACCTCTCTCTCCAGGGAGGCAGCTTCTGCTGCTAAGCAAGGAGAGAAACACAAGCTCTGATCCTTAGCCTGTAATCTTCTCCAAAGAGGATCCCTGCTCCTGGCTCTCCTCCACAGCAACTGCTACTGTGTCGGAAGAATAGGTTCTGCCTGGAAGATTTTTTCCATTTTGCTTTTCTTTTGCCAAAATCCTTGAGGGCACTGTCACTTAAAAAAAAATTACATACAGAAGAAAGCGGATCTGAAGTGGAGATGACCTGGCAGAAGGAATGGATGACAAGGCCAGGAAGCAAGAGTTAGTGCTAGGATCTTTCCAGATGTATTGTGGTCATGCCACATATTAATAAGCTGTGACAGGCATAAAGATGGGCAAATGTTTGCCTACAAAGCCAGCAGCTTCATACATAGACATAGACATACATAGCAGCTTCATACATAGACACTGAGAGGCTCAGGAGAAGGGTTCTAGTCCCTGTCTGCAGAGCAAGGCTAGACAGTGGGGATCTCAAATAGGGAAAACCCAGAAATCAAATGCAAACCCTCCAAAGGCTGTTGATGCAGCTGAGCGTGCAGAAACATGCCCAGTTTTCATGGACCATGGCAAAAGGGTCAGTGCATGTCAGAGGTCTTAGTGCACAATGCCTGAGTTCTTCCCAGAAAAGTGTAAAAGTCTCTCCTGCTGCAGTGTCTCAGAGAGACAAAAGAAAGGCCTTGCAGAAGGGTTTTTGCTGAACTATGTTCCTCTTCTTCTGGCCTGGAAATCCAAATCTTCTAAGCCTTTGCACGTGAGGTTCACATTCTATACTGGTTGTTTAATGCCATAAGGATTGTATTCAAAATGTAAGGTGAATCAGGCCAGCTGCGGACATGCAACATGGCCTCAGATTTCAGACTTGCAGTGGTTTTACTCTCTGGGATGAGAGAGACAAGGCAGCAATCTGCTGTGACAGCAGGTGGCTTGAGGAGCATTTACTGAAAGATGGATTTTCCTCCCCATCGTGCCCAGAGCAATGCAGTTGGGCAAAACAAAGTGATCACAGAAATTACACAGCGACAGAACCAAACCATGTCACAAGAAAAACACCTTCTGGTGTTGTTTTGCTTTTGTGGGGGGCATCCCAGTGGGGTTCTGAAAAGCTCACAGCACTCCCATCAGTCATTCCATCAGTTTAAAACTGCACAAAGAAATATTGAAGCTTTCTTCCCATGATAGTGTTCAGGCAAAGTTTTGGCTGAAGGAGCCAATGTATAATGAGGACTTCTCTTGAAGCCGTCTAGCTTGCAGGACATGTGATGTTCCAACCTACAGGGTCTATTTAGGTACCACAAAGGTTAATATGTTCCTGTACAAGTCAGCTTGGAGATGAGCCTACTAGGCAAGGACAAAGAGGATGCTCTGAGCTTGCAAGGAGAAGAGCTTGCTCATCACCCTCAGCCCAAGGGATTTGGTAGACTCAACTGCCTGGCCCTCCCTGTGCCACCTTACAGCTTACTTGGTTTAAGGCATCATACCAAAGGATTTGTGTAATGTGCTAACAAAGGTGAGAGCAGTTGAGGCCACTACAAACTCCCTGGGGAAGTGTAGCTGACAACTCCTGACCTTCTCCATTAGATCACCTACTGCTGACTCCTGAGGTGATCTTGACCTCTCAGTCCCACCATGACATCATCAACATTTTCATACTGACAGAGGCAGATGAATTAAATTCCATCAGGGAGATCAAAGAGAAAATGTTCTCTCCAGAGACATACTCTGTTTCATATTTAGGAAAGGCTCCAGTGCTACCCAAAATAAATGCTCCTCAGGCTAGTGGCCTCAGCCTCAGTGCCTTCTCAACACTGAGTTCTTCACAGACACTGATCACAAGGGAAACAGGCAGCCTGGCCCTAGCATACATTGCAAAGAAGAGGTGAAGCCACTGGGCAGGGCTGGAGAAGCATGCACTCTGTAGGGTGCATGTCCCTGTACTGCTGCCCAAGGTGGAGTGCTCTGATCAGTACATTTCAAATAAAACACACTCACATTCGTCAGCTCCAAAGGAAAAAAAATCCTCTTATAAGCTTTTAACAGGAGGGCCAGAAGACTGCTGGGTCACTGCTTGGAAAGGGCAAAGTTGGAGCAGAGTTTAATATTAGATTAGTGAGAAGTCTGTGAAAACACTCCAAAACTGCTTGTATGCTTTCTGAGTTAGTATTGAAGGGAACCCTGAAGGTTTTCAATCATTTGCAGGGCTTTGGCACCAGCATCGATGTTTGCAACCTGAATTCACTTTGAACACAGTGTTCTCAGCTGTTGGCTGATGAAAAAAAATGGCTTGAGAGGCTGAGGCAAAGACATGTGCAAAAAGAAGAGAAACCTACTTCACTGCTTCTGCAAGATTCTCAGGAACAGTGCACTGGAGAGGAAAGGACTGCAAAAAAGGGCCTGAAATAGTTGAATAGAAAGATATGGCCTCTCTCTTGCAAGGACCATTCCCTTTTTTTTTTTTCCTATCCTTTGATATTGTTTCTGTTTCTGCTTAAAAAGGAAAACAAAAACCACCAGAAGATAACAACATACAACTCCTTTCCTTGAGTATGTGAATACCACTGCTTATGGGAAACCATGGCTATCCACATGCCATTCTTCTGATTCCTAGAAACTCTTAGATACTCTCCAAAACCTTTCCAGAACTATCACTGAGGGTGGCTGCCCACACAGCAAAGTGTGAACCTGCAATTCACCAGCCTGTGGGCAAATGCTGCTCGCCTGCATCCACGTTTCCTTCCAAAGCTGGCAGCTATAGATTCTGCACAGCCTGTTTTCTGCCACGTCTCAGTGCTTCCAAGCACATCCCCTGCCTCCAATGAGAGGTCTCCATCCCTCCTCCTCTGAAATGATAGGCTGCATTAGACCGTTCAGAATCACATTTGGTTCTCATTTTCAAACAGACATCCAAGATATTATATTTAGAAGAAGCTATACTGGTATTTGCAAAAAATAGCCTTCTTCGCTTTTATCCCAAATGGGGTCTTTTCCAAGTTTCTTTTCCTACTTTAGTCATATCTCTAAAGCTGTTTGTGTTAAACAATCTGATTCTAGAAGCACATTAATCAGACTCTCTTTGGGCTCCTACTGCATGTGCTTTTCTCTGTGTCACAAGGCAAAAATACAATCAGCCCAGCCAATACCTCATTCTCTCTCCCAGTAGAGGAAGCCCCAATCTGAGGGCTGTATACGGGTGACAGCAGGCCCATTCAGCATTTGCCTGGTGTCACTGATGTCCATGCATCGAGGGCAGCTTCCAAGACCTGTCCACACTGCAGGGAGCCTGCCCTTACCAGTCCCTTGCACTTAAAAATGCAGATGAAGAGCCTGGTGCAATCCATCAAACAGAGGAGAGCTGCCAGCAAGGGCTGGCTTTGCCAGATGCTGACCCACCTGCCTGCCTGCCTTCCTGTGGGGGCCCTCAGAAACCTGCTCTGGAAATGGTTTTCTCTGCTTGGCTATGTTTACAGTTCTGAGAAAGCCTGAAAAGCCAAGAGAAAAGACACCCCCTGATGGGTGTGGGGGCTCTGCTGCCAGTGAAACTCCAGGCAATTCAGCAGCACAGAAGGGGAGACATAGAAGCAAAGAGAGGTTTGTTTGTGTTTTCTCAGCAGATTCCTAACAAAAGGTCCTGAGCTTAGTGAGGTGTTGCAGCAGCATCCTGAGGCACAGCAAGGCAAGCATAGGGTGCTGCTGCCTGCAGATGGACTGGTGCTGAGCTGCAGGCAACCCACAGCCACAGGACCAGGGGAGCAGAGTAAGGCAGGGAACCCCATGGTTTGGCTCCTTCCCCAGGTGTCTGCAGGTGACTGAACATTGGGGATGCACATACCCCATGTAAGGACCATTATCATGGGCCTCTGTAAGCCTTGAGTCCAGGCTCCCTTGTCCACCATCAGCAAGGTGGAGACCTGCCTTTCCTGAACATTCATGGATAGCACGGCCTCATGAGCCACCCACACCAGGGATGCCCTTCTCCAGCATGGGGGCTGTGTTCCTCCTGGCAGGAACCAGAGACAAGGGCAGGAAACCAAATGGGACCCTAAAGGCACCAGAAAACAATTTCCACAGCAATGGGCAGGAAGCAAATCCTCCCTCCCCAACCAGTACCTGAAAACCACAGCGAGATTAGTAAGGGGGTGACCAAACATGCAAACACAGCACAAGACACTCCCAGAGGTCCTCACCACAGCTCTGACTTAACCCTTGGCCAAAAAGCTGGCCAGGCACTGCCTTACACCAAGCTGAATGAGATCAACTTTCTGATCCTGTTAAGCTTCATCAACTGGCCCATGCTGCATTATTTAAAACCATCTTTTATTAATCTACCACAGCTTTTTTCACTCAACCTCTAGCTAGTCATTTAACCACTCTGAGTGGATTGCACTGGTTTCATCCCCACACGATGCTGGCAGTCATGAGAGGGACACACCACAACTCCGCAACTCCTTCTGAAATGCTCTAGATGCCAATGGACCAAAGTGATCTGTTGGACAATGAAAGCACTGGGTTTACCCTCAGTCTTAATGGGAGGTCTTGTCTAAACATACAGGCCATATTGCTGAGTAAAGACAATATTTTTATTTAGAAAACTCCTGCTAGGATACTGTACATGCTTTTAAAACAAGAGCAGGCACCAAGATGTCATTTTTCTACGTCTTTTCTTCTTTGGGAGGCAAGATGTAATTATTTTGTATGAAGCAATGCTGTTTGCTGTCCAATTTGTGTTTGGCTGCCCACTGCCCTGAGAAATGAGAAGCATGGGAGAAAACCCTTCTTCATGAAGTCTCTTTCCCCATTGAAAATGAATGTGGCAGGACAGCAGGGATGATACTGAAGTGGTATCTGAGGACCCAGCAAGAGGTGGCTGAATAGAAGAAGGAGGACCATGTTCCCACACAGGCTGACAAAGACAAGGATCCAAGAGAAATTTAATTCCTATCCACAGATGATGTTTCCACGTAACTCTGATCTTTGAACACTCTCTGACATTCAGAAGATGTTCCAGCTTTACTGCCCACATAAACATCCACTAGGGCTGCTATCTGGGGGGAAGAGGGAGCTAAATATTTAATTTCAGTCTATTTCATCAAATATTTAATCTATTTAATATTAATTAAATCTTGGTCTGTATAAACAACAGCTAAAAATTCACCTCTTCCTCCAAACATCTGATAACTTGAACATGTCAGTCTATGCAATCCCAAGCGAGATGGCAATTAATAAGAGGGGTGGATCCTATCTTTATATTGTCAGTTACTGGAATTGCTGTGGTGGATTGTTTGACTCATGTAGCATTTCAGGCCAAAACTCTTTGCAGCTTTGCATCATCTGGTTTACACCAACCATTCCCACACCCTGCTTCACCATGTCTCGTTTTCCACGGACTTTGTTTGTAGCCCCACAATTGTGTGCCCTCCTCTCACTCCCAGGCATTGTTGCATCCACAGCAGCAGGAATCCATGAAGATAAGGTGGTGAAAAATGCTACTGGCCTTAGGGAAAATAAAACCCAGACCTCTCACGGATAGATTTGGCCAGTGTGAATTGTTTCCCAGTGTCTCGATCACCTTCCTGACACAGCTGCACATCTCACACATCACCCAGAAGAGTGGCCAGGAACAGGCATTTCTGGGAACAATGAGCAACAGCTACAATAGAAGCAGATAATTTTCAATGCAAAGGATTTAACACTGGGCTTTAAAGGAAGTTGCCACCATTGCATCTGTTGCTACAATCATCTTATTTTACTACAGGAAACCCCATTTGGACCAAACCCCACTCATACCAGCCAGAATACATTCTCTAATTAGGCCCTGTAGAGCCAACAGCCATGAAAGACTGCCATGAATCCAACACTGCTTACCTTGCTCTCCTTGGTGTGTGCCCAACTCAGCAGAGCAGCATTTAGCATTTCTTTTCTTCCCTGCTGCACAATTTCAAAGCCATCTCACCCAAATGCTGACTGGTGTTGATGAAAGTAATTATACTGCTGCTCAAAATGTATTGGATGTATCTTCATTATCCTGAGACAGAAACGCTAAAGGCCCTGCTATGGTAAATCTTTCAAAGCAAGCAAGTCACCTGATTCCATTTAAACTGGCTGTTTTAACTCCTCTGGCCCCACTAAATTTTGAGGCTGGCTTAAAGCCACAAGATGTTTTGGAAATAATAAATGTGGGATTACTTTTAACTAACTTCTCTGAAGTTTAAATCTTTGGGTTGTGCTTAGGTTACAGGTCAAAGCCATAACTAAGAGAAACAGGAGGGCTCCACTCTTTTCACATTGGCCACTTGGTTGACTGGGATCACATCACTGCTCTGTATTTTGGGTATCCCTTGGGGAAAAGTGATCATTCTATTGATGCATTTGGAGTCCTCTATAGAAGCGTGCCCTGCCTGGGTGACAGCACAGCAGAGATGAAGAATGTGGAGGGCTGTATTTGTGCCACAGAAAAGCTGCACATAACCAGGCAGAGCCTTGCCTAAATTAACAGGAAGTTCATTCTGGCAAACCTTATTCAAGGAGCCATTTCAGGTCAAATATCTGCATCACAAAATCAAGAACAAACTCAGATTTACACAGAGAGGACTTGTCACTGGATTACCCAGGGACCATGCCTGCAGGAATAATTGCTGGGAAAGTGGGGGCTCCAGCAGGATATAAATCAGCATTCCAGCAGCCAAGCTGCCATGCCTGCCACACTCAGGGCCCAGTCCTGCAGGGTTTGATCTGCAAGAGGAATAGTTTGTCCAAATTCTCCTGGAGGCAAAAGTTATCCTGGTAATAAAAGTCCAGAATTCAGCATTTCAGTCTTTAAGAAAGTTCAGTCAATTCAGAAAAGCAAAAGGTTGGATGCAGTGTCTTAAATATTTATCTTTGCATTTATTTTGTATTTTTGCTTGGGGAATCTTTCAGTAACACCTCAAGGTTTTCAATCTTCAGATGAGTGTTTTGCAGCAACTCGACATGCACAGATGAAGACAAAGCAGCCCTCAGCAAGAATTATTTTATCAGAGATGTCCAGTGGTGAGAAGCTAATTCTTTTTTTTTTTCTTCTGTGGAGAGCAATTGAAAAACAAACAGGAAAAAGGCCGGAAAGTCATGGTCCAGCATAACACAACTGTTTCAATCAGCAAAGGAGCAATCAATTCCTCCATGTAGCAGCTGACTTAAAACAAATGTTTCTCATGTCTGGGAGTGAACCCTGCAGCAGGTCACACAGCTCTGAATGAGAGGACCTCAAGGCTGCTCCTGCAAATGCAATGTCCTGGGCTGTGCCCAAACCAATTAGGGCCAAACACTGCAGGCATTTCGTGCAGGATAGTAGGGATGCCCAGATTGCTCATCTCACCTCCTGACAAAACCTGTTCAATCCACTACTCTCACACAGACCCAGTTGCAGGTTTTGACTCAAACACGTTTTTGAAAGCCATCCAAACCTCCCACTGCAGAGCATCACTGACAGGAAACACATGTCAGTCGAATTTCTCCATTAGTGCAAAAGGCACTGCTGGCCCCAGGAAATCCCAGAGTGCCTAATGACCCCCGAACCTCCTGGGAAGGGTTCTTGCTCTTCACTATTCCCTAAAATCTGCTACAGGCCACTCTCAGAGCCACAGAAGGAGAGCAGGACCTTAGATCCAAGCCAGCACAGATGTTTTCTCCTAACTTAGCCAATACGGAGTTGACAATCACACTAACACACTAACCTAGAGCCAGTTTAAGCAGTTTTAAGCCACTTAAAGCCAGAAAGTTTACATCTCTGCTGGTGATACCTATGCTCAAGTGCTCCCCTTTATGGTTTGTCCTCATGTGTCTCTCTTGGGCTTGGGTGCTCAGACCCATCTCACCCCTACGCACCCGGATGTGAGATGTTGTCCTCAAACATTGGTGGTCCTCTTTGGGAACTAAGTTCTCCTAGGGGATAACTTAAATGGCCAAGAAGGTCCCCCAAGAAGGAAGGATGTTAAATGACCACTTCAATCTGAGCTTCTCCATTCAACACCTCTCAACATCCCCTGCCCCACAACAGCAGGTTTCCTCCTCCTCTGCTTGCATCAAATCTCCCTCCAGGGACCAGCCATGGTCTGGCCCAAAGAGGACATGTTTTTTTTGGTGCCCCTCACAGCCCCGTTCACCATCTCTCTCCTCAGCCTTGACAACATTTGGGAGTGTGCTGTGGCCTTGTGCAGCACTACTGCAGCATGACCCCCATCAAGAACGTCACCTGGACTCCCCAGTGCTCAGACTAAACCCCTTCCTGTTCACTGAGGGGTTGTGATCTGGTCCTGGAGCATTTGTGAGCTGAGTGAGTACTAGTGGCTAATGCAGGGGGTGGGCTGGCCCTAACCCTGTTGTCTCCTCACTCCATTTCTACATCCTGGGCTAAGGCACAGCAATCACAGCTACAAGCATTTCACAAGTCACAGAGATGTTCCCATAAACCAGCTGCAAAGAGCGGCTCGTGATAGAGCTTGTGAGAGCTCCGAGAGGAGCTCCAAGCGGAGCTGTCTGCCAGGGCACTGGCTGTAATAAAGGAGCAATCCTGACAGACTTTGAACTTTTCCAGTGGTGAAAGAACAGGGAATGTTAATATATAAGACAAAGAGCTCCAACTGATAAAAGCCACACAGGCAGCGGGGCCAGTCACTCAACTCAGAGGGAACCAAAGTCTGGGGAAGCAGATGCAGGGTGCTACTGAGGGTACTTACAGCATGGGAAGGATGACGGTCATGGACTGAAACCCACAGAGGCTCCTCCAGCTCTGGGAAACTCATTTTGTGCGAGCAGAATGACTCAGGCCAAATCCCTCCCTTACTGGAACATTTTGGAGAGGCTCCTCTATGTGACCAGTTCCTTGTCCCCCAGAGAAGAGGGACCAAAACTCCACAGAAACAAATGCATGTATGAGTGGACTCATGGGGTCAGGGACAAACCCTGAGCAGGCAGCTATGGGTCTCTGCAAAAGCAACCCTACTGCTGATGCATCTCACCCCCCCAGGGACATTTTAGGACATTTGTCCCACCGTACCAACTCACCTAGTGCCTCCTGCCTGTCCCTTGTCTGACACCTTTGCCTTCTCCTCGGGGGTCCCCACACAAGGGGTGGCCTGCAAGGAAAGTGGTGCAGAAATGTGTCCCAGGGCAAAGCTGGCAGTGGCATCTCTGCCCTTTGTTTGCTGTGCCAGGCTGAGTGGCTTCACTCAGCAGGGGAAGCAGGTGCTCCTCCCCACCCTCACACCATTAACCTTTCAGCCCCAAAATGAAAGGTTATAAAAAACAATCAAAGTTCATTACATCCCTTAATGTGTCATTTGCAAGGGAATGAGCTGGGAGCGATGAAGCAACTTTCTCCTGGGGGAGAGAGAGTCTGGAGGGGAAAGGAGAAGAACTGGGCATCTGGATCTGTCAAGGGTGATAGGGCTCAGCCCCACAGCGAGACAGGGCAGGCATGAGGGTGAGCAGAGCTGGACATGGATATGGCAGAGCCAGAGGGAGCATCCCAGAGAAGCCCACAATAACACGACATCTGACTCAGCAGCAGAAGGACTGGACCACACCTATCACAGGGAAAGCAGCAGTGGTTTCACGCCAGCATCTCCACCACACAGCCCACAGTGCATGAGGGCCATTGTGACTTGGACACGCCCATCCCCAACAGGTGTAGAGGGTCCAGGACACAGCTGAAATCAAAACAACCAACAGCTTTGGGGAAGTGAAACAGAAGCTTTAGTCAGAAGACAGGAAAGGCAGCAGGAGACTGGAAGTTCAGACATTAGACAGGAGGACAAGCAGGAAGCTCTGCCCTGTCAAAGCAGGGAGTCACTGCCTCTGCATAAAACAGCCCTGTGAGTATTTTATTTGACTGGGCTGAACCATGAGGGCACGAGGCTGTGGGAGTGACACAGCTCTGGGGGCATTATTTCGGGGTTTTGCACCTTACTCTTACTTTTGATGGAAAATCAGGAACAATCAGACATTTCAGCTGCACAAAACTTCACCAAGTGAAAGCACAGCAAAGCCCCAGTGTCCCAGCCCCAAACCCACCAATATACTCTACTGTCCATAACAGAGATCTTCCTGCAAGGACTTCAGACAGCCAGAGAGATGGGGCAAGTGTAATATATGGCTGCTGGATCACCTCCTGTCCCAGGCACCAACCCAGTCTCTCCACACAAGGTCTGCCTTGTAAAACCCTTCAAGGCCACAGGGTCAGCCAAGACCAGAGAGTGGAAGGAAACTCTACTCAAATAAAGCCTCTCTGGCCTGCAAATGCCACCATGAGACGAGCAGGATGTTCATCTCTGGGCCACCATCAGGTGCCCTATGCCCAGCAGTGATGCTGACGGCCAGCCCTGGCCCCCATCCCAGACTGCTGAGCACCTCCAACTGCAGCCCCAGGGGCTATGGCAGAATGGGGCTCTAGTCTAGAATGGTGTGCTTCTTATTTCTCACCAAATAAGAAGCACACCAGGGAAACAGAGTGACTCCAAGCAACCCAACAGTGGGAAAAGCAGGAGCCAGAGCTCCCAAACAGTTCCTCGTGCTGCTGGGCACAACAAAGCACACACTAAAGCACTCACGGGATCAACACCTTTAGTGTTCCTCACCTTTGGAGTTACGTGGCACTTGTGGCAAAGCTGAAGTTGTGCAGACCTTGGCAGCCTCAGAGAAGCAGTCCCACATTTGGTGGGAGAATGATCCCCCATCACCTCAGGCTGGGAGGGTCTTGGAAGCTCTGGTGTAAGGGCAAGCAAGCCCGGCCAGCTGGCTCGTGGGGGCTGGAAACAAAGCCCCACTCAGACAGACACTTCTGCATACATCAAGAAATGTTTCCTGCCAGCCTAATCATTTCTAATCCCATCTGCAACCTAATTATTAAAAACCTTCACAACTCAAGAGCTGTAAATGCCATGCCAGGCAGGCGTCCCCAGCTGTAGTGCCAGACTGCATTTCCAGGAAGCAAATCACACCCTCAAACCCTGAGCTCTTTTCTTTGAGAAACACGTGAATGCTCTTACTGTGGCACAAGAGAGGAGTGGAAATACCCAATAAATATTGAGGACTCATTTGTTATTATGCCACTGCACAATGAACGGAGCCATTGTTTCCTACCTGGGCTAACAATGCCTTTCAGAAAACACAAAGTGCTTTTCCCAGTGTGTTCTTTAAAAAATGTCAAGACCAAGGCTGCTGGAGGATCGGTGAGCAGTTCAGAAAATAAAATACACTAAAATAAAACAAAGCAGCTAACAGATTGTTCAGAGGGTTTTCACACTTGATCTGTAAATGCTCTTTTATTTAATAAAAATAATCATCCATTATAGCAACTTCTGCTTGTGGTTTGGTTTTGGTTTTTTTATACATTAAAGCACAGTTTATTTGCTTTCCTCACCTCTTGAGGATTCAGTTCTGAAAATGCAAGTGAATGTAAACATTGCTCTCCAGGCCCCAAGATGCATCTGAGGACCCTTGGAGTTAATTACAAAGTCAAAAGAGAGAGCAAAATCAACAAAACACGTTTCAAAAGTAAAAAGGTATTTTTAAAGTCTCTTCCTGTGCACCACACAACTCCAGAGAAGGCAAATTCATCTTATACACAAAACTTATACGAACTTTGCTTTCTCCAAACAATTTCTATGACTTTTCAGTATTTGATTAAGCTGTTTTCATAACATTAAAAGACTTGCAGACTCATTTACTGTTATAAATAAAAAGTTTTTCCTATAAATGTTCTCCAGAATTTTATTCACAGCACAAGGATGTTAGATTTGTTCTGTTCATTTTTGTTTTGTTTTGGATATTGTTTTTGTTTTTTTGTTGTTGTTTTTTTTAGCAGAAAGAGTTGAAAGCCATTTCAGGAAAGAGTGTAAAAGCAGTATTAACTCTCTCTTCTGCCCCAATCTTACAATATTTACACTTTAAAAAAAAAAAAAAAAAAAACAAGCTTAATTACACTATAAAATAAATTATGCTATAAAATATTGGAGAAAATTTCAGTTCAATTTCCCACTTCAGGGTTTTGCCCTGTATAAGACTGAAAGAGGGATGCTTTCGTATTTCTTAGGAAAGATGAGACTGGCAGGTTAAAAACTGAGCTCTTCTCCCTTAATTCAGAAAGACAGAATGGCCACTGTGCACACAACCCCTCCTCTCTGCAGGAAATCCTACAGGAGTTAAACTACCACAAATCAACACCACTGAGATAACGTGATATGCAGAGCC
The DNA here is from genome assembly GCA_035583185.1 of Anabacerthia variegaticeps. Taxonomy (NCBI): domain Eukaryota; kingdom Metazoa; phylum Chordata; class Aves; order Passeriformes; family Furnariidae; genus Anabacerthia; species Anabacerthia variegaticeps. Next base: position 26,074,193 of record JAWWEW010000166.1, on the reverse strand, counting down.
CTGTTATTTGCTTTGAAATATTATCTATTTACAGTTGAGGTGGAGGAAACAAGTGAGCATCGAACACATTTCGGTGCTGCAGACTGGTACAATATCAAACAAAATTAACTCGTGGGCAGCTTGGCTGGGTCCCAAGCCTCATGTTGCAGGGGAGATCGCCTCCGTTGCCCGGGACATCCCTGCCTGCACAGCAAAGGCACCGCTCCATCAGCTTCTGCTTTAATGAGTAACGAGACAGCAGTTACCATCTCAGATGTATCATATCACAGGCAACACAGCAATTAAACAGAAACAGGTATGATATTAAAAAAAACAACAACAAAAAAAGCCAGTCTGGTGAGGTCTGTGATCCTAAGCTTTTAGCCAAAATAAAAATAATGACAGGACATTGAAAATTTTGGTAATATTATCAAACTGTCAGGTAAGAGGATGGCTCTAGTTTTCAGTGGTTTTGAGCAAGGGGCTTTTCAGGGGGTGGGAAGAGAGAGACTTTCATGGTTCAAAGATAATTAAAGCATTCACAGTTTCAAAGCTGCTTGCCTTACAAAAATTAAGACATTCAAATTCAAGAACACAACACTGTATTTTACAAGGGGGTCAAAATTCATTACATATACAACAAAATAGAAAAGCCAACACCTCTGGTGTGGCATACTCCCTCTTTGTTCATCTCACGGAGCTGCACAGTGTTTGTCTTTAAAGAGTCAAACTGAGCAGTCATGAAAATATCCACTGAGAGATTCTGGCAAAGGAAAAATAAAACAAAATAAACTGAGCAAGTCAAAGGCCATCCTTCCCCAGAAAGCTGAATGCCACAGCTCGGACCTCCACTTGCCTGCTGCTCCTCACTGCTGCTGCCCAGCACTTCCATAGGCTCATCTCAGGTTTTAAAGGCTTCCTGCTCACGAGCTGAAGGAAACCATCCCATGCAAGCACAGCCCGAGAGAGACATGCTTTACTCTCCTGCAAAGTCTTGAGTAGTCCTGCCCATAGCAAAGGGTCCTTCAAACAATCCGTTTCCTCTCTATCCTGCACAGGATCCTTTTGAAGGCCCGCCTGAAGTCATGGTTGAAAATGGTATAGATGACAGGGTTCAAGGAGCTATTGCAGTAACCAAACCAGAAGAAGAACTTGAAGAGGGTGACGGGCACAGAGCAGCTCTCACAGACGGCCGTCAGCGTATAGGTGAAGAAGAAGGGGAACCAGCAGATGACAAACACCCCGATCACCACTGCAAGTACAAAGGTGAAGCGCTTCTCCCGGTTCTGCCTGCCCTTCCACCGGGACCCTTTGGTGTTCCTCTCCTCCTCCGTCTTCCTGGGCAAACTGTCCCCAGGCTTAATTTGGCTCAGCTTAGTCTTGGTCTTTCCTCTCGATGGTCTCTCTGGCTTCTTACACTGGTTGTTCTCCTGGTGCTCAGAGGAAGAGGTCTCCTCCATGTCTATGCCATTGACCTCTCCCTCCTGCCCACCACTGCCTCCTGCTGCCTTCTCCCCATTGAGCTGCGCTGTGGCTGGCAGGTCCTCCTTGTCAGTCAAGCCATTCTGCTTCTTCTCAGGGCGCTCTGCTCGCTTGTTCGGTGGTACCCTGGTTCGCCTCTTGGCTATCTGGTAGATACGCATGTAGACCAGGATCATGATGAGGCAGGGGGCAAAGAAGGAGCCAATGCTAGAAGAGATGATGTACCACCTCTCATCATTGATCTTGCACTCTGCCACCCCCTGGTCAGCTGGCTGCCCGCTCTTCTTTTCAATGGAGATGAGTGGTGGGAAGGAAATGACAGCCGAGATGACCCAGACGATGAAGATGATGCACTTGATGCGGCGTGGGGTACGCTTGAGGTTGTACTCAATGGCTTGTGTGATGGACCAGTAGCGGTCCAGGCTGATGGCACACAGGTGCACGATGGAGGAGGTGCAGAACAGCACATCCAAGGCCAGGTAGATCTCACACCACACTTTACCAAAGTACCAGTACCCCATCACCTCATTTGCCAGTGAGAAGGGGATGACCAGTGTGGCCACCAGGATGTCAGCTGAGGCTAAGGAGACCAGGAAGAGGTTCTGGGGGGCTTTGAGCGCCCGGCTGGTGAAGACAGCAATAATGACCAGGACGTTGCCAAAGACAGTGAAGAGCATGAGCAAGCCGGCCAGGCTGATGAGGGTGATGGTGGTGTGCAGAGGGTACGGCATGCCCCAGCCCGGCCCGGCCCCGCTGTCGTTGAAGGTCCCGTTGCTGCCGGGAGGCGGGTAGCCCTCCTCCTCCTCCAGCTGCCGCTGGTACTCCATGGAGGAGAAGAAGTGGCCCCTCTCCGTGAACGGGCGCTCCAGGTTAAACATCAACGCCGGCTGCGCGGACACCCCCGCCCTTCGCCCCGGCTCCACCCGCGCCGCGCCCCGCTCCAAACCCGGCTCCAAACCCGGCTCCGAGCCCGGCTCCTCCGCGTCCTACTGTGCCTGCGGCCGGGGCGGAGCGGCGCTCCGGGGGCCGGGGGGCTGCGGGCGCGCTCCGGGCATGCTGGCGCTGCCGCGGGGAACCTCCGAGCGCGGCGGGGCGGAGCGGGAATGGGAACGGGAACGGGTATGGGAACGGGAGTGGGAATGGGGCTGCAGCCGGCCGCGGCTGCTCTGCCTCGCTCCTCGCCGAGCAGCTTTATAGCCCCGCATCGGGCCGGGGCTGCCGCGTCAGCCCCACGTGGGGAGCTGCCCCCGGTGCGCGCACACGCACAGACACACACGGGCACACAGAGACACGCACAGACAGACACACACGAGCACACACACGGACACGCACACAGACACGCACACGGGCACGCAGAGACACGCACAGACACACACACGGGCACACAGACACACGCACAGACACACACACGGGCACACAGAGGTACACGGGCACACAGAGACACGCACAGACAGATAGACACGGGCACACAGAGACACACGCACAGACAGACACACACGGGCACACAGAAACACACGCACAGACAAACACACACGGACACGCACACAGACTCGCACAGACACACACAAATTCGCACAGCACGCATCCCCCGTCCCGACACGGACACACATGGACAGACACACAGAGACACACAGACAGACACACGGACACGCGCGTCCGCCGCCCCCCGCACGCTCCCCTGGCTCAGCTCTCACGCCCGCTCCGCACACGCACACACTCACACACACTCTCACACACTCTCACACACACTCACACACTCTCACACACACTCACACACTCACACACAAACACACACGGTGCCCCGTCCCACGGAGTCGCCCCACCCGGGCAGAGCAGCGGCCCGCGGTGCCGCCGGGATGGGCGTGCGAGGGGCGGCTGGAGGCGACCACCATGCGGGCGGCCGCGCAGCCACCGCGGGGCAGCCGGGGGTGCCCCCAGCCGGGCTGAGAGGCCGTGAAAACTGCCGCCCCGTCCCGCCTGTGCGTGGGGGCACCCACGGGCTCCCCTCCGGGCGCCGGGTGTGTGGCCGTGCTTGCGGGGAGCCCCGAGGGCAGCGCTCCCACCACGGCCCCGCCGGTCAGCCAGGCAGGGCTGAGCTGCCCACCTCGCCGGGATGGAGGGGCCCCGCCGGGATGGAGGGACCCCGCGGGGATGAAGGGGCCCTGCCGGGATGGAGGGGCCCCGCCGGGATGGAGGGACCCCGCCGGGATGGAGGGACCCGCGGGGATGGAGGGACCCTGCCGGGATGGAGGGACCCCGCCGGGATGGAGGGACCCGCGGGCCGGGCGCTGCCGCCGGGGCGGGCAGCGCGGCGGGGCAGTGGCACCTGGTGGCCGCGGGGCCTCACTGCACCCGTGCCGAGCGCCCCTCGCCGCAGCATCCCGCCCCGACGGCAGGGACACGGCTCTGGACCAGGCAAGGACGGGACGGCAGAGCAGCGGGGTATGGGGGCAGCATCCCGCCGCAAGATCGCCTCCAGCCCGGCTCAAACCCGGCTGCACGGGCACCCAGGGCGGTCCCCACGCCACAGCAAATGTTCAGCACACTCATTCCTAGCCTCCCACACCGCGTTGCCTTCCCGGTTTCTCTCCCCAGAGGAAGCAGGCCTGGGCAGGCAGCTGTCCCGCAGGGTGCTCCACAGCTAGAAAGGCTCTCCAGATGCTCCCTGACAGCACCAAGGCTGGCATCATCCACCTGCATAGCTGCAAGAGCAGCGTGGAAGCTTTGTAAGAGCACAGGAGCAACAGTGACACTCCTTATATGCCACCCAGCCCCGATGCTGCCAGCTCTCAGCCTGTACAGATCACTCACCCAGACTCCAGCCCCGATCCTCTCACTCACAGCCTCTAATGATGCTCACTTGGTGCTCCAGATTCAGGCTGCTCTCAATTAATTGCCGTGCCGAAGGCTTGGGCCAATGAATGTATTTTCTCTGCGAGATGGAGGATGCCCTGTCAGCTTTGTCCCTGTGCCACACACCGTGTTATAAGCCAGGCCCAGGAGCAATTACACCCAAGAGAGGGAGCAGCAATGGGAGAGATGGGGTCTGGGAGACAGAGAGCACAGCTCTGAAGCTAGCACAGGGCTGGGAAAATGGGGGGGAATCCCACTGTCTGAGCATTGGACTGCAGTACCCACTACACTGCTGTGCCTGGGAAAAGGGCAATGTGCAGAGAGTGACTTAAAATCTATAAATTGAACCCAAGACGACTAATATGCCTGCACAAAACATCCTTATATGAAAGTAAATGCAATGTATAACCACAGACTTCACTGCAAGGATGAAGGACTCACCTATGGCAAAGCCAGTGGGAGGTCAAGGAGATGCTGGACTTTGTGAAAAACTCCTGCCTTTGGCTGGTTGCAGGGGAGTGGTGTGCTCTGCAGGAGGACAGTGCTGTTCTGCATTGGCAGAGGGTCTTCCTCTCCCTCAGATGTGGGATCTGCATCACCCCTGGCAGAAGCCTCCTTGGACACTGCCTGGGTGGAAGGACTCAGAGAAGGGAGGGTGCAGGCCATGCCCTGCCTGCATGGATAACCGCTTCTGTGACCAGTTTGACCTCAGCTGTGACAGTGCACCTGGTACCAAGGCCACCAGGCACTGTCTGAGATGCTTTGCTCCAGACCTGGGCTGGTGCCCTTCTGGAAACACCCTGCCTTCCCACCCTGCCCTCTGCATTCTCCAGCACAGGCAGAGATCTCATTTAAATGACAAAACATGATCAGCTGCCTTGATTTTCTGTCTCTTTTTCTACTAGACACCCTCAGTCTGCCTGAAGCTAAACCCAGCCAACAACATTGCTCCTAAGCCACTGCATTGCAAAAGCAGAGCTTTGATCAGTTCTCTTTGCTGGGACAAAGAGTGTGAATGGAACACATGAGGCCAAAAGCCTGAAGAAAAGGGTTTATTCCAGAAACACTGCTAGAAAGAGAGCTGTCTGCAAGTGAGGAACAGCTGGGATGGTATTGTATTCATCTCAGAGAGAGAGAAAACCTGCCTCATCAAAGGCACTTTGCTCCCACTGCCACCATTGTTCTGTGTGTGACATCTCTGTGATTTTATGGACACCAGAAGTGCTCAGCACTGTCTGCAAAGTGACTCAGTAATGCCAAGTCTCCCCTTGATTTTCTCTGCAGGTTATCTCATGGCTCTGCCCAATTCTTGAGATGAAAGGTGGTCGGAAACTGCCGGAGCTGGCAAGGACCCTGAAGATCTCACTCAACAACCCATGGCATACCTTGTCCTACAGGACAGTCATCTTTACAAGTTTATACCATGCTTGATGATAATTTGGAATATTCATAAAGTCTCAACTCCCAGAGTCCTGAGATTAGGCAAGAAACTTGAATTTTTAGCCCCTCTAAGACTGTAGAGAAGAGCTACACGGGGGAAAAAAAACAGCTCGTAAATAACATTTTTATATCAATCCCCTGACGTTTGCATCCAGATGCTCCATTTTTGAATGCGTGTTGCTGACAGCATTGATATGAGCTGTAAGGACTCTGCAGTTCAAACTTAGTCAACAAGTGCCTGACAAGACAGCCCAGAAAACAGCCTGTTCTCTGGCAGTATGGCACAACGAAGAGCTGCAGGAGCCTGCCCTTTCCCCGGAAAGCGGGCTGGCTTCTCAGCAGAGCCCCAGGAGGAGCCGGGCTCGCCAGACAAGGAGGGATAGCCCGGGTGCGCGCTAATGAGTGAGGCTGGAGGGTATCGATCCTCCTCCGATGGCTCCCCCTCCGCCGGCTGCCATCCCGGGAGGGCAGCGATGCCCTTTCCGAGGCGCGGCGGCGAAGTTCACATTCAGCACTTGTCCCTCGAGCGCGTCCCCCGCAAACAAACTGACCTTTATGGCTGGTTTCAGGTCATTAATTAGGCACGCTGCTTCCGTGTTTATGCATCTCTTCCGCCCATCAGCTCCAGAATCGCTCCCAGCATCGTCTGCACTGGCGCGGGGGGAGCAGGGACCACCCTCCCCTGATGCCTCTCGGGGAGAAGGAGCTGCGAAACGTTCCTGCAGTCTCGGAGCTGCTCACAGCATGAAGCAAATCACATATGGAGAGATAATCTCTGGAAAGAATCGCTATGGTAATAAGGCTGCAAAATGTGTGTTTTGAACAAGCAGCCCCAGGAATTGTTTATTTCCAGAAGAGCAGTGAGATTCTGGCAGGGGGAAAAAGTAACAAAAACTGCTGAAAGACTGAGGCTTGCTTTTTAGACAGTCTGGTTCGGCCTGAAGAAGCTGGACAAACCTAAAACTATCTCCGGGAATGGCAGAACACACTCCGGGAGGGACCACATGAAAGGGGCAACTACTGGAACAAGGTGCAGAAATTACTGCTCAGCAGAAGCTTTCAAGAGCAGCTCTGTGCCAGCTTGACAAAAGCCGTGGAAGAGGGAAGCCTTGGAGCCATGGGTGCATCAGGAGGTAAACAGCAGTGTCAGGAGGTAAACAGCAGTCACAGTTTGCTTTATGTGAGGTCTGTGATTTGCACTGATCTCAGTATTTGCATATCCATGGCAGGAAGCCCTTGCCCTAGCTGTGTATTTTGATCATGCTGCTGGGTGTATCTGAGTATATCAAAGCAGGGTGTCTTTCGGGAAGATTTGCTTTACTAACTGCCCAGTTCCCCTTGGGAGTAAGGTAGCGAAATCCCATGGCGTATGACACCCTGTGGACTAATGACTGAGTAGCCCTTTCACAGCAGCTTCAAGTTGGTCAGTTTTCCTGCAGGTCCAGGACAAGCTGGCAGAGATGCACCCAAGTCACACAAAAAAAGTGCTTTTCCCCTTTACCATGTTAACCTCAGGAGGAAAAACACTACAGGAGGGAAGAGACACAGACATTCTGCAGGCAAACCTGGATTTGCCAGGTATATAATGGTGCCACTGCAAAGTAATACACTACAAAGTAAAACACCAGGTGCCTGTTTCAAATGCTGTGATTCATATTTTCCTTCTATTTTTTAAATTAATCAAAAAATTGGTCATCATGGCCACCCCTCCAGCTGCTTTGGGACCCCAGGCCCCTTTTCTTCTACACACACATTCAGACCCACAGCCCTTCCTTTCCCCATCCCCTGCTGCACTTGAGATTTTGGGTTTTGCTCTTTTCATAGATCTCATAGCAATGGCTCCTGCAGAGCCATGTTTTTCAGCAGTTTGTCTGGATCAGCTGCTGGATGTACTTTTCCTAGTTATTTGAATAAACCAGTAGGAAATGGATAGCTGTGGCAGTGGTCTGTGCTAGCACCTAATCCCCTTGCAAGCAGGGATGCTGCACGGTATCAGATGTTCAGAAGGGAAAGAAAGGAGACACATTGAATATTACTTATGGTAGCAGTTCTTTACTACCCCCATCTGCAGACAGCTGGTTCAAACCAGCACAAGACCACCTGCTCCTCAGGGTGTTTTTTTTTTTTTTGCAAACAACTTGAAAGCTCTGCTTGCCTTTCCTCTGCCTTTCAGGTTGCCTGCCCTGTTCAGCAGGATTTCAACTACTAGATTTGATTGCACAGCCCTAAACCAACAGCCAAGAGAAACATTTCCACGCTAAAGATTATAGATGGCAGAGCCAGGGACATGGGGACTGTGCTTGTGCAAGCCTCTGGTTTATTTATTGAGCATTTTCCCTCTTTTGCTTCTGCCCAGTGTCACAGTGGCCTCTGCAACATAAAAGGCTCGCTTTAGCACTGCTGCAGGAGCACAAGAAACCTCAGCAGCTGTCTGCATGTTACTGGCCTTGTGCCCCTCAGGCACTTCAGTGCCTAGGGGAGAAGAGAGAGAGAAATGAGACAGAAACGTGCACTTGCTCTCTGTAGTACCCTCAAGTTCATATACACACATGTTCCTCTGTGCCAAGCACACACGACTGTGTTTTTACGCAGTGTTGTTTTATTTATTCCGTTCCCTGTCTGGGAATCCTCCCTCCTCCCTGCATCCTGCAGCGTGGCCAGAACTAAACACCAGGGGGCCATCCCTCAGAGCTGGGGAGCAGCTCTGTTCCCCTCTCCAGGCTTCCCATCATGCCAGCTCACAAAGTATGGATCCCACCGAAATTAGTCAGTAACAGTAGAAACATAGTAAAAAATAAACTAAGCTGCCTATGGATCATTCCTAATAGATTACAAAGACCTTCCACAGTTCACTGTCAGTCCCTCGCTCAGGGAATGGACTCATTGCCTCTCATAAAACCCTTAACCAGACTACAGTGGGCTTTTCCATATATATAGGACAGCAATCAGAGAGCAGAAAGGTTAGGCACCAGTAACTTTCCTTATAACCTCTAAATGAAACAGTCGAGTTTCTGCAGCTCAACAATTCATGAGCAGAGTCAATGCTTAAGACAAAATTGAGACTGTTTCACTTTAAAGCATTTAATTTCCCAGCTGGGAGACATTGGCATTCAATTACTCAGCCGAGGAGTCACTCATTTGTTGAAGTTCCTACTCCCCAGGGCCCGAACGTGTGTGTCTGCCCTTTCGTTCCCTGTTCTTCGCCATCTCCATCAGAGACTGACACAGTAACACTACCTCTGGGCCAGGGGTTGCCATCAACATTCATTCAATCCCTCTTGCGAAGGTAGACGTGCCCCAGGTGAGCTGTAACTCTCTGGTCCATCACACATCCCAGCAAACTCCTCCGGCACAGCCCGAACAAAGCTTCCACTGAAGCAAACAGCTCTGAAAAGAGAGTGCACAACAGAGAGCAGCCAAGCAGTGATTGCAATTCCCACCTGCCAAGGTGTGCATCTCACAGCAGGTTCGGATCATCATGGAAAAGGGGAAGCAGATCACACATCCCCTTTCGAAAACCAGACCAAAGCAATCTGCTGCAGCAGCAGACAGCTTTCCATGCATCCTTGCATCAGGCAGGTTTGCCATCTGTGTCTAACCCATCTTGCCATGTCCACACCAATGCACTGGAGTTAAAATGAGCAAAGAGTCGGGGTGGCAGCAGCAGTTCTTGAAGGCTGAGCTGTATAAAAGGTCCAGCGGACAACTGCCTGAAATTGCTGGGTTCCCAGAAAGCAGAGCGTGGTTTCCCAGGGAGGAAAGCCATCAGGGAATGCAGCAAGGCTTCCAATGTTTTCCCTTGTTTCTTATTTCACCCTCTAGTGGCAAAACCAAGTAACACTGAGGAGCCATCCAGGAGCTGCAGCGGCACTGGAAGACCTCGCTTTGCTCTTCCTGGTCAGAGCCACAGCTGCCTCAGCTGGGGACACAGAGGAGGACACAGGCAGCACACAGAGCCCTGCAAGTCCCCCAGTTCTAAACCATGGCCCTTATGAACACTCCCCTGCACAGACGGACTCCCATCCCAGATGGACCACTCTGCCCACCCTGTACTGCTGTGTCCCTGCTGTCCCCCCAGCCCAGCTGTAACCCACAGGCTCCTCTAACTTTGGCCCCAGGCACCAGTGGCCTCCTCTCCTGCCCCCAGCCTCTCAAAATCACCTCAGCCCCAGCTCCCAAGGGGACAATAAACATAGATAGCTGAGGAAGATCAGCAGCGGGCAGAGCAAACACAGGTCTCCTGGTGATCAAACCCAGCTGAGCTGAGGGCACAGGCTGAGCCAAGCCCCCAGGAAAAGATGCCATGGTGAGCAGAGTCCTTCTGAGTTGAGACTTTTCCCTGCCCGCCTCAGCTGAACTGTTAACCAGGGATGCAGTGGGTAGAGGAGAAAGGGTGTTGGCAAGGGACACAAATACCTCCAAGGAAAAACCTTTACTGTGGACTCAGCCAGGTGTTTGAATGCCTGGGGTGCTGAGGAGAACTTGCCTTCACCATCTCTCCAGAGCTGCTTTCTCCCTGGGCTGCCCCCTTGCCATCAGGCCATGCCAAAGCAGAGATTCCCACCAAGGCTGGGCCTCCTTCCACGCCCTGGCCACAATCTACTCTCTTGGAGTGTTTGCACATGAATCTGCTCCATGGGAAGGAAGGAAGGAGAGGGCAGAGGGACTTCCCAGAATAGAGAGCTCACAGAGCGGGTGCAGCCCCCACAGCAGGATCAGGGGCTGCCCCACATTTGAGCTCTGGCTGGTGGATGGTCCAATACCTTCCTGGCCTCTGTGTGATAGCCAGGTGAGCCAAAAGCACAGAGAAACATTAATGACCTGATGAGAACAGGAGGGAGGGTTCTTCTCTCCAGCACCAGGTGTTCCATCCTCTTGGTGATTTGCAGATTCTGCATCCATCGTTACTGCACTCATTCCCACACTGCCTACAACACAATTATCCCTATGCAGATTGCACAGGGATAGTGCAGACTGCAAGGTACAATCATAGGGATATTGCATACAGATATTGCAGATTGCAAGGTACAACTGGTTTTCTCCCTGAGAGGCTCAAATTAAGTTTAAACACCAGCTTTTGATTTTTTTTGCTTATTCAGCACTGTCAGTTGCTCTTCAGCAACACAAACTAGCTCTCTCCTCAGGAAACATTTATCCTATCTGGGAATCGAGGGTGGTAATGTGTAATCAGGACAAAGCACTTTAGAGGATGCAGGCTGAGAGAAGCACTGTAATACATCTCCACTTTTGTTTTTTCAAATCAGACTTTCCTTTTCCCTGGAAGCATTCTAGGTACCAGGGGAAATTCCTGCCATACAAAATTTAAGAGCAAAATAATCCACGTCATTCCCTGAAGTGTCATAGAAAACCTAGCACATGTCAACAAGCATTAATCTCTGCTGCTACAAACTCTTTTTTTCTTTCCTGAGAAGTTGCTTTCAATCCTGAACACGGCAACAGCAGCAAATTCTTCTGCCACAATTTAGTCTTTGCACTCCAGTGAAGGATATGGCAGGTCAGTACTCTCAGCCATCCCCATCTTCACAAGGTGTGATGTCTTTAACACCCTCTGCCATTCCCAGAACAACCAATGGGAGCCATGGCTGGGGGAAAGGAAAAATCTCTGCTACTTCATGTACCACTCTGCTATTCAGCCTGTCAGCACCAGTGAAACGCAGAGGCAGGAGGACCAAGAGGGAAAGCAATCTGGGAGAAACACTGGGGCTCCCCTACAGACAGGGAGCAATGAACCCATCCTGAACTCTTCTTTCCACTTGTTAAGGCCAAACCATTTGCTGGCTCACAACCACAAAGAAGTGGAAATTGCCGTACAGCATTCAAGCACTACCAGAGGCGTAGTCCCAGTGCAATCCCACACACAAAAAACCAGCACAACTGAAATCTCAAGGCTTAACAGCACCCTTTCATTCTACCTTGCCTAAAAATGCCCCCCAAATCCTCAGAAAAGCAGCTCACTGCTACTGCAGCTGGCTTTTATTGACAACCCCTCAAGACCATTTTGCTGAGGTGACCTCCCTTGCTGTCCTGCAAGCAGGGTGAACGAGATCCACCACCCACCCACCAGGCTCGGGTGCTACACAGGAGGATTTCCCAGTGTCTCTGAGCACTGGGACACCTCACCAGGCCAGCAAAATCCTCTGGCACTGAAGTCACTGAAGATCACCATTGATTCCTCACTACAATCCAATCTCAATTTTCCTTAAGCAGGGCAAGAGTGGTAAAAAGCAATCATGGCAAGTTTAACAAATATCTTTTAAAAATGTTAATTTTAAAACATTTCTGGGGAATTACATGTCTGTATGAAATGAGAATGTCATTTTCTCATTAATATTTCACTAACAATTTAATTGTGGGAGCATGTGGGTTTTTCTAAAGCAAAAGCAATGAATATTACTAAGCATTACACATATTACAGAACTCTTTACTGGACTGTTAAGCACTCTGTGTCACTTCAAAAATTAATACATTCATCCTTATTCCTAAATGGTTTGGAGCACAGATTGGCCACAGAATCATCATTTAATCAAAATTCATTCCTTTCCGAGTCTTGACATGTATCCCAAGCCAAATCTTTTATCTGGCAAGTACTCAGACATCAATCCCTTCACAGGGACTCTGAGACACGATGTAAAAACCTGGCTGGGCTCTATAAACAAAGTGTCCAAGGAGCCAACAGAGAAGCTGCACAGCAATGCACAGCTGTGCCATGTGCAGCTGATCCATCTTTTTTATTTCTATTTCCCTCTCCCAGCCATCTGTTCCCAAATCCTGTTTTTCTCTTGGTGGCTCCATTCTGCAACAGAACTAGAGAAAAGGGGCTCATAACCAGTATGAAGCAAGTTCAGAAGAACCAGCTGCACCAACAGGCACATAGGTCAGAAGCCACTGGTCCCACACCATCTTTTTGCTCTCCCTGCCCTCTTCCACTTACTTCAGCTCAGGACAGTGTGGGAGGCACCAGGGGTGAGATACGTGGCTGCTGGCAAGAGGGAAATCTGAGGTAGAAGAGACGGCAGGTAAGAGTGCAAGTGGAGAAGCTGAGATCAGATGTGAGACACAAAACCTCACAGGGGAAAAAACAGGCACTGCTAGACAAGCCCCTCCTTCTCATGGAGGATTCTGCTACTTCCAAATACGGTTCTGTTTTGAAGTGACATCAACCCTCCCCAAATTTCAAAAAGCTTCTTCAGAAGCAGTGGCCTGGCTCCAGGACCATCCATCTGGTGGAGCCACAGACCCAAGAATCTTGGCTGAGCATTCCTGCCTGGCAGGCTGTGCCTGGAGCTGCAGCCGGGTGTGGGCTATAAACAACACCAGGCTGGCCCCAGGATGCCAACCACTCTCCACTTAGATCAATTTGCTTTTAGGGAATTGCCTCCAGTTCCTTTCACCCTTTCCAGGCAAACCTCTGACTCCCTAGTGCCGCTGGGATTCTCTCCTGGTCCTCCATACCAGAACCATCCAGTGCTGTGTGATGCGGCTTCTTGGAAGGCTGGAAATGCCCGGCAGGCCTAAAAAGAAGTTGCTTTACTTGGAGATGATTATAAAGCCTGAAATCAGAGCTGCCTTGCTGACCAGCAGCTCCATACCTAGTTGAATTTCTTGCCCACTGCTGCTCTGGCAAGGATAGACAATTTTAACTTCTCAGTTTTAACTTCCCACTCGGTTAACATATTTGGAAAGGGTCAGAAAAAGCTGAAGGGCATCCAAAAACCCTGGGTCATACGGAGAGAAGTTTTACTGCACTGTCTGTCCTTACCACGGCTGTTTTCAAACAAAGTTTTAAGATTTTCAAGGAAAAATGTACTTCCATTAAAACTGTCCACATGGTTTGGAAATCACTTCAGGCAGCACAGCTGTACTAATGCAGGACAAAATGCAAACCAGCTACTACTTGGTCAAATGAAGCAAGAATCAAACTATAGCAAATTAAGGATTCATTATGAATCTTAACAAAGAAATACTTTACTAATAGAAAGGGAAAAGAGGGTGTTGTGGAAAGAGCTTTAAAAGGGAACACTTGTGTGCAATTTTGCAGATAGCATCTTACTCGGAGGCAGTGGCCAGATTGATCTCTAAAGACTCTTAAAAGGTTTTGCAGTGGAAAAAAATAGTTGCAAGGCACACAGTCAGATCATTAACTGTGTAGCCCAGGCTGCCAGCTGCTCACTCAAATACTCCAGATGGCTCCTCCTCTAAAACATCATCATTTGATCTTGGTAATCAAATTATCTCCCACTCTTACAATCCTAAGTGAGGCAAGGCTTGAACGAAGAGATGATGTATTTTATTTGACTGAGATGGATTGTGAAAACAAGACAAATTAGCTTTCAGGGCACTCAGCCTCTTCTAGTTGTATCAAAGCTAACCACCTCCAGCCCTTTAACACCTCTTTTCTACCATGGTCACCACACACAGTTCACAGCACCAGCTATGTCCTATAAAGCTGCCCAGCATCCAGATTTTACACAGTATTTGTAAACTAAACAACATACAGTGGGTAACTAAATCCACAAGCTCTCACCAGGGGAAAGAGGACCTGTCACTGGAGAGCAGTGCTGAGAGACTCAGTATCCTGAAGCATTTAGGCTGGATTAATTACACAAACATGTCATCTGTTTGTCTCGCCAGAGACACGCAAGACATCGCCTGTGTATTTTTGAGAACTTTAGTACAGCCTTAAGGACATAGAGTGGCAGAAACAAGATATTTTCTTCACTCAATTACAGCCACCATGCATGTTTTTTCTGAGGCCAGGCTCATCTGTGCATGCTCACTCCAACCATCTGCACAGAAAGTGGTCATGACAAGCAAGTTCCCCCCAGTCCAGGTGGCTGACACCAATAGCTGGCAGGATGCCACTGGGGCTGGGGAAGATTGCTTTTCTGTTTTGTTTTTGTTTTGTTTTTAAACTATGGGAATTCCTTTTCTTTTCTACAAAGACTGCAGGGAGGGAAATAAAACCCAAGCAGTGCACTGTCAGTCTCCAACTGCTCTTCCAAAGAAACCATAAAACTAGAAATTTCCCAGTATTTCCATAAAATGTTGGGCTTGGACAGTTTAAAAAGGCCGGCTGAAATATTCAAAAGTCACATCTGCCAAAACGAGGCACTCTTACTAGCATGAACAGAGTATTTTAAACACTGGCATTATTTAAACCAGCACACTATGGAAAATTTAATAGTAATTTTGCTTTTCACACCTAGTTGCAAAAGATTATGAAAGTCAGTTATAGCTAATCAGAGGAAACAATTCATTATTGCAGTGGGTGGCCTGCATGTGAAGTATAAACCCCAATCTGATCCTTGCCTAATGAGACTATTTCCCACTGGAGTTTAGTATTAAACTTTATCACCCTCAACTTTAGTTTTCATAACAGGGCTGTACTTTTATTTCACAAAGTACAAAGAACAAGAGATCTTGCTAAAGGCCATAAATTAGGAAAAAAAGTTGCGACTAGAAAACCACAAAGAAAGGCAGCAAGAATTGTCACGGAACAGAAGAGGTTTCATTTGAAGAGAAGCTAAAAACTGAGAATTCTGTGACTAGGAGAAAAAATGCTTCAAGAGTGGTAAAAAGCAGATGAACAGGAAAGAGGCTGTTCATAAATTTCTCAGAATACAAGAACTAAGACTCACCAAATGAAATAAGGTGGTGTGGTTCAAAAAAAACAAGGGGAAGTACTTTTTCACCCAGCACATAATTATATTGTAGAATTGTTAGACACAGGATGTTGCAGAGGCCAGAAATACAAAGAGATTTAGAATTTAAAAAAAAAATAAAAAAAATAACAACGTTTCTTCTGTGAATTTGCCTGTCAAGGGCTACTAAATGCAGTGATGCAGATGGTGTTTCCTTTCTGCAAGCCCTTCAGACTGTGGCTGGTGAGGTCTGGAGCAGTACAACAGAGGAACTGCATGTCCCTATTCTGTACATCTGCCACTCAGCCCTGTCACACGGGGGATGGATGGCATGTGGTCCAACATCACGGCACAGGACAGCCACACTTGGGAGGAGACTGGCTTGTTTTCAGATTGTTGGATCACTTACAGTAACAGGGACCTACTCAAACACAGACCTGTAGGTAGTTTGCTCAGAGCCTCTACTGATCTTAGTCAGCAGAGATCTGATGAAGGGACAGAAGCACTTGCATTACTGTATGAGTGATTGCTGCACCCTGAGAGAACCTGTTCCAGATTTTTAAAGCTCTAGTCATCCTCTTCCTCATTGTATCCGAACTGTTGTTGCTGCTGAAATGCATTTTGCACTAAAATCCAAAATTTATTTTTTCCCTTTCACAGAGAAAGCTGTGGGTTGTTTTACTACATGCCCTACTGCACCATAACAAAAGGAATGTAAAAGTTTTTAGCAATATTTGCTTTATCGGTGTCCAGTCTACATGACTGTGAGTAAAGCAGTTACTATAATCCAACTTTTGAATTTTCTTGTAATTGCTCTACATGAAAATCTATATTTTAATTGAGGATCTTTTGAAGAGTAATAAGTATGTAATGAGAAAGCAGTTCTTGATAATTTGAGGTGCTGCAAAAGTACAACTTACATTCAAGTTAGTGTCAGACTAGAAATACTAGAAAACTTTCAAAAGACTCAGTGGCAGCTTATTTACAAATATACTATTTATAATGAATGCATTGATACAGAATGACTCTTATAAAAAAGCAAGGCAATTTTTTATATAGACATAACAATCAACATTACAATAATTCAGATTAAAAGTACATTTTTGTGGACTGTTTACACTCTTGCTTAGCTTTTAACCACGAAGTTAGTGTGGTCTGGTATTTTTCCACAGCAAAGGTCCTGTGCAGTCCTGGTTAAGACCTAAATCAGAACAAAAAGCCATAATTTTTTTTATATTTGCTAATGTAAAAACAAAACCCATTTGTAGATACTATCATTTGTTTATAATTGTCCTTACTGTGCCTTGAAATTTGTGTTGTGCGAATCACTGCCAACTGCACATTTCTAACTAGAAGCTGTTCTGGCATTTCCATTTGATACAACCAAGGTGTGAAACGTCAAAATTCTTAGTTGCATCCAGATATGAAAAGTCTCCTGATATGAATTTATGCTGATTCAGAAATCTAATTTATTTTTGAGTTTAAAAAAAAAAGGGAAAAAAATAACCTCTCAAAGTTTTCTAATTGTTAAATAAAGGATATTTTTCAAACTCCCAGGATTAAAGATGACACTTGAATTCCAGGTGACACAATGGGTTCAAGCACTAACCAGAGATACAATCTAAGTACTACTTGTCTAAACCATGTACAGGGGCAAACATGACCTTCAAGAAATCTAATCATGCATGTTCCTCACCTAAAAAAAACCCCAAAAACTAAGAGAGGCACTGAAGCAAATATTCTACAACCCAAATCTCTTTCCAAAAAGGGTGCATGAAGGTCAGCATTTCCATTGGCATCTACCAAACTGAAAAGTCCCAATTGCACAACAGCGTGACCCAACTTTACAAGCAGCATTTCCACTGCATTTATACTTGACAACTTTGGTGATGAACTAAAATACGGGACAGCAAGAGACACAACTTTAATGGGTTTATACTAAAGCATTTTTGCAAAGAATTATCGAGCCTCTTCCTATTTAGTAAATTAAAACTGAATATGTGACCAGCACAAGTCACAACAGCAACTATTCCTTCTTTTCATTATTTAGCAAATCTCTGACCTGTTTACACCTTACGAGACTTCCATAATACTACATAGTCTATAGTAATTTAGCTTGTTAAATCAAGGCATAAGTCAAGATAGTGTCTTTATGGGGCATGTGTATGTATGTACATAGGCAGAAACACATACAAAATTGATATTTTGTCTATGGATAAGCAATCAAGGTAATGATTTTCACCCAAAGTAAAGATTGTCACATTTTTCAATAACCATTTTAAATTATTTCCCCCAGTATGGAAAGGGGGATAAATATTTAATACAAGGATCTGGGAATCACTTGTTTTCAAAGATGCTGTAAATAATTAATTTCTCCACCTTGTCTGTGCTTTCACACATCTACAGATACACGATTACGTTTTTGTATGTACGTATACATACCCTTGTCAGACTGAAAATCTTTCCAATCATACTTTAACTGATTGGGGCAAATAAAATTCTTAAACATGTATAAGCCAGTATATGTGTCCAAGTGAATGTCATCAGGCACTAAATACAATTTAGAAACTACACCGGTTAAAAATCCAGCATCCTGAGAAATGCAAAAGTCTGCTATGTCAGGATGTAAGATTGCTTGAATGATCAAATCGGCTGGATTTAAATATATCTATGCATAAATTTGGATATAAATCCATGTAGGTATGTATATGGATTTATATGCATGTATTCCAAATCTGTGCCAGATATTCAATACTTATAATTAATTTAAAATTAAAGGATAATTATAAAGAACGTTTCATGTACTTCTGAGTTGATTTTTCCTGTACTAGAACATCCCTCATACTGCTTTTATTCAAATCTCTCTTGAGACACTGAAAAAATAAGCATTCACCTCAGAGTGTATAAAATTAAACTCCTAAAACAGGGCTCAGGATTATCTGGCATTGCAACAACCATACTAGTACAAAGATAGTTTGAAAAAATATCCTGTTTTTTAATATAGTAATGAATTAAAACATAGCTTTATTTATTCCTATAAGTGTATTGAAAAGAATAGTTTGTCTTTAAGCGAGTGTAACGAGCACTATTTTGGTAGCCAACTTCTCCACAAGAATTTATGTGAGAGAGGGTCAGCTCCAATCATACAGTCATTACCCATGTACCTTAACAAGGTGAATAATCAAGGTATTTACAAACTGAACAAATTCAATCCCGTCAACTCTTATAAAAATGGGATTGAGGAGCAGACAGGGAATGAGACCAAAACGTTTGAAAACACAAGGGGTCGCCACTTTTGTTTCAAGGAACCATATTAATCAAACCAGTTTCCCCTAGTGACCTGAGGGCACAAATACAGACTTAGCAGTATATTCAGAAGTTAGATTACAGTCTTCATACTAAGCATTTCAGCTTCTTCATATTTTAACATCTTAGTGCTGAGAAAGATTAACCCAGGCAGAACTGTAAAGAACTAGCCTTTTATAAACTAAAGTCTAAACTGAAAAGCTACAGTAGATGTTAAAAAAAAAAAAAAAGGGGGGGGAGGGAACAGAGACACAGAGTGTGTGAGAAAGAACAGACATTACTTAGTAAAATCCAGTGACATCTACAATAGTTTTACAGCATGTTTAAGCCCTCTAAGGTTTTATATCTCCACCTGCCTTCCATTAAAACTTACTCCTTGTTAATGAAAAGACGTACGACAAAACAAGATGCAAATAGATCAAGGGAATACATCTAAAAAAGCTTGCCTGAAAGCCAGAAGTAACATTCCCAAACTTCTGCATATGAAACAGATTTCCCATGGCATCGATTGGTTTGATTTTGTGCAAAAGGTACAGTCCTCTAAGTCACACTACACCAGCAGCAATTCCAATGAGCATAAACTGAACAGTTCTTGGGGAATCGTGGAATGCAACCACCTCGAGTTCCTACCCTCCTGAAAAGGGGCAACTGGCCCTGCAAGTGCAGCAATAGTGTAAATCTCCCTGAAGCATCTTCTGCCTTTTAAACAACCGAGAAGTAATGATAAAACTGAATCTCCACTATTTACAGTGTTTCTCTTGAGCTATCAACATCTCTGCACAAATGAAAAAGGTGCCTCTTTTTTAATAGATCGGTTTAATACTGAAACAGATAGGATGAAGTTAAAAAAGAATAATCAAGATACTGAACTGAATATTTTGAAGCAAGTGCCCCAGCTGTGGGGAAAAGTGCATTTAGTTCAGCAGCAAAACAGCACAGTGTGAAGATATTGTGCTTGGACACAGAAGTTCCGTAATGGAAGGAGGTACAAGGCAAGTCAAGATATAAAACCATAGTACATTGTTAACCAACCTTAAAACTTACATATATTGCAGTGTTTAAAAGTAAGACACATTCATTTATTGTACAAGGTCTATAGGGAATCCTTAAAATCGCCTGTTGTAGTTTTTGACTCAACACTGTAATAAAAATGTACATATATATTATTTCCTTGTCACTTAACTGTACTGTTAGACCTCATGAACTTGTTACTTCACACAATGAAAACCGCTCTTCACTGAGTATACTCGATGTTTTTACCAATCTGGAAAGGTTTACTTGTGCTAGAAAAGACCAACTGCAAAAGGCTCAGTTCAGATATGTTATGCCTGCAACTGATAACTCAGGGAAGCAAGACATAAAAGAATTCAAGCTCTTTTTTTCTTTTCTTTTCGTTTTGACTGCATCCTTTTCACCTGCCAGTTGTTCTGATGAGTACATGATTTTAGTATACAAACCGGTTGATAAAAATTCATCAGCAGAGGCATACAAATTCTAGATATGATTGATTAAAACAGAGCAAATCAGAATAAAACAAGATCCAGTGATTTACTCTGACTGTAAACAATATAAAAACACCATTTGCTTCAAATCTCAAAATAAGTTAAAAGAAAATCCCAACCTTAGGGCACATGACCCTTTCAGGTTTTGACACAAAAAAAAAAGGAGGGGGGGAAGGAAAACAGAAAAGTTCATTATATAAAGGTTATACATTTCTCTTAACTGAAAGTAAATCTAAGCAAAACTGGGTTTGTCCCTTAAATTTAAAGTTTGAGTTCATTGGCAACTGCTTTAAATGAACTGGCATTTTCAGATTATTCAGACAACTTCCATCAAGTTCAGCAAAGAAAACTTAGACAAGCATTTTTACAGAATAAAAAAAATCTACATGGCTATGATTCCTCTATTAGCAGAAACACATAATGCAGTCTTAAATTTGCCTTTTTTATATTATTTATATATTTATATATATATATAATATAATATAAACCACATATATTATATTATATATACATATACAGACAATTACAACATTAATGCAGTTTGTATTTTGTACAGTGTATTGGACAATTCAATGAGCATCAGACCATGGCACGATATGGTCCCTGCATTTTTAGGAACTGGATGATGAAGGAGGGTCCTCCTGCAACAATCTGAGGTGGAAGGTGGCTGAGCGGGCAGTTCTCAATACTCATTATTGACAGTTTGCTGCAAAGAGCCAGCTCAAAGGGAAGGCTGTGCAGATTGGGGTTGTCATTCAAATACAGTTCTTCCAGATTCTCCAGTGTACCTGGTTAAAATAAAATAATAAATAGTAGTATCTTTTTGATCCATGCAGTTTATAACTTTTAGACAGAGGCTCTGAGTCCACCTGAAGATTCTTTCCTATACAGAATCTTGAGTCAGTCACTCATCCAGACTCCTGTTTTCAAAAACAGCAAGTTCTGGTCACTGGTACCTAAGCAATAACCAATTTGCTTTAGTTTCCCTGAAAAAATATCCATTGCTACATCTCCTTTAGATAATAACTGAACTGCAAATATGGAGAATAAGAGAGGTGAGAGGGGTTTCACCATAACCATTCCATCAAGAGCTATGCAATTGCAGGCAGTATTGAATATACCATATAGCATCTATTATTTCTTTAAAAACATCTGTGTCATACCTTTTATGTAAATGAAAGCCATATATGAAAGACCTGAAGCTTTAGCTGTCATGTATCACAGGAAGAAAGCAAGAGAGTTCTCTGCACAGCGGTGAATTTATTAAATGGAACGAACAAGTGTGAAAATTGTTTCCTGAATTCAAATTTTACAACTTGTCTCTACTACAGATACTGCAATACAGATTAGCCAGAAGCTAGAAAATAGACCAATTTCTTCATTCTTAAGACTTCCATTCCTCCTTTGAAATACACAGAAGTCCTGCTTAAAACATTTCCTAATCTTGTATACCATAAACATCTCCTATAACCTGAGGTACTACTCAATCTTTCACAGGAGAAAGCAGTAGCCAGGACTCACGGCATGGAAAACCAACAAAAAGGAAAAGATATAGAAGAAATTATGAGAAATAGTTGATAGCGTGATACATGAAGAGTCACATCTGAAAACAGTTAACTGTTCTCTAATCTGTGAAGACAACTACCTTTAATAACCAAACTGTACTTCTACAATAGTATTTAAAATGTGCTTACTGATTTTAATTCCACAGTTCATTTTCACAGCATCCAAACTCTCCCCACTAACCTATGAACTAAATTACAAAGCTCCAGGTTTAGATTGTATCAGGCTTTTCTCACATTTAGGCACATACAAGATGAGCAGAAGCTGTAATGGCTCTTCACTAAAGATGCTGGGAGAGACAGACCATGCCTTCCTCATCTGCACATCGCTGTCTCTGACCACATTTTGCTTTGTGTAGCTTGTCTCATCATTTTTTCCGCCATAATAAGCTTAAGTATAAGATTTGAAATTAAACAGATGTTCAGAATCATGCTCTGGATGTATATCCTGGATACGAATTATAAAAGAAACGTGGACTCTCAGTTTCAGATGCTCTGAAACCCATCTAGTCTGAATGTCTCAGGTAGACCTAAAAAAAATATATCCTATTCTTTCCTTTCTTTCTGTAGACTTCTTCCACTTCCTTTTCTTCACTCATCAAGGTGAAAAACAATATGATGGCCTATAAACAAAAGCATGTGCAGAGAGACTTCCAAGATGTCTACAGATGTCTTCAGCTGTCTACACTTTACATGAGGCTTTTGTCTACACCATGGCATTAGAGTAGGATCGGTGCATTTCCTTTCTCCTTCCAAGAGTAGATTCATGAAGTTGAGTGATGGATAATACACAACTTGTGGGAGAATTTGAAGAGAAAAGGAATACATTACAGTTAGTGTGTGTTCACCAGCTTTCTGCAGCAGAACTGAAAAAAACAAAGCATCCTTTTCTCTACAGTTCACAAGATCAAGACGGTACACTCTAGTGCTGTTCCTGTGGCACATGGCTTCACATCAGGTTGTGCATATTTAGAAGTTTCAAATTAATTTTGTGGCTTTTACTTATGAGCAGAGTAGATGCCTATCATAACTGCTCTGGCTCAGGCACAGTGCACCAAACCAGAAAAAGGGATCTTACCAATTTCCTCAGGAAGGTGTGTGAGAAGATTCTCTCCGAGCCCAAGGTGCGTCAGGTTGGTAAGGTGACCGATACCTCTGGGAAGGGTGGTCAGCTGATTGTTAGTCAGAACCAATTTCTAAGGGAAAAACACATTTATAAAAATTAACTTAAGGACTTTCGCTTGGAATGACAGCAAGTAACAAAATGTAAAGCTGATAAATGGATGGGTTCTACTTCCCTGCATTTGAACAAGAAAAATTTCAACCCTTCAACAACATTTCAAACCTCTATTAGGCATCACTAAATATAAAAAGAAAATAGTGCATAATGAAAGATTTCATGACCATGACTGAAACCTAGGGCTATTTCTGGGGTGGTATTGTAGTCATGGTACAACAGTTAAAAGCTTTAAAATTTGTCCAATATTAACTAATAAAGTTGGGGAACAATTAGTGGAGACTAATTGTGGGTGAAGTTGCACAAGATTCTTAACTTTTGATTCTGTGTCCAGTCTCAAATAGTTTCCACTCATCCAACTAGCTGTAATTAAATCAGCATGGTGTAAATAAAGGACGCAAGATGTTTATCACAACCCATTATTGTTTCACCTGCAGATCCTTGAGGTAAGCTATTTCATTTGGCAAGGATTCCAGTTTGTTTTCCTCTAGATCTAATTCTCGGAGTTTCCGCAGATTTCCAATTCCATGGGGAAGTTTCTTTAGGAGATTGTTTGACAAGATAAGAACCTAAAAAAAAAAATAAAAAACCCACACAGAATTTCAGCAACATAGTAAGTAAATAACAGGTTAGGACAAAATCTTTATATATATATTCAAGCAATGAAATCCAAGATTAGCCTACACTTGCGTGATGGATGTAATGAAAATTAAAAAAAAAACAACATTAAAAAAAACAAACAAAAAACCAACAACAACAAAAAAAAAAAAAAAAGGAAAAAAAAAAACCCAAGTCAGTGATTTCACATAATTTTTTTTAAGTCTTTAATGAGACGAATACATACATTTAGGGCACACTACTTCCAAATACTGTTATATATAATAATAAATGGAAAGCAGAACTAAAAAACACCTTATCTCTTTAAATGACCAAAGAAAAACAACTTCTTCCTGGACTTGCCTATCATTTTGTTATGCTTCCTTATAGCTATCTCATAATTGTGTTTTACATTATTTGCTGTGCCTGCCAAATCTTCCTTAAAAAGCTTAGTACTTCCTCTTCTCCCTGTGTTCCTTTGGTCAGGAGCAGCAGCAAATAAACACACAGATGGAAGCACCTGAGCAGAACATCAGCACAACACAGGTACCCACAGGCTTTCCAGAGTGGTCTCCTGCCACACACCCACCCCTACTACAGTGCTATCCTCTTGCTTTTCTCCTCCTTTCTACGTTGAATTATAAATACCTCAGGTTCAAGAAATGTATCCTTATTTGCAGTGTTAATTAACAGATTTATTCATTATTCCACAGGCAAGTTAACAGGGGTTACACTAATATACCATTTCTTCTCCAAAGAAGTCTTGCAGTTCTTAAGCCTCAGCACAGCGAGTAGTAAGGTAATTAATTACTGATTAAACAATGCTGTGATCTAGTTATTTAAAAAGGCACATTGAACCCAAGGATGTGAAAGAACAGCCAGTATGGACCCTTGTCCCAGCCACACACAACCAGCCCAGGTTGTAAATGCCTGTCTCAACTCTCACTGGCTTCATGTAACGTGGAAACACCAAAGGCAGGAACCGAACAGAAGCAAGGTTAAAATCAAAGTGAAAATCAAAATGAAAAAAAGCCAAGGCATTAGCACATGCAATATTTCAGTGACCTTCCTTTATGCTCTACGATATACACAGAATGGTAAGAATAGTAATGTTTTAATCACGCACAAGAAACAAAGGCAGGAACAGAAAATATTACCTACGTGCAAAGCAGCTGACTTAGCACTGCTGTGGGAACCTTCCCTTTTGTGTAAACACTGCCCAAATAGCTCTTTGTATTTGATTCTTTAATTGCAGAGAAAAACAGTGGTAATGGGTCTGCAGACCGTGCAGCTCTCTGGCTTCAGCAGCTGACAGACCACCAGCAAATCCAGTTTTTGGAGGTTACTAACTTCCCAATCACATCAACCACAGCCTCAACTTAAAAGGGAACTGGGCCATTAAATAGTTGTTACTCTGTCATATAATTTTTGCCCCAAACTACAGGAATATTTACAGGAGAAGTCGCACTGGAAATTCACAATTTCAAATATGCTGTTTGCTATTGTTCTTTTAACAGATTTTTCCCAGCAACTCACAGAGGCTACCCCTCAACTGCCCAAACAAGTACCTCTATCTTTATGTCCCTGCAAGGCAATTAATTTGTCTCTGCTGATGGTACCTTGGGAAACAGGATGAGGGGACACAACAGGTTTAGTTCACAGCTTCAACCTACGACTTCTTCCCCCTCAAAGGCTGAGAATTCCCACTTGGCTGCCTAACAAGGTTCACAGCACTACATTCAAGATGCCCCTGGCTGTAGACTATTTCATTATGTTTTTCTGATCCCCACTGTTTCCATGATGGTCTCCAGGAACTGAACAGAGTTCAGTGCCATTGCATTTACAAAACTAACTTTCTGTTGTGAAGATTTTCTTTCTACATAGTTAAAAATATATCTGTACTTAGTCATTTATGCACAGACAATGATCCAGAGCCTAAAGAACAAAGTTCAAAAAGCTGTTAGTGACAGCCATAAACAAATGCAACAACAGATAAATAGCATGTGTTTAATCAAATTTATTTGGTTTTATTTGACCCAAAAATAATATTACTTAAACCTGAAGCAGAAAATGCCTCTTTTGAGGGATTCACTTAGTTGTGAGTTTACACTCTTCTCACCTCAAGAGAAACAAGCCCAGATACATCCTCAGGGATTTTTGTGAGCTGATTAGTTGCTAAGTTCAGTTCTACCATACTAGTCCAAGTCCCGAAGTCCAAGGGGAGAGAGGTCAGCTGATTGTCCTGTGATTTAACATATCAAACATTTAGGGTCTGTGATTACAAGAAGTTGACAAGTTGACATCTGAGAGATTAAACAAACTGATTACAAAAATACTTCATAACAACAGAGTCGATAATTAAATCAGAAGAATAAAACACTGATAGTTGGCCAATTTTTTTTCAAATTCCTCAGGAAAAAGTAGTACCAACCTAGAGTTACAGAGTTAACACTCTGTTACTAATATGGACTGAAGTGGAAAAATGAGACTACATAATTCTCAAGATATCACACATCCCAGTAGTTAAAACATTTTTTGTCTTATTTTTGCTGAATACAATGGAGGGCGAGGGGGGGGAAGGACAAAAAATTCTCTCCAACTTACAAAGGTGCTATGAGCAAGGCTTGAATCCTAAAAATACACAGAGTTTCAGAGTTTAAAAAAAAATTCCAAACAAACCAATCAAAAGAAAAAACACCACCACCAGAAAACCTCACCATCACCCACAGGGCAAAAAAAAACATTCTCCCCACTAAAAAAGTAAACGCCTATACCTTAATGGCTCAGAGTAAAAGCATCTGAAATTAATCTGAGCATCTTACTGTTCAAAATCTTGCTTCAATATTTGATCTAGATCACACACCACAAAATCTTAAAAAAATGGTCATACAATGTCCTGGTAAACAGAGAAAGTTACAAATGAGTATGTGATAAAAAACAGTTTTAATGCAAATCGAAATTCCGTTTGTGTCAAACTATATTTTAAAACAGTAGCTGAGCTTAGCTACTGCTCAAACATTTCTTTTTTTAAATAATTTAAGAATTTGAAATAAACCCATTAATAGAAAAACATCATACCTTTTTTTCCTATTTCTCTTCACTTTAACTATATATAGCACACTTAAAATTTATTTTGCCATGCTCTACAACTACTGCCCAAAGCCTCCAAACTTAGGTTTTGAAAGAATACATTTTAAAAAATATTTTATATAATTTTGTTTATAATCTAAACTTTAAGAGTGTGTGAGGGAGAAATAAGCTAATCTACATGCTTGTATCCAATGTGATTATTGAAGAACCTTGCAACCAAGTTTCTTACTTTCATTGTTCAAACTCAAGCAAATGTGACACAATCTTAATTAACAAACCCAAAGACAAATCAGTAATATCTTGATAGTACCATTTTTGACTAATACAGAATTGTGACAGCAGCAGCAGCATCCAGTTCAGTGTGATAAATTCATTCCTGATATTATTAAGTTTGCCAGAATTCACAGAGCAGCAAACAGTGCTCCTCATTGATTTTACACAGTAGCAGGTTTCTGTGCCTCACCTTCATGTTCAGCTTACTTAATACTTTAGCTCTAGAGAAAATTCCAAAGGGGATTTTATTGATGCGGTTGTGCTCCATATTGAGAGAGTAGATTGTGGAGAACTGGGACGGGCCACCCACGGGATAGGACTGGAAGCAGTTCCTGGCCAGTGTTAAACTAGTCAGTTTGACAAGGCTGGATAAAAGACCCTGTAGAAAGAAGAAAACCACCCAGGAACTTAGGACAGATTTATTTGAATACGTCTCATTTTCCTTATGGGTCTAATTAGAAATGTTTTTTCCCCCTCAATTCCATCCCCTAAGTAAATGTTGGAACACACAAACCAGTGTTAAATTTGATAAAACTTCCATCAACAATCTCTCCTCAGTCATCAGCCATTACCTTATTTCCTCCTTGCATACTGACAGAAACAAAAAAAGCAAACATAACCACATTTAAAAGCACAAGTTTAGGAGGTTTTGGAACATTTCTGTCCTCTGAAAGTAATTTTTTTAATGACACATTGCTACAGGAGTGCAGAGACAGTGTGTCCATCCCCAACAGCAGTGCCAGCCCTGGCCAATGCCACCCACCTGCAGCTCACCCAGTTCTGACACCACAGCTCAGAGTGGGGACCAGAGAGGTACAGTCTCTTGCACCATCTTCCAAAAAAGGCCTTTGAGACTTCCAGTACAAATCTTTGTTAATTTAATAAAAATGCATATTGTGATCACAACTGGTAGAAGTTTCTTGTCGGGCCATAACAATTTCAGATAATCAGACATAACACAGAAAAAGAATGGGAAGGGTTTGGAAATCCCATGGTTTTTTCCTGTTCCTAAAATATTCCTAAGTACTCCATGTTGGTTTTTTTTCTTTCCCCCTAAGAAATGAAAAACAAGAAGCCTGGAGTTAAACTGGTTGTCCACTGAATCCAGAGCTTCATTTCTCTTTGCAATCTAATTAGATTCTGAAGTCTCAGCAGTGCATATCTCAGTTTATCTCTGAGTTACGTGCCAAGCACGTTGCTGGAACTCTGGAGATGAATAATGAGATCTAAATTACTGCTGAAGTGTCACCTTTGCTTATTACTACACCAACTTGAATTCGGCCCTATTTGATTAAGTGTTACAGAAATTGGAGATTTATGCATGGCATTACATACCATAAATAATGCAACATCTGCAATCAGGTATAAGTGGTAACAAGATAATGATTCCAAGCATGTTCCTAATGTCAGTATTTCTGGATTGTGATTTGAGTGCTATATTCACTGTAAAAGCTTTAAGAACATGGCTTTGCTGTTTCACCAAGAAAGCTTTGGCTACTTTTATAAATAGTTTATTGACATTACTGCAAATAAAACAGGATCAAATAGAGACTTGTCTACATGTCATGGCTAAAACTTCAGACACTGGGGGCATCTCAGCGAGTATCAGTGAAGCACTTTTCCCCCTACAGATAAAATAATGGATTTTCAAATCAGTATTAATCTAATCTCATCATTAACTAGTCTAATCTTTGATTAGGAAATATTGTTTCTACCTATACTTTAATTAACAGATATTCTTTGTCCTAGGGTTAAGCAGTCCCTGAGCTCTGTTACTAACATACTTTATTGCTTCAAATGGATCTTGGCATTTCAAAAAGCCATTTTTGAAGTCTGCTTGCATACAAAAAAAATATCAAAAATATGTTAGCTAATACACTTTAATGGCCTAGAGTAATTAAACACATTTGAAGAGAAGCAACAGAGCTTTGGCAGTACAAAGAGAACAATGCTCTTGCATCTATGAGAGCTGTAGCAGTGCTGCCTTCTCCCAGCCCGTCCTTTTAAGATAAAATATTTATTTATCATTGTGTCAGCTTCAGCTACGTTTTGAAATTCACAAATTTCTTCTACAAGTACAGTTCTTTGTCTTATAGCACATTTTAAACAGAGTACAGTATAAACTATGTACTTCTGCAAGGTAGCAGCTTAAGTGTTAACATATTGTTGGCAAATATACCTGAAGAAGGTAGCACAGTCACAAAGAGGTTTGTATTATGACTGAAAGTATTTTAAAGCAAGGAACCATCCCTCACATTAGCTTTTTGTAATTATACCATAATTGCTTTTATAACATGTCTAGGTGGGGTGGGCTAGCTTAGCTCTCATCTTAAAAGCAGCCTGGTCGCTTTCACTTAGTAGCATTTTTTTAAATTATAGTCTTGTCCAAACATTTAATAAATTCTCTGTTTTCAGTCTATCACTTCTGAGTTCAGAAATTTATCTGAAGGAAGGTAGTCACTTACTGCACTTCATTACTATAAGTACTTTGTCTAACTTCAAATGCATTTTGTGGTTTTTCTTCTATGTACAGTTCTCTATACACATCTGTAGACAATCTTTTAACTCATTTTATACTAGTAATTTATACAGCTTAAGAAAGCAGTTTGGACCATCATTAAAACAGAAGAGCCTATAAACTTTATGTTGTGTCCTGAAGTCTTCATCTTAAAAGGTTCTAAAGAAATGGGATTAATATCCAAAATAAGAAACACACTTCTTTTTCTTTTTTTTCTTTTTTTTTCCTCTGTCATCAGAGCAATTATTTCCAAGCATTAAAGCTTCATGAAGCAGAAACACTGAGAAACACTTGTGTAGTTGAATGGGGGGAACCTGAACCTGGACTTAAGGTTTTCTGAAGAGACAGGACAGCAAATACAATCACACATGTTGCTCCCAGTTTTGAATGAAGTTGTATAACATTAGTTCTACACTAATTAGATATACCTAATATGTACAGAATTGCAATAACTCATAATACATACATGGAGACTAAAACAAAGGGCATTCCTCAGAGTTAGGATGCAAGATGAAATCATTTCATGTGTTCCACTCCCTTTACAAAACACCAATGCCCTACAGCAGCATTCCCTCCCCAGCCCACTCCTAATTCTCACCTCTGGTAGAGTAGAAATGTTGTTGTTCTCCAAGTTCAGCTCATCAAGTTCACTGCATTTTGCTAAAGACTTCGGAATTGCTGACAGCCTATTGTACCTCAGGCCAAGACGACTTAGACTGAACAGATTTCCTACAGGTAGAAAACAGGTATTAATATACTGTTAGAATCACACAGAAGCACAGAACAAGGTCTGACTTCTAATTCTTCTGTTGTCTCACACTCTACACTTCAAAATTTCATATGGTGAAATGAAGCTATCATCCCAAAACAAGAGATGTATCTATTCCAGTGCTTTCCAACAGTGAAGTCAACAATGCAGAAATAGATTGTGCATATTAAATCTTCTTCTAAAGTTGGCCCAATACAGTAACTGAGCAAGGCTTATGCCCTATTGTAAAAGTTCTTCTATCCTGATTCTTCTACCAACAAAACAGACTATCATTTTCCAGATGTCCCCGAAATGACTTTTTCAAATTATGGATAGTATCATTCGATGCCATGACTCATTACCAGAACTTGGGCAGGCATCGTACAGCTCAGGTCCTGGCAAAACAATTTCCTCTACAGGGGAAAAAAAAAACCCTTTACCATCCCCCAATAGCCACAAAGCTTTTAAAAAATTATAGGAAGAAACCCAAAACTTCCAAGTTTTCTGAGTGATACTGAAGGGAAAGTCTGCAAGAAGTTCACGAAAATCTGGACATCATGCATGTGAAGATATTTCTGAATATTGCCATGCTGATGGTCCTGGTTGATATGTCTTTCTGTCCGGAAAAAAATGTCTTGAGGGAATTGCAACTTGAAAATTTCCCATCTGAAGCTCCCTTTAGCCCCAGCCTTTACCATGTAAGAAGTACTAAAGACCAAAAATCAACTGCTTAAGGGTGTTTATCTACAGGGTGCTGGTGCATTTAGCCTCTTCTGCATGTAGTAAGACCTTGAACTTCTCTGAAAAGTCAAACGGCAAATAATACAAAGAAATGTCTTCTGGCTCATCCCTACAGTCAGAAAAGGTGTCTGTGCAGGTGGGTACTCTGCACCAGCGAAGCTTGGGAATAAGTTCACACAATCAGTTCCTTGCAAAACATTTCCTATTTTACACTCATTTTACAACCACCCATGACACAATTGTTCTGCAAATTGAAGTACCAGACAGACACATTAGAAAAGAAACATAAGATTTAACAAACAGCATCATGAATAATCAGAAATAATTTTAAACTATGAAGGAACTTAATATGCACAATTTAACTACTCATTAAATGAAGGCTGCATGTACTTATACACAGATTACAGAAACACAGCAAAGGAGGAAGTAAATGCAGTCTGTGTCTGCTAGACAGAGGAAAATTTGCAAAAAAAACAAGTGGCAAAATATCTTTTTCCTGAACTTTGTCAAAAGGTACTCTAAAAATGTCTCTACATCACCAAATAGCGGGGAATTTAGATAATAAAAACTGGAAATTGGGAATGCTGTATGATTTGCTGTAGTAACTAAAAGGAAGAGTCACAAGAGCAGTGAGGGTAAAATCAAAAAACCTAACCCCTCCCTGCCACAACTCAGAGAACACACAACAAAAAAAACCCAAAAAAAGCCACAAAGCCCCTTATATAGCACAAAAATTATCTACACCTTACTAATCAAGAAAGAAAAGAGGATAAATTTTCAGTGCATATCTGACATTTAGCTAACAAGCTTGGTACAAATTTTACTTAGCACCATCAGTAACTAAACAAAAGTCGGAACAGGCAGCCACCAAACACTGCTTAGCTAGTAGTATCTCCCATTGGGATTTTAATTTATATTTCTTTAAGTGCTTTCTTTCTCTGCATACAATTAACTTTTGCAGAAGCAACAAAGTCATCACTTAATCAAAAAACAAACAAACAAAAAAAAACCCCCGCATTTAAAATCCAAGGCAATCAATATTGTTCTCCAGTGCACAAATCCTCATCTTTTCATGTTAAATCCTACAATGAATATACACACTAAAGAGAATAATTAAGACAATCTGATCCTACAATCCACTAGTATAAAGATACACATTTGTACAGAAGTTAGCTATTTCCTGCCATGTTTGTGAGATCAGGCATTGCTGGCTGCGTAGAAAACTGGCCTCACTTCACATGACAAACATCCCATTGCAAGGCACCAAGATCACCAGGATTTTCCATCCTAGGGATGAACAAAACACATCCCGGTTGTATTTCTCTGAATTGTTATTTAATGCTTTACTAAAAAAATGAAAAACAAACTTTGCACAAAATAAGACATCAACCTACTATTGTTTCTCACTACTTAAACCTTGAGCTAGATGCTGATCTGTGTTTTTTCATGCAAAAAGAACGAACAGGGAAGTAGAGAGTATGATGCCAACTGTTGCTTAGCAATACAACATTGCTATGCCAGTTCCCAGATTGTGAGCACAGGTTGTATGTATATGGCTCCCTTCCTACCAGCAATGTGGCATTTCAGAAAAATGAAACAAGGCAGCCATTAGAGAGAGTCAAAACGTACCATAATTTTCCAGGGGAGAATGACACACGCTGGCTATCCTCATGACATTATCAGAAAGGAGGCATAAATAGCAGCTCCCAGTAATTTTTTCGTATCATAAGTAGCATTTCTTAAAAGAACTTTATCACTGTTTCTCTACTAGTTATCTTTCTCCTCCATGGGAAAGTCATGAAAGGGCATAACACAATCCTGCATGTACCACATTCCTTATGACTATTCTACACACCACAGGACTAAACACAGATATTCCTGAGAACAAAACCAGTAGGATTTCAGCTGGAGCTTCATCCAGTAGCACCTCTCCCACTGTTCCTGGAAGGACTGTCCTGCACCCAACTAATGGAGGCAGCAAGGGGCACCTTCCCATTTCAATCCAGAATTTATTTATAGCCAATCTGTCACCATTTAGTCTTCTGTCAACAAGACACAGATATCTTTTCATCCTCAGAGTTCATACTCACACCTCATGGTGAATGTGGTGAGAAACCCTTATCAGTTTTAATCTTCACATGCCAGACAAGACAGATCTCAGTTGCATCTTCACAAAACAGGATGATCCTTAGAATTCCTCCCTCTGCTTGGTACAATGATGTTAATATTTGGCTCCGTGGTCCACAGGCCAGCTGCTGGTCAGCTGGACCACGCAAAGGCCAAGTGACAAACTCCACTTTACAACAGAGACTGTCACAAGTTGCTACACAGCACACTGTGCATCAAGTGATGCCAATTACAGCTCCCTGAGCTCAGGGTTACCTAGTTGATACTCATATTTGGAGCTGCTTTACAGTGCCTGCCCTCATCTCCATCGTTTCCAGTTCAGCTACTGGTTCCCGAGATGGCACCACATTAGGCACCTCCTGATGGGCTGCAGGTTAAGGCTAAGAAAAAAGGCAAGGAAGGCAACAACTGATCGTGATCAACCCAGTCAGACTGCCATCAGGATTATTTGCAGATATACTTCTGTCACTAAAGCTGCACCTCAGCAGCTCCTCTAGAACATCCCCTCGCAGGTAGTGACTCAGAAAACACAGCACTAGATGTTCATCAGCATGACAGTTTGATAACCACAAGTGAAAAGCAGGAAGAGCAACAAGTAAAACTCCTTCCAAATTGTTTTCTTAGAGAGTCCATTACAAAAAACTTTGTAAACTCAAATGCCTTATTCGTTGGTACTCCTAAAAATAAAACAGCAAAGCCTGAGTAACCCTTAAACTCACATCAGGCCTAAGAAAGTCACAAAAAAATTATTTAGTTCAAGTTCAGTCACTCTTGGAAATCAGGTTTCACAGAGACACGTTGTTTGGTCCGTTTTCTCACCAGCAGAGTACTAACACCCATCAGCAGGCTCCACTTGGCCCAGCTCTCAGGTCTGAAACAACCCAAGCACAGAATTCATAGTCCTGTCATTGGCTGTATGTCTCTCTCAGGATTAGCTATTTCATTTACACAGAAATGAATTAAAAATACTTGGAAGCATGCAAATCCAGAAACATTAAATTGAACTCTATTACTATAAAAAAGGGATTCTAAATGCATGGTTTAAATTAAATTCTTTATTAAAGTTACCTCAAAAATATTAGTCAAAGGAAAGATAGGTGTTTGCCAATCCCAAAACAAAGGGAAGGTTGGAAATAAAGCAGGAAATCACACTTAAAAAACCCAGACTTTTTAGAAAGACCACCTAAAGCGGTTCACCAAGTAGGAACAATACATCTCTTTTTTGAACCTTTCAAAATTAAGAGAAAAAAAAAGAACTGGAATGTTGAATAATATAAAGAAATACAAATTCCTAATTCAAAGTCCTAGCAGTGCTTTCTAAAGGGAGTGACAAATGCTGTCTGCTGAGGTTTACCACACCTCTTCCTTTCCCTCCCTTAGTTAAAATAATCCTTCAAATTCCCAATCCTTAGATGAAGGGCAATTATTATTGTGAAATGTTACTGCAGCATTACTAAAAGATGGAATACTTAGTCTGTTTCATGGAACTTAGTTCAATGAGCTAGTTTGCTATCAGGATCGGTTGCTTTCTTCAAAATAAACCAAAAACATCAGCTCAATTAAAAATCTGTTCACTAGAGAAAACTTCTGCAGATAAAATATGAATTGGACTTACAAGACCTGTGCACATCAAAACTCCATAAAATCATAATCAAAAGTATAAATGAACCTCATCATGCAATAGAAATTTACAAGAACTTGCTAAATGGAACTATTTAGTATTTCTGATGGTCTAAATATAATAAATGTTCTTAGATTTTGATTTGACTCAACTTGGCACACACCGAGCAGCCACCTAAAGAACATGTTTTACATGACCACACGTTACCTGATAGAGCACTGTTCACTTAATTCACTAAGGAATCTTTCTCTAACAAAGGGAAACTGCTGGTTTGCAAACAAAAGATACCAGTGTCATTTTTAACAAACAGAAAGCAAGATGTACAACCAAAATTAATCAAAGGGTTTTTTGAAAATTAAACTTAATGTCACTTTAAAAAACAAAAAACCTTACATGAATTAAATTTAATATACCACATGGCATTAATCTTGCAGTGAGAATAACGAAGATGACAATATGAAAGAAAGAGCCAAAAGAACTCCAAGGAGTATATCGCATAGGAAGTGGGACCTATGGCCCTTAAAAGAATTTCAAATTGTACAGGAGAAACAAGCTAGAGATGGCCAGCTGTGGATGGAGACTAAACACTGCATTCAAATACTTCAGCAGTGCTCCTAGTCTAAAAAACTGTGAGTTAGGAGATGCCTGCACCATACTTTGTACTTATTCCATACTAGTTTTTCCAGATGTCAGCCATACTCCATGACAACTGTTTAACTGTTTCACAGATTTTTAGGTGAAAGGAGCTGTTGACATGTTTAATCTAATCTCTTATCAGAAAGCAAACTGGTTCCCCTGATAGCTGTAGAGTAAAATGAAAGGCTTTAGACAAAGTGTTTTAACCTTCAGTTGCATTCCACAAGCAAAGATGACGTCTGCCAACGTCCAACACGGCAATAGCACAAAGTGACTGGTCCAAGGAGACACCCCAAAAGGGATCTCAGTGATCTTGTTGCAAAGGAAAGGAGAACAAAATCATATGGTTGCCATTCATCTGATCCAGAGGCATGTCCTTCCTAAACCGAAGCCTATGGGTTTGTATGAATTTAAACTTGTGTCACCAATCATCATCTGAGAGAGATCAAATCCTTTCTACAGTCTCCACATCCCTAATATTTAATATGCTCTGGCTGATGTTCTAGGAAAATAGAGAATGGTGACAGAAAGGTGATGGGGCTGGGAAGGCAACCACTCCACGAAAACTGGAGAAGCTCTCCTGATCATTGCTATCAACTCCCAAAGCCAAAGCCTGAAATGTAATTATATTCTTCCAAATGAAAATGTGTAGTTAAACACAACGCAAAATTTCACTTAATTTTACTGGTTTAGCAGTAAAGTGTATTTTAATTTTTCTTTTCAGCCACCAATACCTCCTGATATACCAAGGCCAGTGTAAGAGGCAGGTTCAGACTCACAAATTACCAGGGTCTGCAGGGTCCATCAGTCTTTGCCATGCTCAAATCAAAGCGCATTACCCTCCCTACGCAAATTCTAGGAATTCTCATAAAGATGCTATCTATTAGAAAGCTATTTACCATGAATTTAAAATTACTCTCTACCACACCTACTAGTTTAAATGCCATCTGAAAAGAGCAGAGCTCGCTCTACTTTCAGTCTAACAGTATCATCGAAAGACAAGCTTTCCCTCATTATTTCAAGACTAAGGCTAAAGCGTGACCATATCAGCAGTCAGTTATTTTCCAACTCTTAATTCAGAACTATAATATTGCTGACTGCATATGTGTGAAAGGTGCACACAAGATACTTGTAAAACCTGAGCGACAGAGGCTCAAGTACCCGACAGGCACACAACACCTGCATAAGGCTGCATAGAGAGCACAAACTCTAAGTGACATGTTTCTGAAACTGTCTAAGCAGTGAAAATTCAACTTGAAATTCATTTAATATACCTGCATCAAAATGCATGAAGTTCAGACCTGCTTGTCTCAATTCTGATGTATTCCTTTGAATCACTCTTTCCTTGTGCCACCTTCTCACATAAAGAAAATAAGATTATAGGCTTTTTCTTTCTGTAGTATACAAATCATTCTGAAAATGTTGAGCTGCAGTTATATTATATGTGTACACATTGGTCTGTGCATCATTACTGTGTGATGGTACATACAGTCACTAAAATAAACTGTCCCCATCCTAATCCTGCCAGGAAGAATATCCAAACAAAATATAAAATAAAAAGTATTTTCATAAATACATATTGAATCAATAAACTCAGAATTAATAAGCAAAGAGAAGCTGGCTTAACCTTTAAAGAAAACAATACGTATGTATTTAACTACATTGGTTTTGCATTGGAAATGTATTAATTAAAACAAAAAAGAAGAGCTATAATTAGCTGAAAATGATACCAAAATATAAAAATACTTCACATTTCAAGAGTCAAAACCAACAGCTGGATCTTATTTTCGGTTATCAATGAAAGTGTTGCATTTTACTTAATTCACCCTGTGTGCAGTAACACAAAGCAACTGAAATTTATTTAATTTTTCATTAGTAGTATTTTTTTCCTTTTCAAATGACTATTTAAAGCCTTTCTGTGAAATTAAAGATTTATATAAACGTAAATCACATTATAAGAACAGTTTATGCCTAGGTGGCGATGCAATAAAAACATTAACCTCTCCCAGTGAAGTGAAAGATGTGTTTAATTTTTTAAGTCTGCCCTACTATATAGAGCAAACATATAAAATGTATGACACACGGATATACATTTATAATTTTACCTAATTATAGAATGTGAGAATTATTGTATGCAGACCAGGGTTCCACTTAGTATCCTACCAGCAGTTAAAAATAAAATGTGCTGCCCAACACCAGATACCAAGAGAAGAAGCGAAGGAAAGGGGAAAGGACACCCTGAAACTTCCTCAAGAGCCAGGGGAAGATTCAGCAGTGTGTGGCTCAGTGACTTCCTAAATCTAGAAGCAGCTGTTATATTTTTCTTCTGCGTAATTGCCACATCACCTCATGAGCTTCCATCATGTACAGCAACCTGTGCAAACACAGACACCCAGATGTTCCCTACCCACTGCATGCTCTGCTTTCCACCAGTGTGAGGGCAGCAACACGCAGCTTTGCCTCATCCCTGCTGTTCCAGCCTTGGAGGACTCAGTGGGCAGTCACTTCCCACTTACCTTCTCCCACCACTTGCCATTTTCCAGTCAGTTTCGCTACTTTACTAAGTCTAGAATTGAAGCCAACAAGAACCAAAAGCTTCTTTCACTTTGTGAGACCACCACGAGAACTAAACAAGGCTTATAATAACGTGAAAATTAGAGTATAAGAGTGGGATCCAGTGCTATCAATCAGATAAAGAAACAGCTGAGCTTACTGCAATTGTCCAATACTAGCAGAATCTAATTAAAGATGCTTCATTAACAGCATAATCGAAGAGCAAAACCTTACACAAAGCACTGAACACTGATCAGATCTCCCAACATGAGGCTATGGAAAAAAGCTTGATGCTTCAAAGTACGGAATGCTCACAGACCAAAGCACGAGGTCATGTGCTTAACTGTTAAGAGTCTGGATATTGCCATGAAAGCTGGAGTGGGAGCCTATGCACCCTGCTCCAGCAGAATGGTGAGTAACTAGTGACATCAAACCCATCAGGCAAGTATGAACGTTGCCCCTGAGCACTGAAGGAGCTGCAGGTGCTCAGACATTTCAGAGTAAGACTCCTGTTTTTGCTAAGCCTGCCAAACTTAAAATGCCGTTTTAAAATAGTTTCACATTTCTACAGAAACATCTTCACTTCCAGGGACTCAGAGCTCTCAGCCACGATTTGTATAACCTGAGCTGTACCAGTTACAGCTGCCTCTGGTTCTGGTCAACAATGCTTCGTGTTTCATCAGCCTTATGTTTAAAACACACTACAGTGCTCTCAGAGGTACACTGGGGATACACAGGTTAGAAGCCTAGTCTGGAGCACAATTTCAACCAGCAAAAATGGTAAAGCTACTCCACATAATATTTGCTTTTGTGGGAGTTGTGATTGCAGCTTCTGAGCTGATGTGCCACAGCAGCGCTGTAAATATTCCTCTCATTTTCCTAACCATCTCTTAGGAACAGTGCTACGTCAGACACTGGAAAGTGTGTCCAGTGACGGAATTTTTTGTGCTTTTAAAGTATAATCTTGGAACATTTACAACTGACTATTGTTTTTCTTATTAAAATGTTTGATGCCTTAAATGTCCGTGAATATGGAACATTTGATTATAATCAAACTGCGCATGTAAACACACAAAACTAGAAAATTACAAAGCAGATGAAGAATCTTTTTTCTTTTTTTTTTTTCCAAAGCTGTAATTCTTTCTCAAGTAAGTGTTTCTGTGCTTTTAAGTAGGAAATTGTGAACACATTTGTACAGAATGCTAAAATGAAAAGTTCAAAGAGGGAACACTCAAAAATGTGATATCTGCAGAACAAAATTATCTACACTAGCTTGTAATCCTAAGAAACACTTTACTCCACCCAAAATTTGTTTTCTGTCTCAAAAGTCCAATTAATAATTTTAATATAAATGGTATGTTCTTCACTTTCTTCTATGTATCTTTTGGATATATTAGTGTGCCAGCTAAATACACAGAGATAAGACACTGTA
The DNA here is from genome assembly GCA_035583185.1 of Anabacerthia variegaticeps. Lineage (NCBI taxonomy): Eukaryota > Metazoa > Chordata > Aves > Passeriformes > Furnariidae > Anabacerthia > Anabacerthia variegaticeps. Next base: position 26,034,834 of record JAWWEW010000166.1, on the reverse strand, counting down.
TAAATAAAAATAGATAATAATTCCACCACTCCCCAAAAGGAAAAAAAACAACACGGGGTGGGGGGTACAATGTGCAATTAAAACACTAAGAAGCTGAGATCCCACTATGATTTTGATTCTAGACTTGAGACTCTTGGAATGTGCTAAGCCATTCCACAAAGCTCATTTTTCTTACAGGAAGTGATCTAATATAAAAAGTACTTTACAGTTTTCAATCAAGAGAAATACAGATATGAATGTATTAAGCCAATATCTATAAAGCAAGACATTAGGTCACTTCCTGACAACTAATATCTAAAATCAACATTTGTTACTGCACAAAAGTGTGTTTCTACAGCATTAGCTGAAACAAGAACTTGGTATTTTTGCAGAGTGGGTATATTGGCTCTGCTACCTCTGTAATCATTGCTGATGCATAATCCCTGCCCTGCCACTCCCCTGCATGTCACCCTCCAGCGTGCCTTCCCCACAGCTCTGGCACATTTCAGTACACTCTGCTAGATAGAAAACAAGCTTTTTCTTTTTTTTTAATTTAGCAGATTCAGAAATCTTTCTGTGGTAAAACCAAAACTTGGTTAGATAGTCCAGCAGTCACTATAAGAGTTTTTTTGAGGGAGAGGAGGGAAGGAGTCCTTTTTGAGAGAAGGAAGAAATAGAAAAGGGGGGGGGCTGTTTGTTTTTCAGAGCAGTGTGGCAAAAACATACTGCTCAAGAAAAAAGAGGCCTCAGTGGGGAAGAAGGGACAGACCTGGCAATAATGGAAAGTCTGGTCCATAACAGGAGGCTCATAGGCTCACAGAACATTAAATATTGATAATGAGCAAATGTGCTTGGTCTTTTTTGTCCCTGGTCTGCAACCCCTCCGCGGTCTGACTGACCTGGGGAAACATTAACAGCGCTTACAAAGTGAGCATCCTGAAAGCTGGAAGCATGTAAATGTAGCAAGAAAAGCCAGCTGTGCCAAAGAGCAGATAGATATCCCTAAGCAGGGAAGAGACAGAAAGTGGAGTGAGAGATGGGGAGGCTGGAAAGGCCGCCCCACGGCTGCGCGCGCAGGCGGCCACGCGCCACTGACTCCCGGGGTTTTTCTCAGTACTCAAAAGTTTCTCGCTGAACAATCCTAACCACAAAGCAAGCTGTAATCTAAAAATCATGCCACAACTTGCTTTAATATGTTGAACCAAAACTGCGATGACTAAGAAATAAAGCCAATGTTGCTGAACTGGCTACGGCTGCCTTTTCTGCAACATGCATAAATGTAGGCTGATCCTTATCATTTAAGATGGAACTTGAAGTTTTTCCCTTCAGTGTGAAATTCTGTTTGCGAACTGTATGTGGCGCAAACAGTGATTTCTGATTTTAAGTTTTTATTTAAATACTTAACTTTTTCTTAATGTACTTTTTGCAAGAAGTATTTTCCAGTGGAGCAAAAACTGAATCAGTATAAGGTTAAGGACACAGCAGCTCACTGCTGTCTCTTACCCTTATTGAGCTGTCTTTGCTGGTTTGTTGAGCTCTAAAGCATTGATATTCAGCTCAGATAAGCATGTTAAGAGACAGCTACATACATTTAAAAATAAGTAACTTCAAAGCACTATAAAGACAATACAAGGGAAAAACAAAACAGAGGAAACAGACAGAAATCCAGTCCAACCAGGTATGAACCTGACTCAGTAGAAACCACCTAAGCTTACAAAAACTTTCTGAAGAAATAGGTGAGTGCAAACTATCTCGATTGCATAGTGAGCAATTTTGTATCTATCACAAATGACTTAACTGCCTAGTAACTTTGTGTCTCTTCTACCCACAGCCCTTCCCCTGTAAGCACAGTCTTGCAGCACATTAAAAGTGAGATTTTTTTGGTCCTCTGAGAAGTTCAGTGACTTCCAGTCACTAAACAACTTAGTAAATTGTGCTACTATTCTGCACAAGAATCAACAACAGTAGTCTATAAGCCCTGACAACTGAAATCTCACACTTACTTAGAGAATTTCTCCCATAATTAGCAGTTTATACAGAGAACTCACTTCTAAATGTGACACATACACTACACGTAAGTTTTATGTAAAACAACTTTCAATTAGATTTACAAAATAGCTACAAAAATAAAGACTCTGCTTTTGAGTTAGTCAGAGGAAGCTTATGAGTAAGTTAAATGCAAATTTCAAATGGAATGGGATCTCCAGAGTTTAAAAATACCATCAATCCAGCAAGGAAGTTTAGCTCCAGTGGATACATCATTCACGTAAAACTCTGTTCCAGTGAAACTTTCTCAAACAAAAAGTCACAGTAACTCCACACTCAATAATTTACTGCTAGAAAAAAAGCTGGAGTGTCATTAAGTGGTTCCTCACTCTTCTGTTCATTCACTTTACTATGCATTCAAGTACATTAACGAGACGTTCAACATTAAATACTGTTTAACTGATAACATCCATTCTTCTCTGTGTGTTCTGGTGACAAAGAGAGCTTAAAATCATGGTCTTGTTTTTTGTCTTTTTTAATCACAGCAGCCATCTTTTTCTGCCATCTGTTTACAACTGATTTAATGAAATAGGAAAAGTCATCTTTTGTTGCTTCATCCTACATGAGATTCTGAAACTGACTGGGCCAGTGTTTAGCTTAGTCTGTTATTCCCAATGTAACCTGCAAACCCTCTGGACTCTACACCATTAGAGCATGGTAACTTTGTGCACTTGGAAGGCTTTTTCAGATGGTCTATCAAAAAACAGTCAATACATAATTAAAACATTTATGATTTTAGTTCTTTTTTTTTTTTTTTAGCCAAAGATGCTAGCTAAAACTATCTGCCGAAGTCACTTCAACTACAAGTCTTTTAGCCTTTCATTTCTTTATATGCTGAGTTTATTCTGTTATATAACTGTTTATTCAGTTATATGCTGAGTTCATTCTGTTCATTACAGAATGAACACACAAGCAGTAGACACTTATAACCAAAGAACACCTTAAGATTTAGAAGTGATGGAATTTTTTTCTTCATAACTCTCATTCTTAGGTGATTTAAGGTAACATGCACACCTTGCTTTTACTCTTAAATGTGAAGCTGCCTTGAGCTGAACTCCGGTCATTCTACAGTCACCAAACAAATACTCATTCTTAAATTTATTCCTCATACTGAACATTATGAAATAGTGATTTCTTTTCTCCTCTCCGGCCTCTACACATACCTATGGTTTCTGGCAGGTCCAAGAGCTCATTGTGCTGCAAGTCAAGGTTGGTGATCTGTGTGCAGCTTCCAATCTCTTCAGGAAGATGTTCAAGCTGATTGTGCGCTACATCCAGCGTTATGAGGTTACACAACTCACCTGAAAGCACACAAGAAAACCAAAACATCAAGGTCTTTAATGTATAGCTCCAGAAAATGACCTCCACATAGAGATTAATTGAATCAGACAGATTCTGGAATAAACTGAAAAAAAGCTATTGCTGCTATAAAGTTATACAAATAAAGTATTACAGGACCATAATTTCATCAGTCAGATCTATAACATGATCAACAATTTCGAAAAAACTCAGATAAAGCTTTTATTGATTCTCTGAAAAAATCTTATTTACCGATTTTCTTCTGACAGTCTAAGCTACGGAATAAAAGTACAAAACCTATACCTCACACTTGTTTTAGGCTGATCAGAAGTTTAAAGCATCATGAAGTAAACAAATTGTATTAAATTTTGAGACATTAAGATCTTGTTTTATACCAATAATTACTTTAAGACACAAAATCAACAATTTAGAGACATCAAAATTGTTTGACTGACAACCTAAATAATCCAAAGTCATGAGTGCTATTTTCAATTATTTTTAGTCATCACAAAAAAAGGCAAGGTATAATAAGTAAAGAGTATGCAAGCAGATCTTTAGCAAAGAAAAATTTGAAATAAAAGGCTTATCTGTTAAGCCTTTAAAAAGTTTGGATTTGCTTAGAGTTTCGAGCTACTTTACACTGAACTGCTTTATTCCTGACATTTACACATTAATTTAAAAGTACAGCTAGACACAACTCTACGTACAGTAGTTTCACCTGTTTTAGTGACAAACACAGTGTTCTGAACAAAAGTTTGTTGGGTTAAAAAAAACCCCAAACCCAAAAAACAACTGTGTGCATGAATACAAGTCTATGTTTTTATATTTTTTGCATCTGATGGAGGTGAAATTAATGCATATGATTTGAACAGCTTTCAACTCTATCCAGTAAAGATGAGGTCACTGCATTTGTGTGTAAGAGCATGACTCAGTGAGCAACAAATGTGGAAAAGCAGCAAATCCTTTTTGAGGAGCAAATATCTATTTTTAAGCTTCCGTGTTGTATCTTTGGCACAATCCTTTAAGGATTTTCCCACAGGCCTGCAGGACTAGCTTGGGCAAGCTCTGACGTGTAGAGTCAGATGTCTACCCATTAGATCAGCAAATACTCACAAATGGTGAGATAATAAAGCATAAAATATTTACGAATTCAGACTCTGTATTGAGTTGCAGGCATCTTGTAGCCACAATACTTACTGCATAGCATAGAACAACTGTGAAAGGCCAGGGGAAAAGTCAACCTCAACAGCTTCATTATTCCATTTTTCTCAGATGGTTAACATATAACCGATCTTATTTCCTGCATTTAGTAACCCAAACCGGGATGTTCTTCTAGAAACTAGGCAGGTGGAAATGTAAAGGTGGTGGTTAAGGAGCTCCTCCATCACTGTGAGTGTCCCCTCCCTTACACCAGCATTCGAGTGTATTCCAAGTAACCAGAGCCAACAGTCAAACATGTTGTATCCAGCACTGCATAAATGACATCAATGCCATTAATATGCTGAAGAAAGAAAAAACTGAGCAAGAGCTAATGGTCCATGGCAGGGGCATCTTATTATTATTCATGAAAACAAGTGGGCAAAGTGTAGAAGGCAACAGGAGGAGGAAGAAAAGCTCAAGGAAGACTTAAATGTCCCTCCCTTAAAACAAACAAAAAAAGAGCCCCACAAAATTTTACTAAGATAACTCAAGAACTTTCACACACTTCAGGGCAGTAGTTTTCACTTCATGATTGTTGTTTTCATTTGTTTTCACTTCAGATCGTAACCAATGATGTCAGATTTGAAATATGGCATAAATTTCATTTCATCGCACCAATTTCTCATTTACTTGACTCTTCCCACTCTACATCTGCTGAAGCTGAAGAAATACTTGGGGGTTTGCAGCAACATGTGCTGCACTTCATTTTTGCACCTGCTGAAAACTTTGACAACAGCAAGCTACGTGTTTGAAACAAACATCTTACCAGCTAATTCTGGGGAGGGAAAACAAGAAAAACAATGCCTGTGTCTCTTTAGATAACTGAGGGCATACCAACACTTTGGTTTAATTTGGATAGGCACACTTAATATTGCTAAATTAAAGGTGCAGGCATTATTTTAGAAAGCAATACTTGTAAATATTTAATAAAAAGTCTGAATTTTAAAGACTGTCCAACAAAATTTAGACTTCAGAGCAGAAATCAAGCAGAAGTTAAAGCCCTGTCATGAAATACAGTGACGTAAGGAAAGAAAATTCAAGAGAGATTGTAACAATCAGCTTTTAGTTCACACTGCTCAGTAAGGAATCGCTCTTGGACATAAGAATACTTATGATTTTACAGCATTTCACCAAATTGTGGGTTTTTTCCCCTCTAACAGTAGAAGGAGAGGGGAGATAAAATGCTGTTGGCACTGAAATTCTTTCAATACATTGACTGGAATTTCTGAGGCACAACGCAGAGAGCATGCAAGTCAACAAAAAGCACTCAAGGCGCATTTCTCAAAATCTTATATCCAATATGGTTAGCAAGGTGAAAAATGTTTAGGTCATCTGGTAGAGACTCATCTTCATATGCAAAGGCATAGGGAGGATCAGCTGTGGGTGTGAGTACTCAAATACAGGCTGTCCAAGTATGGGTGAGACCCATGAGGGTGAATAAAGGGAAAAGCCCTTCAGAGCACCTCAGACTGAGCGCTGTCACTGCATGGGGCTTGAACACCTACTGTGAGATACAAGGAAGAGCAATTTGGGGATGGTCACAGTTGCTATGGAGTCTTTAGGGAAGGGGAAAGGGTGGAACCAAAGCAGTTTAGAAAGGACAAGTGTGGGATAACAGAGGAATAAGAAAATAAATGAGTCCAGTCCCTTACAAACCAATGCTGGTCATGCCCTGTGGCCAATGTGCGCCACCTGCCCTGTCCTCTCCTTACATTCTATTTTCCTCTCTATGTTCTGCATGCACAGAGGTCTGAGTACCAGGAACACTGCAGGTAATGCGACCGGCACTACTGGTGCTGGAAAACATCCCAGTATGTGGGACTAGAACCCCTCTGGGCACGGAGAGGGCACTGCCAGAGCAGCAGGGACAGAACAGGGGCAGCTCCTTCCCCACTGACTGACAGCTGGGACTCGCCCCGTGAATGGACACACTGTGCACAGCACTGCTGCACAACAGCAGTTCTGTCAGAAGTGATACCACGGTAAACGCATGGCAGAAACAATCTATACAACAAATAATGATCTGAAAGAACAAAGAGGCCAAACTGAAGGCCATGTGCATAATGCTCTTCCTAGGAGCCGATGTTGCAGTGTGTGAAAGTGTCCTTATTGTCCAAACAGCAGCAGTTGTACTGAAGGAAATGCTTATCAAAAACAAAAATAAGTTTCACCAAGATACAACTGAAACGTGGCATTTTTGCTTCGCCAGGGTAAGAACCATATGTCAAAATCAAAAGGAAAGATTTCCTAAAAGAAAGATTTGTTCAGGCACAAAAAGGAAAATGGATAACGAGCGAGGAGCTCATGATCTTTTTCATATTAAAAGAATCAACATTTTTGCTCTTCTGGTGTACTTCATAAACTTTGCTGAAACACATCTGTATCTTGATTTAACAGAAATATGTCCACTAGAAATGTGCTGCAGATCAAAGTCAGCCTTAACCAGAAAGCAGTTTCCTAAAGAAAATCCCATTCCTCTTCACCATGTGAACAAGACAGCTCCAGCACCACTTCACCAAAGGACTGTTCCAACACCAAAAAAATAACTGCAGGAAGGTAAGCAGTACTGTAGGGAAATACAACCACAGGGAAAATGAACTAACCTTTTTCTTGTCTACTTTTTGTCCAAAACAGACAAGACTTAAGCTCACAGTAGTGAATAAAGGATTCTCCATGGACTACTTGCAACTGCACTGCAGGGACAAGCACCCTCACAACAACTGAAAAATAACCTAGGAAGGTGCTGGAGTTTGAGGTTAGTTGTTGTTGGCGGAGTTTTTTTGCCTTTTTTTTGAACACTATATTGCACTGTGATTGCAAAGGCAAAAAAGCAATTAAAGCTCAAAGCCTGCCAAGACAGTAGACAGGAATTGCATATACTAGCTGGTTTGACAATAAAAGATTTTGAAGTAGAAGCAATACCCTATGAAATACATAAAACAGTTTCTCCATACATAACTTTCACAAAACAGTCAGTTATACCCTCTCACATAGTTTTAAAACATTAGTATTTTAGAAAGCTCTACGAGATTTAAGAAAAAAACAATAATCACACAATTCACATGCATTTCTCAGAGAAAACAATCTGTGAATACTCCAACCACCTTCCAGTTCAAAAACTTATTAAAAATACAGCTAAGTATTCATCTCAAGAATCCTTAAAAGAGGAGGGCTGGGCAATCACCTCACTGTTGTTCTCATACGCACAAAGAATAAATGTTATAGTATGACAAAGCTAAATGTACCTGCTGAAAAAAACCCAGCACTATGAAATGACTAATATTTTCCGCATAATGAGGCAGAATTATAGTCCCATTTCATGGCCAACTTTGAAAGTCTGTTATGAAAAGAGGACCAGGTTACATGCCCTGACTTACATAACTCTGAAAATACTTTTTGGCCATTTAAAACACAAAATGCAGCTTCTTATTGTGGTATACATAAATTAACAATCATGCATGGAGACAGTATATAGGTCAATAGCAAAAAGGCTTCAGCATCTTCTAATTCACTGAGTGGGCTCCACTCTTGGATGGCAAACACAATTTGTAATGTAGCCTGTTTTCCACTGGATTAATGCTGGGCCTGCCCATGCTTAAGCAGATTGAAAATTATGAAATCCTTCACAACATGATAAACCCTGGGCCAGATGACACAACCAGAGGATCAGGACTCTTACGGAAAGTACAAGGAAGAGGAGAATGCAAATATTAGTGGGACTTCAGGATGGTGTGTCAGAACACTGGTTGGAAGCTAGTTTGTAAAGATAAATCATCCAAACTCAGCAATGCTGGAAACAAGTCACACCATAACTTTGTATGTTCTCTGCTGGCAAAGAAAAAAAGAAAAAGGAGAAAGAATTTTCAATCTATAAAATTCTTTGGGACAAGTATTTTTTACAGTTTCAGGATCTTTTCCCTCTCTATGAGATATGAGTACATCAGTGTGACAGACAGTCTGAGGTCTCTGCTGTGCATTACCAATTGCCCAAAAGAACAGTTGAGCGGTTAGGAGCTATTTTGAATTATTACTGCACAACTATAACTTAAACAGAAGAGTTACTGAGTAGAAAGAATGACATTTTCATATGGTCACAAGTGACTTATATACCAAAGTTAAAATACTCGTGTAAGTAAGAAATAAGCACAGTAATATTATTTAGAATTTCCAGGATGCCTAACAGGACCTACTTATGGGAACCAGTCAAAAACACAGAAGTCAAGCTCAACTGAGAAGACTGACTCAAAATCTGGTCTAAACAAGCCTCGACAAGGCACTGCAGCAAACCCCTTTTTATTTATTGTTTTTAACTGAAAGGAACAAATATAAATAAAATTAAAAACGTGTTCAAACAACATCTCAAGCATTAAAAAATTGTAGAAAAAACAGTCTTAGGAAGGGTTCACGGCAGGGTTTGAGGTGGACAGTAGAAACTCATTTGACAGCCAAGACAAAAATGAAGTCTTGCACTTACCAGGGAATAGCCCTGTAAAGAGATACAACTTCACACCGGCCAGCGAGAAACAGCTCTGCAGTGAAGGACCAGGGGGTTCTGGGGATGCTGAATCTGGGATTCGGTCCATTCTGAGTGTGGAACAAGCTCTCAAACAATAAAGGCTAACCACCTACCAGGCTACATTAGCAAGGGCAGCCTGAGGGAAGCGATTATTTCCCTCTGTTCAGCACTTATGAAAGTATTCAAACAGTTAAAATAATTGCAGCATTGATTAAAAAAAAAGCTGGTCTTCTAACAAGCTGTCAGTATTTACTGGAATTACACTTGGGGCATCATCCCAGTAAGCTCTGCAAGTAGATCAAAAAGGCAGGACTACTTAATCATTATCCTAAAGCCAGTCTGAAGAAAATGTAATCAGGAGGAATTTGACTAGCTGACAAGACGAAACTGAATCCCCACAAGAGCTTTCACGGGAATCAGAACCCAATCACCAAAGCTGAAGCTGGCGAAAATCAAGTTCTACACCTTTCCTGCAGCTCAAGAAAACCACCAGAACTGGATCAAATAAGCAAACTGGGTCTCCTCTGACTTGTAGGGAGCAACACACATGTGTCAGTGTTTATTCCACTTCTGTTCACAACTCCATGCTTTTATCATATTAGAATACAAATATATAAAAATATTTCCAACCACTGTTTGCAGACGTTAGCAGGCCAACTAATCCCAGAAACACAACTTGTTTTACTTCAAACTGCTGAAACAGAAAAAGGAGATCTTAAGTACAAACAATGTAAATAACATGTCTTTATATTGTCAGGTCTGTTAAAAAAAGGGGAAATGAAATTTAGAGCATCACTGAAAAGCTTTGCAACTAACAAGTCATTTTAAAAAGGAGGCACCGTATTCAGCTAGGAGTAGACATGAACTAATGTGGCTGCACACATCTGGTTCACTGTCTGTGCTACTGAAAACCAAGCAGGTGCAAGTGTTGCGAAAAAGAGTTTCGAAGCAGTGAAGAAACCACAAATGATCTAAACATTGGGTAGATGAGGGAAGAGAAGAACAGAAGAGAGTCTCAAAGACACTCCAAGTCTGGTGTAGGCAGATTCCCTGAATTACATTCTAAAAATATTTCCCTTGCAGAACAGCCCTGACCAGATTCTCCTTAGAATAAGAGTTGCATTCACAGACAGAAAATACAATATTTGGAGTTTCAAGAAACTTGCAGAAACTACGCAAATGTAATTTCAACCATGTTGACAATATTATTTCTATTTGACAATATTATTTCTATTTGAGCTGTGTGTGCTAAGACAACAAAAATACTCAAAACGGGTATAAGATGCAACCTAGTCTTTCCAAGGAAAATATTATCAACTTGATTGTGCAAAACAATGCCTTCAGCACAACATGGAGGAATGCAATAAAACTCCAAATACAAGAAACGCAAAAGGCTTGCTTAAGTAACAGCCTGCAAACTGAAACATTTGCTTGGCCTCATCCCAAGACAGTTCCTCTGGTTTTCATCCCTCTCATGCTGACTGTCTGACTCACCAAAGCATTCGCATTCTTCCATTCTAATCTTCAACTTTTTGATCTCAGTGGAATGGACAATTTACCAGATAAGGCAATAAAGCCGGTGTCCACCTTGTAAACTTGTTTCCACAATTATCCCTCCAGACTGTCTTTTGGCAAAGCTTTCACATGGAAACTCTTCCGTTAAGGTTTTATTTCATGGATGCCACCAGAGATTGAACAGACAAATGAAAAGGTACGTTCTGCTTTGCACTTGATAGACGGCAGATAGACAGAGACAGATTTTTTTTTTCCAACACCTATGTAACAGTGACCTTTTAGTCAGGAACAACATTCAAAGCAACCTTGTGGACCTTGCAAAGGATGAAAGGCAATTATAGGAGTCTAAAGGGGAAAAATGGTCAACCCTATGAAAGAGGATGGTACAGAGAATTACTAAAGAGACAAGCTACACCAGACTCAGAAAATCCCTGATACGAAAACAGCTGAATACGGGCAAGTAGTTAGGTTAAGCCTCATATATATCTATATCTATATATAAACCTACCCTGTTTCAATGCACACGTTTGCTTAGGGCTACAGTCAGAAGCAGGATACCCGGCAAGATGCACTCTGAAACAATTTCTCACCACTGTTAGGCAGCATGCAATTTTAGGAATGACTAGGTTCACTAAGAGCAAACCAGAGTAGCTTCGTCATCAATGGACTCTCACCACTATACATAAAAACATAACAAAACGTTGTTTCAGGAAGGTGAGGCTGAGCTGATGCTACCAGGACTCCAACAAGCTACACAGGGTTTTGGGGTACAAGACATGGGAAGCAGGGGAAAAAGGAAGAAAAGGAGATTCTGAAACCATGATCTGTTGCATTTTCAACAGCTCCCTGCAGACAGTAATCCAGCCTTCCTCAAACCACTTGCAGTGCACTTCACATGGTTTTGTACAATGTGAGCAATCCTACCTGTGAGGCTTCTCAGTGAGCTGAGCTGATTCAACAGCTCCGAGTGGGCAAAGTGGCCGTCCTGCTCTCCCTGTTCCAGTTCGTGCTCTCCCACTCCTCCTCCTACACCAGTTCTAGTCTTATTTGGAACTAGACTGATTTCAGCTAACTAAAGTAATAGACAACAAAAGAAGCAAAACCGTTAATATTTTTCTGTTAGTTCTCTGAGATAAGTCAGCCCACCAATGTCTCAGGGGTGTAAAGCTGGGAAGCTGTGGGAAAGGGAGTGGATACTGCCCCTTTCAGCATCATGAAGCTGTTACGTATCAGCACAGCCATTTCATGAAAACTCCCCTAATTTACCTACTCCTGAACAGAGCTTTTGGCTAAACATGAAAAAAAAAAAGACCAAAAACAACCACACACATGCACAAAACCAACAAACAAACAAAACCCAGCCAAAAAAACCTCAACAAACCTTTGAATATGTCTTCAGTTAAACGGATTTTAAGTATATTTAAATCTTATTCAAACAAATCTATTTATATTTGAAAATACAACAATGTACATCAAGCACCTCAGCTTACTACGCAGTCTATTGAAATAATTTCAATCACATTAAAAATCTAGAAGCAGTGTAGACATTGCTGGAAAAGCATTAAGAAAAGTCCATTAATTGACTAGGAGAAATTACTTGATAGGTATCTACCTAAAGCTCACCTATAATAAAGTAACTGGGCGCAAGGGAAGGAGAGGTACTGAATCCTGGGGGCGATGGGGAAAACCAGAAACACACACATCTGGTTGGTGACTAGAGATAACACTTCTTCTTTCTCACTAAAATGACTGTTTTAAATGCAAAGCAACTTTTCCTCGAGCGTAGTCACCTAATTTAAGTTTGTGTTCTTTAACTATAAAGACAGTTTAAAGCCCAAAACAGAACCAAACTTTAGCTCATTTCCCAGCAGCTCAGAGCCAGTAGGTTCACCTCCCCTGGGTTTTCCTCAAGACCACACACACAGTAACAGGTCAGTTATTGTAAAGCAGTTTCCAGGACCACCTGAAACCTGATCAACTGTACCTTCTGCAAACAACACTTTGTTAATTGTTTTACCTTTGCTCAGGCGTTTAAGAGAAGTTTTACAGTTAGTTTCAGGTTTCCCCTAGAAGGAATCTATTTCTAGCAAGTAGTAATACTGTATGCTTGCACAGCAAGCAGTAGATGTTCTAGATAAGCATCTCTAGAAATATTTTTTTAACTCACTTGCCAGTAGTACAGTTTCTACACATCATCTTTCAAGCAAGGAACACTATCACAGGATTGGAGACCGTAAATTCAAAATTTAAGATACTAGATTCTGACAATGTCATGGCCATCTAAACACTATGCAGACCAACAGAATTTGCAGGGAACCTTAACAAAAGGCATGAAAGTAAAAAGCATAAAAGTAAAACAGAAAAAAGTTAATTGAAAGTATATCAGTAAAAATAAACTTAGTTTGGCATAAAGAGTTAACAGTTTTCTACAAAAATATGATAGATTTAGTTTATTCAGGCCGGTCAACCCAGACTCCAGGAGGATGTCTGATGTAGTAGCATGCAAGATTCAGGTGACTAGTAGATGTTATCAAGATACCTGAGGAATTGACTACAACTCACTGTGGGCTTAATAGGACTGAAAACAAAATATCAGCATGAATGGATGTTACCTCTCCAGGACTCTTAAGGATCCACCTCAACACTGATCTTGCACAGTGCCTTAAGCAATTACTTAGTCAGGAAGCAAGGGTTTTCTAGCAAGCTAGAGGCATTGAAAGAAACAAGTCAATAAAAATAATGGGAAGTGCATGAAATTTAGCAGTGTAAAAAAAAGACACAGACAGAAATGTCTCCATCACAAAGAGGGAAAATCATCCGGAACAGTAAATTCAAACTAATCAAGCATACACAGCATTCAAAACATAAGACAACACAGAATACAAGGAGATGAGTGACAGACGGTATGGAAATTTCATGTAAGACTAAAACCTGTGGTCCCAGTAGTGGCTGGGAGAAGATATGACTGTTGTTGGACATACAGTGACAGGGCCAATGTAAGGAACAGGGGGAAACTGCTGCATCACTGGCACAATCAGACATAGTGAGTGTTGGAAGGTCTCAAGTATCAGAGCACCTAAGACTCCAGGGCCGACTTTCAATTTATTTCAGTAACAGTAGAAGGAGAGTAAACTTTATTTTATAAGGCTGGAGACTAAAGATTCCTAGAAAAGTAATTAAAAGGATAATTGCTTACAAATCAGGTGACCCCTTATTTTAAAGCAGGAAGGCCCTGAAGTTGGAATGCCTTTTATTTTTACCTAAAACTGAAATTTTGTGTTCAGCAATAGTGAGAGCCATCACAAGTCTGTAACAACAGGGTAAGATTTCAATTCCATCCCTCTTTGAGGGAACAATAGCAACATCCCCTCTTTCAAGCTGAAGTCCAGAGGTTTAAATTTTCTTTTTGTCCCGGTCAACCTTTTGTAGCTCCTCTACCTCCAAAGGATGAAGAAAACCCAGGATTCTGTGGATAGTCATGCACCAGATCAGCAACATGAACACATCATAGTTAACTGCTGCAAGACTCTTCCTCTCTGGACAAGTCAGTGGGTTACATAAGCTTTGAATTTTTAAAAAATATGAACAAGCACACTAGCATACCATTGTGAGCCTTAGGCCTTAGAACAATGGGGTATTTTTTAAAAGAATTTGAAATGCTCCACATGATATTGCTTTATAAAAGATAATGGCTTTATTTTACTTCCCGTTTTGCTGAACAAAAATTTCTGTGTTATTTACAAGCTGATAATATGAGTGTTTGCTTGTATATAGTATTTAGAAACTGTATCATAAAACACACAAGGGATTAAAAGTATTGAGACTTAAAAGGCAAGGGTTTTTCTAAAATGCACATGTAAAATGTAGAGAAATGACAAGTGTTTAAAGACACAGAGAAACTTCACTGGAGAGTAAGAAATACAGTCCTCAGCAGTTTCATTTTTCAGCTGTGTTTTCAACTCAAATATTTCATCAAACAAAGAATCATGAAAGCAAGCAAGTAGAAATCAATTACAACAGTGAAACTATTTTATCTGGTTTTACTATTTGAGGAAAAAGATTTTCTAATGCCTGTTCTGTGTGTCTTGGCAGTTGAAACTGTTCGTGTTACTTAAACTTCAATTAATTCTATTTTTCATCTTATTCAATTTCAGGCAACCTAGAGAAAGTTACTTTGAATAAAAAAGGATGCTGTTGAACACTGCGGTCTCCCTTCAAATTCTTCATAAGGGTGACAGTCCTCTTGCATTTGTGCTTCTAAAATGCCTTCCACAATGAGGTGCTGACCCGTAACAAGGAACATGAGCATTATCACAATACAAATAAAGGCAGGACTAACTGCTGGATACAAAGATAGAAGTAAAACAGTTAATGTTCTCAAGCTGGGGTTAGATAGAGAACTGAGAATGCTGCCTGGATGCATACCAAGACACTAAAAAAATACAAATTAAAGAAGCAAGTTACATACTCATGACACATGTACCTACTAATTTTCTCCATTAAATGGTTACACATGATCTCTTTCAAGACTACTGTGCACAAACACATACAGACATTACATAGTTTAATGTAAACTTAACGATATTCAACAAACAAATCAGTTAAGAAACAAAGAGGTTCCAGCAGCAACAGCAATGTTTGCAGTGTCAAACACACCTACGAAATGCTCCTAAAGCACAACACCAAACACTAGAATGCAACATCTCACAAGTTTTTTCTTCACACAGTGGTGTTAATTGAAATTCATGCAGCACTATCCCCAGCTGAACCTCAAAAGCTGTCTCTTTGCCAGATTATATCTAATAACTGAGCCACAAACAGATCCAGGTACAGTGTTATACAATTGCTCAGGCAGCTGAACTAGCCACAATGTCTTCAATGTTTGTAGAAACACACAGTATGTGGGAATTTTTTTGTAACATCAGTCCATGGTTTCCAGTATGATTTGCTGATCAGTAAAAGATTCAACAAGACTGCTGAACTAAAACCGAAGCGTCAAAACAGGTGAAAATTATAATTCCTTTGCTCTCCCATGGGAAATTCACAGGATTGCTGAGATGCTCATGCCAACTCAAAAATCGTATGGATCAGAAAACAAACCACGGGGACCATTTTGTTTTTGCCTAGCAAAAAAGTGTTTCTGTGCCTCTAGCAGCATCCACCCCTCGTAGCTGCTACAGGGAGCCAAGGCCTCAGACCCACAGCTGAGAGTCTTCCTGCACTTCTTCACTCCTGTTATCATGCCCAAAGCTGTCTGTGCTGGTCACTGCTAGTGATGTGATCAGCACTTTCACACAAGCCCAAGAGTTCCTGCCATCAAGAACATGTTATCTTAGATATCTTTCATATCGAGGTGCAAAAGAAAGAGGCAAACGCTGCTGGTTTGAGAAAGATCTGTTAGGGATACAAACAACAGCATTTCCCATCCTTTGCAAAATTAGTGAGCACAGGGGCCAACTTCAAAAACAACATACTCACGAATTGGCTTGGACAACAGGAAAAAGTCCTACATCAGCTTTTAGAAACAGGGCATGGGAATTATTACTCACAGTGTTTTACAAGGGTTTTTTCCACACTTGAAGAAAGTCAAAGTAGTTTCTTAACTTCATGAAGGTTGTTTTCCCTCTCCCCCTAGAAGGACCAAGCTATGCTTGTATTTTACAAACTGGTAATATGTACAATGATGAGAGAATCTCACTTTTATGGGGCACATACGTTGTTCAAACATTTCTTGTGAACAGTGTCATAAAAGGAACAACTTAGAAGTTCTTGATATACAGCTAGTCCAGCACAGTATTTGCAATAAGCCATTTAAATTGATAAGCCACTTTCATACTATTTCACCATCTTTCAAACTTTTGTAGCAATGTTTGGAAAAACAAATACTATTCATCAAAAAGTCATAAGAATCACCATGCGTACAACACTTGATCACTTTAGAGTCCGTGTATTAATACAGTCAGGACTTATAAAAGGTAGAGACTTACACAAATCATTAACCTACATTATTAACTGTTACAGCACCCAACAGCTTGCTCATGGTAATGGCATGTAGTTACTTATTTTACCTTGTATTACCATGGTCACACCCCTCTGTATCATGCCTATAATGTGTTTATAACTTGAACCAGTTCACAAATGATTTATAAAGAAACCTTAAAATGAAAAATGCCCCTGCATCTCTTTTTTTTTTATTTTTTTAAACCATCTGGGCTCTCAAGACACAATATGTGAGAGCACAAAGCAAAGATGAAAACAAGATACATCTGATTTTAAGATAACAGATGAAGAAAAAGGGCTTTTGTTGTTTTATAAAATATATATATATCTCCAAGGTACTGACTGCTCCCTATTAAGCTAATAGTGGAACTGTAGGATCAAGAATGTAATTTCATGAAGTTTTAAACAAAGGGCAGTAGGAAAAGTGACATTTATTTGCACTTGACTGATCTGCAAAGCGAACACAAAAAGAGATTTAAACTTTCAATCAGTATAATTGCTTACCAATCTCAGCAGGTAGTTGCTTGATTTTGTTCTCTCGTATGCTAAGCATGGTGAGTTTTGACAAGTTTTTGATATCCTTTTCCACAGTAGTTATACGATTAAAGCGTAGGTAAAGGGTGGCGAGAGAGCCCAGCCTGTACACCACTGACGGGATTTCTCTCAGTTTGTTATGCCGCAGGTCAAGCATGCGCAGCTTCTTCAAGTTATCAAGAGAGTCAGGCAAACTGGTGAGTGAGTTTTCACTCAGGGCCAGTGTCACCAGGTTCACAAGACAGCCCACCTCTGCCGGTAGGCACTGCAGTTTGTTACTGTATAAATAAAGTTCCGTTAACTGCGTTAGCTCTTTGATAGCTGATGGAAGCATGTGTATAGACCTCTTGGACAAGTCCAAGCGCATAGAATTCTCTTCCCGGCATTTATTTAGCTCTTTGATCACCTCAGCGTTGCTGGATTTTTTGCGAGTACCTGTGGCTGGATTAGGTCTTTTTATCGTATTGTCCACTGAAAAAGCTACCCCAGGCTGCGTGCTACTGGAGTCCTTCTTTCCATCTTTGGCATCTTTCCCTTTGGTCTTAGGCTCCTTTTCTTTGCTCTCTTTCCCAAATCCTCCAGAGGCTTTAGCCTCCTTCTCCCTTTCCTTTGATGATGGGACTTTTGGATCCTTCTCTTTACAGTCCTTTTCTTTTCCTAGATTACTACTCATGGTGACTCAACTTTTAGCAAGCACCACATGAAATCTGTTTCTGAAGTCCACAAGAACAATGCACTGCTGAGGCAACAAGGATCCTTAAAACATGCAAACGTTGAACCAAGGGAGGAGCTTCAGAGGTGTGATACCCATTTGCTACATATTGGTTCTGAAGGCACTCTTTCCTAATCCTGGATTCAGGAAATTCAGCTGTAGAGATCAGGTCAAATGCTCCGTATTAGTATTTCTGGAACACAGAATGAAGAGAAGCCAAAGTTACTGTAAATATAAAACTTAATTTCAAGAGAAATGTCGAATGTTTGTACATCGAGCCTCTGCTCACTAACTCAGGTTAATGATCTGTCCTTCTGTTCAACAAATGACAATGAAAAACCCAGGGTAAAACCAAAAATACTACACGTATTGCTCAGAAGACCCACTGTGGTAGAAGAGCTGTACTAATTAGTATATATGTGGAAAGAAAAATTACAGTTCTTAAACATAATACTGCCTTCAGTACTGCATCTGAGTCATCGTCTTACATCTTACATAGTTCTTAGCATAACACTCTGGTCATAAACATGAATATTCTCTCTCCCCTCCATGCCAAATCAGTCAATAAAGATCTGCTATAATTTTAAGTGCCCACCTCTTCAAACAAACCTGTACAGGCTTATTCTTTCAGCACAAAAGCATCCCCATTCTATCTACAGTGAAATCTAATATGCTACAGAAACACAAACACTTTGCCTTGAGATCTCTTTTCCGAGCAGCTCTGAACCATAGGGCTCTGCTTTTAATGTAGAGCAGAACACTGTCACCAGCTTCACACGTGTTGAAGATCCAAACACAAGGATTTTTAAAATAAACTTACCAAAAAGCCAACTGCAAACCCAGAAAAAAAATAACATATTATGCTTCAAGATAAGCAAAACTATGGAGTTTCTCTTGAGAATAGGACACTTCAGTCAGTATTTTCAATCTTTCCCCCCTCAATGACTATAATGCAGCCTAATAAGTGAATAGAAGTCTGAAACCTATAAAGCCCCATTTACATTTTTACAAAATCATCATGCATCATGGGAAGTAGGTTTGCTTCACATTTCAATTCAAAACACATGACAGGCTCAAGAACTTCATGACTCTGAATACTCCAGAGAAGTTTTTGAATGTATCCTTGTGGAAGAAAATAGTCAATCAACAGCAACAATAACTTCACATCTCCATGTTAGTCCACCTTTCAGCCTCGTTATGCAGTGTTCACTGATGAAGAGTACCTGGTTTCCCCAGATACCTGAGCTATGTTAAAATACCCTTAAAACCTCCACAGGAGCTGTGTCGCTGTCCTGGCATTCCAGCTTCTGCACAAGTTCACAAAACTTGTAATCAATATCAATAATTGGATAATATTTTGCATACTTAAGCCATCAGCAAGTACTATAAACAAGTATTTTTTAGTAAAGCTCAAGTAACTATTTTCAATTGCAGTCATGCTACATCTGCTTACCTTCATGTATAAACATGCACATGGAGAGTGTAAAGGTGCATGCTTTGCTCCATATATGTAGTCATTCGCATGTTTAAGAAAAGGTCAAGAAAATCTATATAAGGATGGTAAGGACAGGCCACTTCACCTCAGCTGCAAATCAAGCTGTTTAGTAACAAAGCTCAAAAGAGAACCTGCCTCAGGAGGCGCCTTCCAGTCCTGATTCATTACAGCTGCAGTATCATAAAATATGTGCTACAAACCCCACAATATTAAAAATATAAAAAAAAAGAAAACATTGTCTCCAGTTACTGTGTTCTGACCCACTCTGTTGTACTGGACCATGGCTGAATGTTACCAGAGCAAGCAAAAACAGTTTTTAACTTGGAAATTTTCCGCACTGCTGAGTTTACTAAAGCAGCACAAGCTGGTTCTTTACTGTATCCTTAAGATTTCCACACAGCTTTCACACCATTCATTAACTTGACCTATCCTCAAAATTACTAACCTCACTACATTATATTTTAAAACTTGTTCTCAGCACTGTATAATCTACATGCTTGTAAAACTCCAGTAATAGGAGATGCAATGACTCCAAATGCAAAAACACAGCTGACTAAAGGGCCTGAAATGCCTGACAACGTGCTTTCAGTATGAAAGGTAACGCAAAGAATCGAGAACTAACATGGTTTCTAAATTCTGGGAATACACAAAACTCAGCCATGAAGCAATGTCAGAGAGCTACTGCTCCACGTCAGGCCCCTAAAGTGCAAAATACTCAAAGGGCTGCTGCTCTCATGAGATTTCAATTTAATCAAATTTGGACACACCAAGAGATTTGTTTCATTTTTTATGTGCACAGCAGCTGAAGGAGGTTTTGAAAGAGCCTCAGAAAGGAAAGACTGCTGGAGATTAGTACTGCTGAAAGCAGCTGGGTAGTGTAAGTGCTCCAAATAATCTGCAAGCATTTCACTGCCTTTGTTAACGATACCTTTAATTGTACCTAAAAAAAAGGGGAAGAGGGGCACTCCCTGTTCGAACATTCCAAATTAATATTTCATTTTCTGGTAAGGAACAAAAATCTTTTGCTATACAAAAGACTAAAAATTGAAAAGTCACTAAAAAGCAGTATCTGAAACAAAGAAAATTCAGAGCAATACAAAGGGTTATGACCAGAGACTTCAACATCACCTCACACTTAACAGGAGGCAGTCAACTTGCAGGCAAGCCACAGGCACACATGGTTTTCTAACACACCGAAAGCAGAACCTTCACAATACACTCCCTGGTCAGAGTGATAGAAGGCTGACAGATAAATGTACTGCAACTATGGCATCCTTATCTCTTTAGTGAGGATTTTAATGTCTGCCTAGGACTACAACATGCATTTTAAGTAGTTTGAGAAGATTTAAAATCATAGCATCATTAAGCTTGGAAAAGACCTCAAAGATCATTGAGTCCAGCCATTAACCCAGGATCATTGTGCTCACCACGTCCCCAAGAGCCACATGTCTTTTGAACACTTCCAGGGATGGTGACTCCACCACCTGGGCAGCCTGTTCCAACATCTGATCATCCTTTCTCCTAATAACCAATCCAAACCTCAGCTGGTGCAACTTGAGGCCATCTCCTCTCACCCTGTCACTTGTGACCTGGGACAAGAGACCGACTCCCACCTTGCCACACCCTCCTTTCAGGTAGTTGGAAAGAGTGATAAGGTCTCCACTGAGCCTCCTCTTCTCCAGGCTAAACACTCCCAGCTCCCTCAGCCCATCCTCGTAAGACCTAATTTAGCCTCTTTCTTTCCAAATAAAGTCATTCTCTAATACCTAGAAATGACGGCAACTAGCACTTACAAGCAAAAAAAAAAAAAAAAAGCTTATGATGAAACCTTTACCTGATGAAACACAACAGCAGGGGAATTACATGGAAGGAAACGCCTCAGCTGGAACAGCCTCACCTCTCCAGTCCCAGACAGCCCTAAGACACTGGTATCTTCCTTTTCCTCATCTTCCTTTTCCTCAGCTCACTCACCAGGGCTGAGATTCCCAACAGCAGAAGGTCCCACCATCAGCAGGCACCAGCCAGGTTTCACCCAGTTTCTCTGTGAAGCAGTAAATTCCTCTGCCACAAGGCAACATTTGTGTCATGGTGATTCCTTACCCCCGACATCTTTCCCAATTTGTTTTATTTCAAGTGGAAAAAGTGCCAAAAAGTACAAGGCAGGGACAGAACTGCAATTCATGTCACAATCTTTTCTCTTCCTACAAGCCCCTCAGTCACCAACTTCCACAAGAGAAAGATGTCCAAGCAAGAAGTCTTCCTGTCAAATGACAATGATTTACCCCCAAAATTGGCCAAATCTGTGAAACAACTGTTCTAGACTGTCCTGTAAGTACAGCATGGTGTTCTTGTAGCATAACAGAGCCAGCACAGGACCCAAACAACTATGAGAAAATTGTCTTATTTCTAGTACTTTACAACTTTTAATATTTGCCATTGCAACCTATCTATAGAAGTATTTTCAACGCAGCAGCATGAGATATAAATGAGAATACATATTTAATGCTGTATGAAGCTCTCACGTAGCAGGCCTAAAAATCTTGCCCTTTCATACATTAATGATTGAGTTTTGAGACAAAACTTGGAACTCCTCCAAACACAATGCTCAGAACTCAATCCTACCAACACATATACAAATGAAATGCCCAACTTGACAGAAGCTGCTCTACAGAACTTTTCTATCTATTGCAGATCATTCAAGCTGATCAGGTTACTCACATACATCAAGTCAAGCATGTATGTAAACTTTTGGTGGCCATGAGTACAATTACATATACTACAGAAGAAGCTAAATCGGTTTCAAAAGGTTATTCATATTTTTCAAGCCCTTTTGGTTAAAGGACAAGAGTCATCATCAATTCTAAACAAGCATTCATTGTATCTCAAAAGGAGAGCTTCTTTTAGAGATATTTTTAGCAAAAGGAAATTCAGTGAAATGAGCCAGTTCTGCCAACTACTTCCATTTTCCAATGCTGTTCAAACTGACTTCCTGTCAATATTAATTGACATAAAAACATTTAACTATTATGTCCTGGAGAACTTGGAAAATTTAATAAGAGTCTTGCTTGGCACAGTATACGAAGGAAAATAAAACTTCTGGAGAAGTTAAGGAAAATAATCTCTTCCCTGTTCTGAATACTTTTTTAAAGCAAAATATTTGTAAATAGCTATAAATAACCAAAATCAGAGTTTTGACTCACTCCTCATGTCTGGTGAACATAAACCAGATGTATTTATTTTTTTCTGTCAACTGTAGCTGATGAAACTTCAGAAACAGAAACAACTTCAGCCTACACTGTATCACCGTCCTTACTGCCTGGAAAGGAGTAGCACATTGATCTTGTATATTGTAATGAATTTTTTTTAATATGTAGAAGTACTTGAAAAGATGTTTCAGTTACTCTGAGCAATACAACCTACAACATTTCTGCAATAAATGCTTTATTAAAAGTGTGGTAATGTAGGAAAAATCACGTCTGGGATTTCTAGGAATAATACTAAACTAATCACTGCAATTTGGTAATATAAATGCCGATGTTTTGTGGTCACTATCTAATACAATATGAGGCTTCAGATGAAGAATTTCACCCAACTGCTATTCAAAGAATGCTGTAAAAGACTGAACCGTCTCCTACCCACTATTGCAGAACAATTTTACTACCCCAGCCCCAACAAAATAGTCAACTGCCAGTATTACTTCAGAGCTTGGTAAAGACTTTCCCCCAACTACACATTTTAATCTAGATTTTGTATGAACAAACTTTCAAGCAGCTTGCATGCAGCTGGCTGATGAAACACGGCCCCAGGGCCACACTGGTGCCAGGGTGCCCAATGCCCAGGTGCAGGGGGCAGACACTCAGCAGGAATGGCCAAAGCTCACCTGGCTGACACCCAGCTCCCTCTCCAAACCTCACCGCTCCTGCCCCAGGGCAGTGGGAAACCCCCCTAAAAGAAGCCATCTCTGCGTGAATTACTCTCAGCAGTCCCTCAGTTCTCAGAGGATGTGCTAAAATGTCTTGTGGCTTGGTATATGAAAGTTTCTTGTGAGTTCACAGAGATGGCTTGAAGAAGGAATTATTAATTGAAACAAAATATCCTCCCACAGCTGAAACATTTCCCTCTCAACTGATGAGGCTAACCAACAGAAGCCTGTTCTGCCAAAGGAAAATCATCATGGCACATCATCTTACAGCATGGTCACTTTACAGCTCCACCTAAACTCTTACTGGTTCTCGTTCAGGGTTCCAGTAGACAAACCAGGCACTTTAAATCATCAACATTTCTAATATTCTGAGTGTGTGGTATATAAGGCATCATTTTCACTAAATCCCAATACATTACACTCAAATTAAACAGAATTTTATTTCTGCAATGCAGCAGGAAACCTAGAGGCCTGCATTTGAATGGAAAATTCTTTACTACACATATAATTTCATATCATGGAATAGGAATGATTTTTCTCTTCATCCTCTGTTTGTACTAAACCCAAAGCTAAGGCTTTTCAACCCAAATAACAGAAGAGGATCATTACAAATACTAAACATGTTGAAGAAATAAGGAATCATCTCATACTTGACCCTCTGGAATAAGCAATGATTCCACTACATAATAAAAAAGAAAATGTTTTGAGACTGCAATTCTGATCTAGGAAATTCTGATTAGTCAGCCCTAAGTGGCTTTGAACAACAAGGCAGAGTTCAAATGCTATCTAGTAATTGCAACAACACCTGCTCACAAACAAACAACAAACAGAAAGAAAAAATCTATCTTCTTAGAAGTAATTACCCTTTACTTAGAATAGCATAGGATATATCAAAAACATTTCATATTCCACGACACCACAAACATGAACACATCAATAAGCAATGGATAAAATTTAAAGCTTAGCTCAAGTGGCTACAATGACTTTCCATTCCCAATACCGCATATGCAAGAAAAAAGAAAAAGAAGAAAACCATGGCCACTACTTTCATTTGGAAACCCAAATAGCTTAAGCCAAGGAGTCACTTGCAAACAAAGCACATTCTCTCCTACAATTTGCTAGCTTCAAACATCTGACCTACAGAGTTTTCATCTGCGTAAGTGCATTTCAGCTTCTGCCACTGCAGCCACCACAGACCAGCTGGGAGCAAACTGCTGAATCAGTCACCAGGCGGTTACACAGCTCCTCTGAACACAAAACCTCATTCAGGAGTATGGAGACAGCACCAGAACCTCCACAGATCAAAAACATCTCATCATCTCTCAACAAAAGTAGTGCTCCTGAAACACGCCAGCCAGACAGCTTCTGTCCTTTGGGAAGAACCTCCATTATTTCAGAGTACAGGACAGTCAATATAATACCGTAATGATCCTTCATGCCAGCTGCAATGGTTGGCTTGTTCCATAGAGAAGGCTGACCACTAAATCCATCTCAGTCCTGCAAGTAGATAGGAGCTTACAGACTCTCAATGTAGCCTGATTTCAGTATACCTGCATGTGGCCCCCCCTTCCCACCTAATCCCCTCTCACACTGAGGGAGCAGCTTGTTGCCTCCCTGCAGCACAGCCCGAGCCGGTGGAGCTGGGTAAGTGACGACCTGGACCCTGACAGCCCACTAAGCCCTTTAGGATATCTTCATCTAACAAAGGACTGCAGCCAAGACCATTCCCTGACTGTTTGCTGCTTCCACGGCTGCAGAACAGCTGAGCATAACCCAGTCTTGCATTTGAGTAGAACCTGGAGGTCGAGGGAGTAACTAAACAAACACCAGTCCAAAGGGGAAAACAACCAGACCATTGCTAAAGGCTTCCTTACGCTTAACTTGTGGTGTGTCAAACCCGCAGACACATCTGTAACTGTAGGCACCTAATTACAAACCTATGTGCAATTAAACCTGAAGTTACTATAGATAAGAAAGAGGTGTTTGGTGGTTGATCATTCTGTGCTTGCAGAATCAGGCATATCTGCCAGGACATCCCATAACCCAGCTCCTGACACAGCAGTGCCTTTCCACGGCACACAGGCAGGCACATGGACGTTACTGCCAGTTTCAAAGCTTTGGAATCCACCTTTTCACTCACTGGTTGCCAGGTCTGCTGCTTTCTGGAAGTACTTTGCTACCGTAAATGCCAGGTCACGTACCAAAGTCCAAAGCTATTAGGACAAAAAGGCTCCACGCTCACAGACATAAAGTCACCTATGTATCAAGTTCCCAGGAGGTAGAAATACTCTTTTGTGCCCTGCCTTTGAACTCACCTAGCAAGTACAAAAATACTTGACTGTGATTCATTCTGTGCGCTCCAACATTATTTTTATGATGCATTTTCTCTTTTTTTCCTTTACAGGAAAAAAAATCCCAGTAGTTTTTGGCCAAGTACCATTTCATGTTTTTGTAGAAATAGACTCCAAGAGCAAGTATAAAGAATTCTGCTAACTCCATGTGGCAGCTTATTTTGATATGTAAAAAGGTACTTTCGGCATGTGTGGCCCCCCAGCATGTACCTTTGGAGCTGCATGTCTCTGTCTCCATGGTAACTCACTGTATCAGCAGGCTGTGTAATCCTGCATAATACATGAAATTTAAAAATTGTAACTTGCTAGATGAAACAAATTTCATGGGTTTAGCGCAGGTTCTGATATGCCTCAAAAAAAGTTATTCTAAAGGGACATATTCATCAAGGAAAACCCAATCCTCATTTTTGTGACTATACAAGTTCTATATCCATAGTGCCATACAACCTTCCACGAGAGTAAGAGCTCCCAACCCACTCAATACCCTCCTCTGAATAAAGATCTCCCTGCTGCAGCAAAAACTTACTTTCCACAATAATAAAACATCATTATTAGCACTACACAGTACCCACGTGCAACCATTCAGATCCCTCAACAGTTCCTATAAAGATGGAAGCAGCCTGCCACACAGAGCTTTGGTGCAAATTTGACGAAAGATGGCACTGGTTCCGCCAAAGGTGACGATACAAATTTCAAACCAGCAACAAATATTTTTCTTTCAATCACAATTTCCTCTAGGCAACAAAATCAGTTTATCAAAACAAAACCTACCAAACAGGAGACAAAACAAGAATGACAGGCAGGAGAGAAAGGAAACACACAAAGCAACAACAGAGTAACATACTATCTACTAATTATCTATATTATCAACAAGTTATGTTGATCCTACAGAAATTGGGACAAAGCACTCACTAACTCCCATCTCAGCTAAATAAAACATGGCTCCATGACTATCTAGGGTAGCATCCCACCCTGGCTCCTACCAGCGACACAGAATTATCTAGCAAAAAAGCAAAACCTTATTTATTATAGCATTTCTCTTTGTTTCTTTGTCTCTGAATTTGACTTAGTCTTCTTTAACTTGCTTTTGTGTAATAATTATGATCATTTCACAAAGTTCAGTGCTGGTTGACTCTCAGTCCCTTGAATTTTCTGACCATAATTAGTGACTCTTTAAGTCACAAGATCCTTTTGCAGAGGAATACTATGCTAGGAAAAAAAAAAACTATCTAAAAATCAACTTAAAATGTGCTTTAAGTGCAATTCAGAACATGAAAAGGAGCAATGACTCTTTACCTTCTATGTTCCAGCAGACAAAGCCACAATCACTACACTATGGCAGGTTGGCATCGAACAATATCTGGCCCCTGTTCAGGTTGTTTGGGTTTTTTCTAGCTAAAATTATTTGCAGTTCTTGATATTCAGCTGAGAAAAATCTGAATATATTTGTTTTACTGAACACCTAGTTTAAATACAACTAATGTACAGAAAAGGAAATATGCAGTAGCATTTACTCTCCAACTAACATTGTGAGTTTGGAAGATATACAAGTTTCTGGCTAAAGTCCAAAAAAAATATACTTACCCACTAGTTTCCAATTATACACCTCCTCATTTTTATAATTCATTAACATATTTTACATCTGACCTGTTCTCAGAAAATAACATATCAGAACAGATCAGCATTCCTCACAGAGAAAAGACAACCACCATAGCTGGCATCAAATTTGCTGCAGTCTAAGTGTACATATCTGCTTCACTGCAACTAATAAAAATAAAATATATTTGAAAACTGCACAGTGATCAACTAGTTGGGTTTTTTCAGGATGGCATATTTTTCCAAAAGTTTGCATTATATATTTAAATATTATGGGAAACCAAAACAACTTGACAATATTCTGAATGAAAAACCAAAAATATCTACATATCTTCCCCCATTACTTCTTAACCAATGATTTTTCAAGTGAGAAGGTTTTTTTGGTTGGTTTTATCATCTGACCCTTTCAGATAAATGCATTTACCTGGTGAAAGCAAACTGATTCAGGCCAAGTTAGAATATAGACAGAACACAAGTACAAAGAAACTGCTGTGTTTCAGATAACTAGATGTAAGTTAAAATATTTTCATCTCTTTTTCCCAGCAATCATTTGCCTAAATATTATATGAGACCACTTCTGCCCTCCAAGTATTCTTATTCAGATGCAAGAACTACAAACTGCTGAAGAGAAATGGTGTTTTTCCTGTACTATGTGTGTCTACTCCAGTTAGTCTCATCTTTAACCTCTACAATTCTAAGGTTAATTTTATTCTGCCCACCCAGATTCTCCCTGCAGTTTCAACTGGATTTTGCATTATTCCCTCCCTGTCCTTACCCTCTTGTGCTGCATTACTGCACATGGTTAAACAGCTTCCATGTTCCAATGGACAGACCACTGTCCTGCACTGCAGCTTGAAACGACACAACACGACAACCACAGCTGGAGAAGCCAAAACAACTCAAAAATACCTTGGGGAACTTTGTAAATTAACGACACCATAGAAATGTGGGCTCATTATACACTCTGAGGACGTGATGAGGAACAAAATTGCTCCCAAGCCTCATTCAGCGCTTTCAACTGTTTTTCGCCACTGAGCGTAACAGAATTACACACAATTACATAAAGCAGTGTACTATTTAAACAAACAGATGCATTCTATAGCATTCTACAGATAACACTGTATACAGCCAGAGCTCTATGGTAAAGGCTTAGACTTCATTAGACTTTATTAGACTTCACTTCTCAAAGGTGACGTTTACCAGCATCTGCCTGCCAGCCCCGGGGCTTTTTGGGTTGTTCTGGGGTTGGAGAGAAGGGCCTTGGGGGGACATAAGAAAAGAGGGAAAAGGTGAGATAATTTATTTGGTTCAGCTGTTTATAAGACTGACAGCTGATAAAAGAAAGTTGCTTTGTTCGCATTGAAGGTAATCTTAACACCAGTATCATACCTATGGCGTTTTGAGTTTAGATTAGGGACTTCAAATCTATTCAAATGTCTGGTGCCACAGTGAATTTCACCACATATTCACTCTTAGTCACTTTGAAACTCTAGCAAGAAAACTGCAAGGAGTTCCTCTAGCAACAAAGCGCTGAGTATTTCATAAACCCTGAGCCTGCTTCACCTCCTCGACTCCTACACGCCAATAACTTCTGATACAAGGCATTCCCACAGAGCAAGTCAAACACAGAGTGGCCAAACAGGCCTTTCCTTTCAGCTGAGACATTCTCCTACTGTCCTCCCAACCTTTCACTGGGTCACAGCAGACAGGCAGAGGAGAAAAGCTCCTGCCTGGAGCACAGGGAAGCTGAGAAACAGGCAGAAGCTGGAACAAGGATGGGAAGGGAGGCACGGATGGTGGGCAAGAAGCAGCTGATAAGATACTCTACATAAGAGATATAAAAATACTGAGAAAACAATCAGTCAACAAGCACCACTCCTGCTCCTACACACACTGCATGGAGAAGAGGTCTTAGAGATGGCAAATGGTATGCAATGACTGGAGATGTATTAAACACATTCTGACAAGCATGGTCAACTAAAGCATTGGAAGCCACCTCATTAACACCCGTCTAATTTTGATTGCTTTATATTGCTATGCTGGTTTACCTTTAAAAATGAAATGTAGAAATTAACCCGACTCAAGAGAGATTACAAGTCAGTTACCATTTACTAAAAAGATTACAATAAATACAATGATACAGAGAAAAACTGTGTTTAACCCACAAAGAAAAAATCAAACACATAACCCAGCACCCTGGGGGATGAGTAGAATGGTGTTCATTGGCCCCTGCACTGAGCGCCACGTGGTCCCCCTGAGTACAAAGTAAAAGGGAAGGAAAACCTACCAGTGAGGATGATGGTTGCAGTCTTGTTGAGGTTTTGGTCCCCCTCTAGATCTGACAAGTAGTACCAGAAGTCCAAAAACCCATAGATTATACATGCTTAAAATCAGGTGGGAATACCCAATACTGCTCCCTGGGTGAGCAGTTTCACAATGGGTGATTTAACTCCGTGAGTTGTGGGATGTTTTTGGACTCCTTGATGGTCCATTAGCAGACGTGACCCCTCAGGTCAGGTGTGAAAGTGCTGATGCCTCCCTGGAGGGGAGTTGTCATAGCTGAGTCACTGGTGTGAAGACAGAAACATTCCCATGCCTCACAGGGCTCTTTAACACCCTGAGGTGTAGCCTGAGGGGTCAGGTGTGCCCTGGGCAGCTGCTGCAAACGATCCACTATTAACAGTTCATCAAAAATTACACAGAGGGTGTAGAATACACAGTTTTGGTTACACCCGCATAGTGATAAACTGGTCCCGGCTGCTGTAACTAGGACAATTGCAAACTTAATTTTTGTAACTTCTTAGGAGGATTTTTATTTAATTTTTACAAGGTTTTTTTCCTCCATGTAATACAAAAGAGGCAACATTTGAATTTATTGCAAGTTCATCCACATCTCACAGATTCCGAAGATGATCCCGGAAATTTCTTTCCCAGGATAGAAGATAAAACTGAAAAAAAAAAAAATAGAGAAAGTAAGCTCTGTTCACCTTCCAAGCAAGAACCATGAACTGTCCAGATCTACAGTGAATACTCCCTCACTATCAAGGAGCCTGATGCAAAGAACACTTCAAGCCTGACACCCAAAAGACTTTAAACAGCATTAAACACTACTCTGCTTATAACCACGCGTCTCATTAAAAGATTATTTCACATATACTAACAATTCTGGAAAATGCATGATAAATTGGGTCTCTTCACAGGAACAAGATGTTTTCCTTCAAAAGAAAAAAAAAAAGAAAAAAGAAAACCACTATGATCCCTTCCAAGCAGATTCTTCAAAATCTGTTCAGATGAAGCATCCTTTTTTTTTTCTACAATAACAAAAGGTCTCCAATGACATTTTTTTCTAGAAACTGAAAAACATGATTTCTGCTTGTCAAAAATCAACTTGGTGATACACTCTTTAGCACACTTGAAAGGCTTGTGTATTGTAAAAGTAGAAAGTAGCAGCAAAGTTAATCTGAAAAAAGCCACGGAAAAAAATTTGCACACACAATCTGAATTAAACAACACTGTACAAATATGATGCAACGATAAGACTTTTATCTCACCACTTTCAAAAAAATAAGAGAATGGAAATCTGAAAAAAAATTATGAAAAAGCAGGCTAGCTTAGAACTGCACAAAAGTTCATATCACTAGCCTAAGAAAATTAAAAACATTTTACTGTATGCCTATTTATACTGAATTACATTTCTGCACCTTATTGCCCTTTGTTTTAGGCAAAAAACACATGTTATTTACAAATGTCTAAGTAATTCAGAAAGGAATCATTTGATCCGTTTGTGAACATTTAAAAATGCTAGCTTTACACTAGCTCAGGCACAACACGGTGCCTCACCAGGCCTGCTGGTCTCCAGACACTCATACCTTGCAAAATCTGTTTGTATGAAATAAGTGGACCAGAGGATCGCACTAGTCTGTGCAAGCTGAGAACAGGTGATTCACTGCATTCACATTGCACACATCTGCTCCTCTCTGAACTGCACAGACGGACTGGCCCCAGCTGCTTGCAGAGTGACCCCAGACCACACCCCATCTCCACCACACAGCTTGCCTCGATTTTTGCACTGATGCACAAGGGCAGGAGAGGGGTATTTCAACCACCTAAGTGACATTCACACAAGTAGTACAGGTTGAAACCATTCGAATTAAAGGAGAGTTAGCCCTTTTCAAACCAAGCACTGAGAAAAAGTACACAGCCTCACAAACCGACTAGAAGGACTGAACAAATTTTAGTATGACAATATGCTCCAGAACAATATGTTCAAAATGAGGTTACTATATTTATATATGAACAGTATGAGGATACAAGGAAAATATCTGAGGATGTGAGAAAAGAGCTCCTGAACAGAAGGAATAAGAAAAAATTGAAATGCTGTAGAGGTACCTGAACCTCTAAAAATAAATAAATAAAAATCAGTTTAACAGGGAAGTTCATTAACTAATTTTAACAAATGCTTGCTACCTATTTGTTCCTTTTTTACTCAACCACTCTCAAAATAGTGAGAAGGTAAGAAAAAGCATAGGAATGGCACTTCTAAGGAAAACGTAAAGGATCAGAAAAAGAGAACAAACACAGGTACAGCTAAAAGAGAGATGACAACCACCAGCACTTACCTGAAGTGAGACAGGAGTACTGGGCACAGATTGCAAGAAACTCCAAGTATGACAATGCATAGGAATAACAACCAAAGAGCAGTAGCAGACAGACAGACAGGACAACAGAACCAGGTAAGAAAGATACGTGGAGCAGGACTTGAACTGGTGTGACCCCTGCAACAGGGCATGACCAATGCCACCTTCCCAGCAAGGCATAACATGCCAGTGCTGTATTGCTCCACCCTGTCCCAAGCCTTACTCCATCCCTCCCTTTGCTGCAAGGCAAGAAACAGAACAATTACATCAAGTCTTTTATTCCTGTTCAAGACTAAAGGATAAGTATGTGTCTGATGAAACCCTCTCCTCCCTACCAGTCTCCAGCTCCTGAGATTCTTGGACATAAGGCTGCGTAAACAGGGGCAGCTTCTCTCCCCCACGATTCCTCCTTCCTCCCCTTCTTACATTCTCTGACAATAGTTCTTCAAACAGAAGGTGGAGAAGAAGCTGCAATCTGAAAAGCTGAATATCACTTGTCTGTATTGCACAAATTCCTAGCAAACTAAAAGCTTCTGTAATTCTTACACAGACGGAGAGTAGCATAACTAGTTTGACTATTGTCAGCATTTGGCTTAGTATTAAAGTATACTTAAATGCTATAAACATGCCTTTTTTTTAATGAATATACACATAAAGTCACGTTATAGTAAATCAGCATCCTATGGGGATCAAATTCAGACATAATGGAAAGAGAAATTTTAAATGATTCTTGCTTGCTATGTCTAAATTTGATCTACATTTGTGAGGACTACCAGCTGGAAACACGACTGAGAGAAAGAGGTTTTAACCACAGCCTTTGTTGTTTGACACGCCGTGTGCTGTCCTCTAACTCCTAAATTCCTCATGTCAGATCTGTACAGATGATACTATTTCACTGCTCACTTCTCTCACAACCCACTTCTAACTTATTTTACAGAGCAAATAACATTACCACTAAATCCAGGCCAGATGATCCCTGCCAACAGTCAGGCTCGTCACAGTGGGCTTCATTCAGCATGATCATGCAGAGCACCATCTCTTTCCTACTTCACGCATTTATCAATTAATTATTATTATGATTTGTTCTCCCCAGAAGAATGTGGTATCTTCAAGGAATGCTCTTATGGGTCCACTTCCTCTCTTATATTTAAAAACACATCATAACTGTAGGAATCTGCTAGAAAACTGTCTATCCATTCCATCCTTTGGCCATGCTATTAGTATGACTAGATGGGCCTACAAAGTGTTATCTAAGAAAAAGTTCAGTGCCCAAAGTATTCCCTGCCCATATAGCCCTTCCCTCCGTCCTTCAGAAAAAGGATGCAAATCCCCATCCTGCAAGACAGTTCTGGCCTGTGGACTGCCACTAAGCTATGCTGCCCTGCATGCTCAAACATATGCAAGCCATGCTTGCATATATAATATACAAAGCTGCTAATAGAGATACAAAGGACCGAACATCAAATAAAAAATAAGAGATAACACAGCAAATCCAAATTAAGCTGAAAAAATACCATCTGTTCCAGTCACAATTTATTTTTCAGCGGTATTATTATCAGGAGCTCTCTCAATTTGTTATTTATTATTTCTACATATTGTTTCAAGTATCAGAAGACTTGCATAAAAGCCACACTACTTCTTCAAGAACCTCTACCTGTCATCAGAAGTACCAAAATAAAGATGGGAGTGACCCACAAGTGAGTTTGGTGAACTTCACAAATAGTGCAAATTCTCTGCCCCTCCTTTATAGATGTATAGATGTAGATAGATAGATAAAATTGTATAATTACAATGGTGTCAGCACATCAGAACACCTCATACTGAAAGTGACCCTTAAAGGCAAACAAAAAGCTTGACTTAAAAGAACCAACTGCTTTGCACTGGCTAATTAGTCTGCTCTGTGATCCCATGTTTAAGCTTTCATTTATCACTGCTTTTCAAGCTGGGATATTTTATTTACATTAGACTGCTAGCACTAAGCAGTGCTAAAAGCTGCATGTTAATAATAATAATCAAAACCAAACAGTAGTCTGAGATGTAAAGTGTCCATGATCACATGAGATGAAGAAAACAGACCATACAACCAGTCTGATAAGAGAATTTACAGTGCTTGCTAGCTGTTAGTTAGACTTCTGGCAACAAGGAAAATGAGACTCCAAACGAATCCTAAATGTTGGGGGTTTGGAATTATCATCTGTACAATGATCAACAAAAACCTTATTTTGGAGTAGTTAACTGAGAAGTGGCAGAAGGCTGGGCAAAAAGTAACATTTCCAGAGTAATTAATTCTACTCTATTAATCAAGTTCCGCCCATTCACTTTTGGAAACTGAAGAGCAGCACATTTGTACTGGATGAATATATGCACACACCTGCAGCGCTCATGGAAGACCCATCAAAGTAGAACCCCACAAAAGAAGACTTGTTAACTAGTTCCTTAGTTTCCCATGCAGTTCATAAACCAGGGTATACAACACTGAATTTACATAAAAAACATAACTAAGATATCCAACGCTGTAGCCCATCTCATCCTCCGCTGCTTGAGAAAGTTGCTTAGAGAAGAAAGAAAACTTACTCTTGAAAGGAATTTAAAGGGTCTGAGCAGTCATTTTACATTCTACACTTAAACAGACAACTTGAAATTCCATGAGCTTTTATAGCCACACACAATCCAAGCAGAACTCTGCAGGTCATCCTTCTTTTCTCTTCACATGACATACAAGTCACCGCTTTATCACTGAAAAAGTGCATGAGAAAGTTCAAATCATTATTAATTTCTGTTTAGAAACAGTATTTCAAAAGTAGCACTCATGTACAAACCTTCAATGCTCTCTCCCCCTACTTGTATTTGAAAACTTTGTACCTCTAGATAGACTTGCTAACAGAGTAATTCAGTCATGGAAGCATACCAGTTACTTGGAAAAAGTTCAGACATGCACACATACCTGAATGTGTGCATTAGGATGAATAGAGGCAGGATATCTCATGTTAGCTCAGGATAAGGGAACACAGACAAGCAGTAAAAATGAGTAGTTTTCAGGCTCTATACACCCTTTTGCTTTGCATTAACTTGTTTCTCTGTCACAAAATAAGACATTTACAGCAAAAATTACACAAACTTATTCTGGACCATTTCTTTTTGTTGGAATGTAATGTATTTTCACTGTTAATTATGTGACTTCAAAGATGAAGAGAGACCAAAAATTACACTGTAAAAGTACAAAACAATGAGAAAATCAGTAGAAGCAGCTCTAAAGCATACTTTTAGATTACCATGGTTTACAACTGATCAGTTTATATTACATATTTTTGAAAGACAGCCAACAAGCTGGTCCAAAGACCCAACAGTGTGCAAACTGTGAAAGTCTCCCTGCTAACATAACGCAGGTTTAACTGGAAAAGAAGAGAGAAAAAAAAAACAACAACAACAACAACAAAACAGTTTCAGAAGACACTGAAAATCACAGGAGTGAAAGCTGTGACAAACACAGATTTCTCATTCTAGGACTTTACAGGTTGAGAACAACACATAAACATTTGCCTATAGAGACTGAGGTTGTATGTCCATAGTTTATATGCACCATTAGCTTAGAAACTAAGATGAGAGCACCCTTCTTTTAGTATTACTAATACAGAGGATCCTTAAAGAAACAAGAGGTCACATATAGGCTACAACCACCTCAGGATCCTTTCAGGCCGTATGACTACTTGTTACCACACTGCACATTCAAAGATCTAACACACTACTATCCAGCAGTAATGGTTTTACACCCATTTGCCTCGCTCCATCTTGCACTTGTCTGGAAAGAGCTGGGAGTTTGGAGTTGGCATCCACCTCTGTTCCTTAACCACGGTGAGCTTGGTGTGGGTCACTCGTCCCGGCAGCTCCCCAAGACACATGCTGAACTGGGTTTCAGCTCCCATCAGCTCATAGCAGAGAAGGCAGAGCAATCCCACTGCCATTGCTGCTGATAAAAACCTTGCCTGTAATTTCTGTGCCTTAGCTTCTCTACTCCAATGCAAAAGGAATACTGCATATCATGTAAAAAGGCCAGAAAGTTAATTCAAAACTATAAAAGGCTACAAGGTCTCTCTGATACTGCAACAGTAACTTCAGAAATAACTATGATTTTCTCGGGGCTTTTGAAGCAGAACACTTCACCAGAAGCAAACGCACATCTTGAGATGCAAGCAGCTGCTCCAGAAGAGAAAAACTAGCTCCTTATTCTCTTCTCTTTTATTTTTACACAACTTGATTTTGAGAAAAACATTTGGGTTTTCGTTACCACAGGAGGGCAGGAGCATGTAACGCTACTGTGAATTTCTTCTTAGAGAGAGCAGAACAAACAGTGGGAGCTGGAATGCAGAAAGAGCCAAGTCAGAGACCCGGAGCGTGATGAAAATTCAGTCGTACCAGCGGAGTTAACTGCTTGTTAATGAAGGCGTATGCATCCCATCTGCTGACTACAGAAGAGCTGGAACGGTTTCAAAAACAGTCCAAGACAGGCATACCGTCAAATATATGATGCAAACGTGTGAGCCACACTCTAAAGTTTACCCCACCGATTTTGGCAGGGCTGAGTACAGACCCAGGCGCACAGGGGCACTGAGGTTGCAGGGTACGAACCACGTCCTTGCCACACGTTAACTGTCACTGCCCGTGGAGAATGGAAATCCTTCCAGTGGAATTTGTTTATTCATTAACTCTGATTTGAGAAGAAAGTTCTGGCTTGCACCCAACAGCTAATTGGTTCAACAAACAGCATCTCGGTTTAGAAGAAGAAAACACGATACCACAGTGAGAGCATGTAACTGAAACCTCCATATCTGTTTGGGTATGACTTAGGGCTTCTCAAAAGACCTGGACTGAAAAGAGACTGCTTTAAAAGACAACACAGGATACAGTTTAAATGAAAGAAATAGCTACCAACATTTATCTTAAGACTTGTTATTGGGAAGAGAGAAGAGAAATTACTACTGTAAAAATGTCCCTAATTATGACCTAGAACACAGTAGATTAATTTCTGGATGAAGCCACGGGAAAAAAAAAAAAAAAACAGGTTGTTGTATTTATTGTGTGAATTACAACTCATGGCTACAATATTTAAACTTTTGTTCCCTCCTAACTAGGCCTTCCACACACAATATGCTATAAAGAAAGATGTCAAACAGTTTTTTTAAATATTCCAAAAAGCAAATAGGTAGCCCACCATGAAAAACAAATATGATAACCTGAAATCCATCATCATCCACACGTTGTCAAGGAGTTCAAAAGAACTAAAGGGCCTTACCAAAACAAAATCTGCTGCACAAAGACAAGTTCCCAGGTATCTTAATTCATGCTATTTCCTAACATAAAATTCCCTTTTCATGAAAAGTAACCATCTAGAATTTTAAATTCAACAGAGCTCATGTAACTGCTAGTATTATAAAATTCTCTTTAACAGGAAATATTTTAGGTTTTGCAAGTACTGTACAATAGCCATTAGACTTTAAGAACTATTAAAAAAGTAATTGTCACAGATTTAGTATATTAACAAGAACATTTGAGCTGAGGCTTCATTTAACCCACCCAACCCTTCAGTAAGATAATTGTGCAAATCACTCTAAATTATGAATATTTTATAGGATTTTTCTTGGCTTTAGACCCTTTGACTGTACAATCATTTCTCAACAGGAAACATTTTTAAAAGTCATATACTCTAAGTGCTACGTCAGAAGCAACAGCAAAATGAGTTTTCATGATAAGTCCTTCATATTCTGCTGTGATCAGCATTTTGCAGGACTACACAGATGGATTCTCTGGTAGCCCTTCACTTCCTTGTTTAGGAGGTCATTTTTTTGCACTATTTCTTTTTATAAAGATCTACTTTTGACAGCTGTGGACTTTTGTTTACATATTAAGCCACCTGATGCCTCCAGGAGCCATACAGTTTGCTAGTGAAGTCATTTTCTCTCTGCTACACAGAGTGACTCCATGCAACTACAGCTCTAAACAGGAGCTGATATTTACAGCAATCTGCAAAAGACTCCTGTCTGTGCAGTTATAGTTATCCCTTAGAATTAAAAGAAATGCACAGTTCTGCTTTTCTGCAGTGGAGGGGGAAGGGGAATATAAAAAAGCACAAAGCTCTAACATCACAATTTCAGAAATACAACTGTTCATCTAATGAAGAGATTAACGATTATGCAATTATTTCCTTGCCTTGGACTGCTGAAGGTTGATGGGAGGGTTGTTGACAGAAGCATTGAGAGAGATTATAGGATTTTTTTATTTTTTTTTTTTT
The DNA here is from genome assembly GCA_035583185.1 of Anabacerthia variegaticeps. Taxonomy (NCBI): domain Eukaryota; kingdom Metazoa; phylum Chordata; class Aves; order Passeriformes; family Furnariidae; genus Anabacerthia; species Anabacerthia variegaticeps. The sequence continues at coordinate 25,996,746 of JAWWEW010000166.1, read as the reverse complement.
TTTAATGAGGATGGAATAAACTCCAGTATTTTGCTAGATTAGTTCTAACATGAAGAAAAAAATAAAAGTGCAGCTGAGAACCTGAACCTTTCCATGGCACAATGCACTTTACTCAGCACCTGCAGTTGCACTGTATGCAGAGCTTTAGCCAATTATCTACAAATTTACTACAACCTTCACTATTGTGCTATACAATGACACACCAAACCAATTTCTTTTGTTAAAAAACAATCTATGCAACAGGTAGAACAGTAAAAAAAAGCATTTGTTTTGCTTTAAGTATTTTGACACAACATAAGTATTTCACCCCATGATAATTCTCAATAACCACGATTAATGCTGTGTATTACAAAACTTACAGCATAAAAAAAATTACAACAATGAGAAATCTTATTATACAGAAGACTGGACAGTTCACATGCTATAATTACACAGACTATCACTACTGCCAGTCACAGGACAGACGCCTCATAAAGAACAGAGAGCAACATCCCTTGTTTGCAAAGATTTAGATGCCTAGGACACAGGTGAGAGAAAGGAAAAGAGAAGTCTGACTTCGCACAATCACTGCTACACCTCGGCTACAAACAAGTATCAGGCCCTGGTCATTTTGGCTGCCAGTCAGGTATTTCTTCATGAAAGTCATAAATACACTTATTTTTCTTCCCCGTCTGCACAACATGCCAGACCAATGGATTGCTCTGACCATTCAAACTGTCATGAAACAACTCTGCAATTTCTGATTTAATAGGAAATGCTACTAGGATGGAGATGCTGAAAACAGAGATCTAAATACAACAGCAAATCCTAAAGTGGTTTTGCCTTTTTTTTTTTTTGAGATACTAAACCAACATTATCTGTAATATCTAATGGATAATTAAAATACATATATATCTATATAGAAAGTATAGATATACTACAGCTTAGGGTTCTCAGGTCGAGGGTTCAAGATTTTCTTTATTCTTTCACATAACATTATTTAACCTTGCATTTTCACACCCATCACTACAAATAACTGTTCTAAACTTCTAGTAGATGTAAGTTTTTGACAGGATAAGTGTTAAAAATACTGTATTATAGTAATACATATGTTGTTTGCAGTACTACGCAGAATACTTCATATGTAAGTGAATCATCAATCATCATATAGAAGTTCTAAGTAAATTTAAGATTCTTGCAATACTATCTCTTACTGTTTCAGAAAACTGTTTTCATAACTTAAATTCTAACAATGAGGTCATTAAGCTTATCCTTAACCTGAGTAACTACTACTGCTTAAATACATACAAACAAGTGCAAAAGTGACAAGCTACTAACATCAGATATAACAAAAACATATACTAACACTTGATTTAAACAGAGCACCCTTGCTGCAGTTCTCACACATCAAACCACATAAGACAGGGCGAACCCTAGGATTAGAAACGATTAGCAAAAAATAGAAATAATAGTTTCATGTACTACCCTGCCCAAAATTTGACACGCTACATTAATAACAAGACTATAGCCACAAGAAATTTATTCACATCTTTAAAAGCTGGCATCCTGTGATGATACTAAAAAGTCTCTATGCATCTACTGATCACTAAAGTCAAGTACGTGATACTAATCACTGCTCTCTTTAACAATCCTGTAAAGCAAACTTTCGACAGACAGGTGATGGCAATCTGCCACCAGTTCCCAAAAAGAGTGTCTGCTTTCAGTCACATCACTGTATTGACACTTTCAGAGGAATTTGGGGGGCTTCTGGCATAGTTAGCAATAAGTCGTCATAACGAGCATTTCAGCACCAAAACAATGGTGGCACAATATTTCACATTCCTTATGCACAAAATACTCTCAGAGACATCCACAGGATTTCTGGAATTAATGCAAAACCAAATCTCAAGCAAACATGTTTTGCAAGCCCAAATATAGTGAGTTTAGAAATAGTTGGTGAAAAACTGCTCAAGCTCGAATTTCTTTTTGCCTCCAAGTGCATGTATCAACCTGTGGGCTGAAAGGAGTGGGAGACTAGAACATGGCTAAGTTAAAATTGCACCTCATCGCAAACAGGCTTCACTATTTAATAAAGATGCACTTCAGAACCCCTCCGAAGCAATACCAACCGAGAAAAAGATCTGTGCTACAGAAAGAACCTACTTTAAAGCCTAGCAGTCAAAGCAGTGAGTGAATTGAGATGTGCTGCAATATTTATGCAGCCATTATAATGCAAATAGCTAAGGTATTAGAAAGGCTATTTGCATTGGTGCGCGGCCCCTTCAGTCTACGTACAATGCCAACAGAAAGAACAATTAGGATGCATGCATAACAAAAAGCCTCCGACCACAGGGTAGGCAGGTCCACTGAACCGGATACAATATCCACGGGATCAACAGGGCTCCATGGAAATACTGCCCGCTGGATCACACCATACATCTTGTTCATACTTAGAATATGGAGCGTTCTTAGACACAAAAGCACGTAGAGGATTAGCATGGCAAGGGGAAGAGCGAGCTACAACCAATTTAATGCGAGCACCAGTGGCATGTTTCACAGGATGAGCAATGGGTCTGAAGCACAGCTCCTCTCTGCAAAACACCACCACCAGACAAGCAGCAAACTTTCAACCAGGCTCAAGAGTAATAAATGAAAACCAGGTACCTACTTCCCTGTGGTAAAAAAATACTCTCCACCACTTGTTGTAACAGAAAGGGTGGCGGGCATGCAAACTAGGATCCAATGTACATGCACTCTGAGAACAGACTATGCTTTCACAGAGAAAGCAAAAAGCAAACAAATAAGTTCATGTATTTGCTTTTTTGTTTGTTTGGTTTTTTTTTTAACATGCAAACACCTTAATGGCAAAACAATACTAAAAGAACCAAGTATATAGGCATGCCAGATTGTTTTAAAAAGTTCTTTGACAGTTCATCCTAGTATTTATCTACACCAATTCACAGCCTGCTAATACATTCTCATGCTGGTCAGTATGTCAACAATTATATGATGGGCTCTGTTGTCCCATATATTTCTCTTGCAGAGCAATGCAGATAGAGTACTTCTGACGCTGCAACAATCTTAAAACAGTCTAAAATTACTACGTGGTATAAAATCACTTTTTAAAAATTGATTATAAACTGTACATAATTCCCGTAAAAAATACATTACCTAGATGTTAACGATGGAAAAATCCTTAGCAATTAAAATGCCCTTTTCATCCAGAGACCTGGATATGCTGAAAATGCCTTTATTGAACCAAATCTGATGTTGAAGAATTCCCAGATTTAACAGTACGTGATGTGTATTTCACAACACAGTCAAGGCTAAGCAATGCAGCAAAAAACAAGCAAATTGAGGGCAACGGCTCATACTGCAAACATTACCTGCTTATTATAACAACCTGTTACATTTTATCCCAGTCCATTCTGTAACACAGCAAGACCACTGTATTAAACAGGCCAGACTATGTCAGCCAGTACAGTTTTCACGTAAACAGGGGTTCTTTTTATCTGTACAATCAGATATAACTGGCTGTTTAATCTTCAGTACCGCGTCCTCCCCAGCCCTCTCTCACACACACAAACCCACCAGAAAGGGAGAAACAGAAATATCTTCTCTGAGATACAGTTGCAGGCAGTAAAAATAAATACAAGGTATTACGACAACAGAGTGGAAAGCAAGCCCCGCTTCAATTAAAAGAGCATCCACAAAGCTGTCGCACAGAAAGATGAAACGAAAAGCAATGAGCCTCGAAGCATTTTGGGTGGGAAATGCCACTAGCCAAGCAGGCGGGAGGGTAGAGTGGGCTGGACGTGGGTACACTTTCCTGGCTGTGGCTGGGAGCTACCCTGTACCCAGGCAAAGCACAGACCCACCCAAAATTCAGTGCTAGGAGGGCAGGGGCGAGGGGGGCATCGGACTGAGCCATCCCAGGGGCTCAAACGGGCCATGGAAAGGGGCAAGTGCCACCTTCCCCTCCTGAACACACAAGTTTTCATCCTTCTTCAGCCAAGAACCTGCTGCTAGAGAGAAACGGCTCCTTATCACCCATCCAAATTCTCCATGACAGCATTCTGAAACCACTGAGATCCCTTAATGCAGTTTTATTTTCCTTATTATCAGATTAAACCTTCCCAAAAGAGAGCTTTGTTATTTACTGGGCTTCCCTCAGCCCTGTCAAGAAGGCATCACAAAATGTGACCCTTCTCATTCAAAATACTCAGAAGACACTCTGGCAGCCCTAATTGAATTAGCACACACGGGCACATACATCCATCCATTCCATGGGTGCCTTGTATGGGTCGGCAGCTGGCAAGGTGGCAACTCGGGGCTGCCACGCAAACCCTGCTTCAGCAGAAACATTCTTTTCTAGAAAGCCACAGCCAAGTAACAATCAATCCGAAGGTTTCCTAAAAGGCACACGCACAGCAGTGATCTTCCGAGCAATTAATTTCTGTACATAGGCTAACAGTGCAGGAAGACAGCTGGAGAAAAATATTCCTCGTCCGAAGGAATCCCCTCAATCACACAAAATTCCTGGAGGAGAATACACCCGTCAGTGCGATTCAAGTGTCAACATAACAAAGGAACGCCCCTCCCAGCACCTCCTGCCTTACAGATATGTCACGCTGGAAAGGAAAAACTAGACCGGGAACAGCAGCTATTCGCAATCAGCGCTGCTCATCGACCCTACCCTTGCCATCACCCCTGAGAAAAAATGCTGGGGGTTGTTTAACGTTTCTAGAAAGAGCAGATAGAGGGACGTGGAGGAAGACAGCATCCTCTTTGAGGATCCCTCGGTATTCCTCAAAGGAAGGCTGTGGACACAAAGGAGAGCTTTGTCTGGAATCATCTTTCTGTGTTACAAGATTACATATAAAATTAGTTTTGCCTGATGTACATGTTTTGCCTTGCCACACGTACAGAAATGCTGACAGCTGACAAACAGCCCAAAATTAAAGGAATCTGGCTTCAAATTAGTACAATAATCTCCCATTTTACTCATCCAGAGCAAAGAAGAATTACATAGAGAACCAAAATAGCCAAATCCAAATCATTCAATGGGAATTAAGAGGATAAGAGTGTTACTAAAATTAAAATGTATGCACAGCAGTGTAATAACAAATTCATAAGATACAGTAAATCTTTCCCAAAACCAGGCTAGGATTACATCAAGATCACCAAACAACATATGCCCGAAATATGGCTGTAAATAAGTGTGATTTAATTTGACCACCACCTACTTCAAGCCCTTGATTTTATAAATAGAAGTATACCATAATGACTAGTGATTTTTAAAAAAATAAAACCACACACAGAGTTTAGAAGGTAAAAGAAATACGTCAAGTCAAATGTGCAAACAAGAAACAGTAGAAAATTAAGACCCTGAAGGTAATTACTAAAACCCCCTTAATTTCTATTTTGATAGTCAAAAAAAATCCTGATCTAGTACTGCAGCAATGACAATACACACAATTACAACTCCTTGATCACGCATATTCTGCCTCAAAAGTGTCTGCACATGTGCAGAACTGAATGCTTCCATAGTCCCATCTCAAATACACAACTTAAAAATTACCAGTACTGTTTCAGTACTTCACAATTGTCTCCTCACACGTTGTGACTTTTTATTCCACGTCCGTACCTGCTCCTAAATAAGATGGGCAAGTCAAGCAGCGACCCAGCTTCACCAAACTTCAGTTCTGCTGGATTTCTGTACAGCTCACACCCAGCCGCAATTCAATTCAACACACACAGACACACAGAGACGTTCACCTTACTGAGGTTACTACAGATTTTGGGGCACTCCGCAGGGAAAGGCACGTACAGCTCGGTGAAAACGCCTTCCAGAGCCACAGACCCACGCGGGAAGCTGTCACACCGCTTCCCTCCGTCACACCTCTCTGCTTTAAACGCCGGGGGAATCACCTGGCTAGACAGGGAGGCGACTTTGGAAGGGAGGCTGTGTCGCTGCGGCTCCCCCGGACCGGCCACAGCAGGGACACACCGCGGCGGAGCGGGAGAGGAGCCCCGCGGGGGTGCGGGACACGGGGGTGCGGGGTGCGGGACAGGGGCAGCCGTGCCCACCCCCGAACGCGGGCGATCCCCCCGGCCCGGAGCGGCACCGCCTGTGCGCACCCCGCGCCCCCCGGGCTGGCCCCGGTGACCGGGAGCGGAGGGGGGCAGGAGCGGCGAGGCTGAGCCGGGGGGTGCGAAAGGAGCTTCCTCCTTTCTGGTCCGCGCTGTTGTTGTTGTTGTTGTCGTGCGGTCGCTGCCCCCGCCCGGCGCAGCTCGGCGGGCACCCCGGCCCGGCCCGGCCCGCCCCACCTGCCCCGGCCCCGCCGACAGGGACACGGACCCACGGACCCCCGCACCGCCCCGCACCGCCCGGCCCCACCTGCCCCCCGGCCCCGGCCCGGCCCGCCGCCTTTGTGCCCGCGGCCTCCCTCCGCCCGCTGTCACCGCCGCGCCCCGCACCGTGCGGCTCCGCCATCCTCCCGCGGCGCTCCCGCTCCCGGCTCCGCTCCCGCTGCCGCCCGGCCCGGCGCGGCGCGGCCCGGCCCTGC
>JAWWEW010000166.1:25960769-25990098 GCA_035583185.1 Anabacerthia variegaticeps | reverse complement strand
GCAGTGGGGTGTGCTGTGCGGGAGTGGGGTGTGCGGGAGCAGAGCTGTGCGGGGTGTCCTGTGCGGGCTGTGCGGGAGCAGAGCTATGCGGGCCTGTGCGGGGCGGGAGCGGGAGCGAGCCAGACTGTGCAGGCTATGCGAGAGCGGGGTGGGCTGTGCTGTGCGGGAGTGGGGCCGGGCGGAGCGCGGTGTGCGGGGCTGTGCGGGAGTGGGGCCGGGCGGAGCGGGGTGTGCGGGGCTGTGCGGGCGTGGGGCCGGGCGGCGCGGGGTGTGCGGGGCTGTGCGGGAGTGGGGCCGGGCGGAGCGCGGTGTGCGGGGCTGTGCGGGCCGTGCGGTCCCCGCCGCGGCGGCGGTCGCGGCCCCGGCGCTGTGTCTGCCCCGCTCCATCCCGTCCCCGCTGTCCCCGCGGCCGGAGGGCAGCCCCGCACGGGCACCCCGCACCGCCCGGGGAACCTGAATTAAAGTATTGCAACAAACGGGAAGTGTTTCCCTGCCGTTCCTGCAGTTTAGCCGGAGAGTTTGCCCCCAGCACAGGCAGGGTCAGAAAGCCTGATGCACTGAGTTCGTATGAAGTGCTGTATGTTCTTGCTCCAAGTCACCTTTAGGTGCTGAGGCATTGCCAAAGAGATGGACCAGGGGGCTGTGACATTCCCGTGTTTCCTTTTGAGATAAAATCGGGGCTGTCCCCAGTTGGCAACACATATCCCTTGCCAGGGATGTGTGGGAGCTGCAAGAAATGGCAGCAGCCATGCAGAAGGTGACAACCGTACCTCTAAGTAGACAGCTACACTCACGTGTGGCAGAGCATCTCTGATCAGTCGTCCTGTGATTTTGGATGGGATTTAAAAGCAAGTTCTTCGACAACTTGTTATAACAGATCTTTCAATATTTTGCTGAGAAAGGTTTAGCTTTTTAATGCTAAATTCTCAGGTGGTTGCAATCAGTTCCCCTTTCAAGCCTAGATGTATTCTGCACTGCAGTAGAATCTTACCTTTCTAATTTCTAAAGCACATTCAAGCTAGTTGGTCTCAGTACCCGCTGGTCTGGACTGGTCCCACTGGCTCACATTTGAAAGGAACAGCAGCCACCTCAGCTGAATCAAAACCATTTGGGGGCCGTTTCCACATCACATAGTCAAATCTGAGTATTCGCTATTTTCATCAGGTTTTTTACAACTTTTGGCAACCATCTAGGCTCATTTCAGTGAAACAAGGCTATCCACATTCAGTTTTTTGGGTTCTGCCAATTTCCTCTGTGTGACTCTTTGGCAAACCAGGCAGTTCAATGTGGTTACATGGGGTTTTACTAATAAATGCTGGACAGCATTAAAAGCAGAATTGACTTTTGGCATATTGGGTCACAGGGCAGAAACTAAGTGTAATTTCCTAGTGGCAATATTTCTTACAATGACTGAATGTTTATTTGCTGTTATTACTCAGTAAAACTTTAGTGTGGACAGTGCAAAGCCCTCTACAAGACATGGAAATACATGCTTTGCCTGGAAAGCTTGGAGTCTGAAAGAAATGTTTCTCGTGTGACTTATTTGAACACACTCTTCTTATTCAAAGACCATAATGTGTATCCATCACATGTATCTGGATGTTTTGTTGACCATGTACCTTTACATTTCTCAGGCTCCTTGTGTGCAAAGTGCAACTGCCCAGTTACCTTAGCATTGAAGTATTTACAAAGGATACATGTTACTCTGGTTCTGTTAGAGATTCTACTTCTGTTTCTACTCACTTTGCTTTCAAAAATACGATTTGAAATCCAAAAAAATGTTACTTAACCCTGATTTGCTCTTTTCATGACAACACATGAAACTGAAAAGCTGATATAAAGCAGAGCAGGACAATTGTCACTATATGAGGAATCAGTCAAGAAATTTACACTGGTAACTCCACCCTTCTGCTGCAATCCCTTAAATATGTCAAATGAGATTAGACCGATACTGTGGTAATACTTGTGCCAACAATCAGAACTAACAGACGTTTTTGCAAAGGCAGAATTCATACACACAAGATTTGTTTTTAATCTGCACAAATGGAGTAGTTAATTTTATACCCTCCTACTGGATGCTGGAAAGCTCAGCTCTAACCAGCTCCCAGTATCCATCAGCACTGTTTGTCCCCAGATCTCACTGGCACAGACCTTTCCCAGTGCAGAAGGCAAGTATAAGTGTCACAATCCTTACAATTATTAGTTAAAGGTCTCTCAGGATCAGGAGACTATGCTGACAGACCCATATTTTGAACCCTGTGGTACTGTGACTGACAACCTCTCAAGATAACTCTGCAGACAGCAAGTCAGAGGTTCCTCAGTCTTCACTGCCCCAGAAACCCCAGAGGACTCTGCAAGGACCTGGAATTACTGCCCTCCACACTTAAATGAACAGGAGAGGAAATACAATTAATGAGCATAACCTACGTGCGTACAGGTTTTGAATTAAGGTTTCAATGGCAATTTTATTTGCCCAATTTTTAAAGGCTTAGCTTGGCTTTGTAGTTCATAATGTTCCTACATCACCTGTAGCATTTTCTCTGTTCCTAAAAAGGACAACTGTCAGTGCAGGATCATGCAGCTTCACAGCACCTCTGTGGGTCATCAGCCATGCTGGCACCTTTGTATGTCCAACACAGACTTCTGCCCCATTTACTCCAAGAGAAGCAGCAGCAGGGGACTGTTATCCTCCATCTAGACCAGCAGCGGAGGGGGATGAGTGTTGGAATTTGGATTATTCAGTGGATTCGTAAGACCATTCCTAAGGCTATTTAGTATTTACACAGTTGTTTCAAGCATATTTCTACAAAGTAGTGTGATTTATTAAGAGCTAGCTCTTACACAATGAACTAAAATAAAACAATTAATTAGTTAAGCTTGCTTAAGCCGACCACAAGATCAATCTAGCCACTTCAGAATCATCTTAGACTGAATTCAGATACCTCTGATATAATAGTCCCACTTGCCTTTTCTTAATTTAGTGGCTGGCAGACTAATGAATTGACCCTTTCTCTCTTGGTCATGTGGCCTTTTCACTACCTCCTCCCAACTGTAAAATTTTTGTCATCTAACTACAAGAAAGCCTGCTCTCCTCCCCCAGGCAGGCAGCTGCTGCTGCCTCGTCCAAGGACACTCAGCTCCAGTCGTTTCTGTACCGCGGGCTGGGGCAGACAGCACAAGAGGCAAATTCTTTGCTGGCTGAGCCAACATGAAGGCCAGCCTCAGGGAAGCTCTGTTTCACTTCCAGCTCTGCAAGTCAGGATGTCCCAGTGAGCACAGCTCGTTGGGCCCCTTTCCACCCACGTACCCCTCTGCTCTGCCCTGTGTGAGGCTGCTTCCCACAGCTCTCCCCTGATAGTCCATTCCCTTCCCTGACCTCCGCTTTCAGACTTGGATCACCTGTTCCTTCTCCAGGCTGTCTCTCCTTCCTTAAATTCCAACAGGGCGTCCAACTTTGGTTCCCTAAGCCAGGTCCTAGTTCAGTCTCTTTTTAGGTTCTTCATGTCACTGCCTGTCCCCCGACCTTCCATGCCCTTCCTTCTTGTTTCTTGTACTGGCAAACTGAATTCTGCCAGTTCCTTACCAGCTAGTCTCAGCATAAACTACTCTAAATCCCAGTTTCTTGTTCTTTGTGTATCTCAATCTCCCTCTATCACATCTCAAACTCTATGTTCCCTGCCCTAGGTTTTTATCTTCTCATCTACACCTCAGTCTATACAGACCTTCCTGCCCTATCCTATCCCTTTCCCTTTTGAGTCACTGATTTACTGTAAGTTTGGTTTCAGTCTCTTACCCAAGGTTTGGAATGCGTTTAGTTATTCTGGGGGAGAGAAGCATGTTTTGATGGCTGATGGCACAACAAAGCCCACTTCATTTTGTGAGCATCATATCCATAGTGTATGCCTTTGTCATTCTTTTCTATCTGCCCCTGGAACGTCACCTTGGCTCAACTGCCTTTGTTGTAAGTATACAAAAACCAGGAGTGCTGAACCAGTTGGCACGACTCAGAAGTTGAAGGGGAGAGAAGAAAGCACAGAAACCATACCTGGGGGATACACATGGACAGTCAGAGCCCTTGTCAATGTCTAGAAGCTGATATACCAATGGAGTGTCTGACACCAAGCTCCGTCCCATGGAAAACAGAGACTGCCCCACCAGAGCAAAAGCTTCTTCTTGGGAGCCTTTGCAAAGAAAGATGCAAAGAAGGGGAACCTCAAAATGTGGTTCTCTGTTGAAGGACTACAGTAGAGTAAGATGTTGCTATTTTTACTCTCTGTTCCTTTTATATGTGCAGAGCCAGGTCTGCTTAGTTGAGTGACAAGAAGTTATTTTTGCTTTTTTCCCCAGTATTTTTCCTACAAAGCAAATGTATGATAAAAGAGCCGAGTACCTATGTTCTTGAAAACTAGCAGCATGAATTAGGGCTGTAGGACTTCATGTAAAAAACAGTTCTGGTCCTGCCAGCTTCAGCTTTCAATTCACTAGCCACCAATGTCTGTTAGAAATTTTTTAAACAGGATTCCTAGGTCTTACAGGAGCTCTCCCAGCTGCAAAGACAGGACATACCAACACTAAAACAGCACATCCAGAATGCCATGCATAAAGTTATTTTCTCTTATTATATGCACACAAACTTTCTCCAGAACGCGTTGTGTCCTAACTGTCCCAGGGCCAGCAGATATTCAGTTTATTTAGTGCAAGGGAAAACTGCAAATCCAGCAGGCTATCAAGAAGCTAATCTTCAATTATACAAATGGAGAGTCAACCAGTTCAAACAATTTAACTTTCAAAGTCAACATACAAACAACAGAAACAAGCAAGAGCTTTTTCATTCACAACAGACAATAAACCATATTTTTTTAGTGTAGCTATTCTAGACAGAATAGTATCAGCTGCTAGAAACTCCTACTTTTCTCTGCAGTGGAAGACGGGGCAAATTAAAGGCTTCAGTTGCCTGTACTTTGAAAGGGGAGAAAGGCCAGAATGAAAAACTCAGTTAAACTGAAACAGATGCTGATTATTCCAGCTCCAGTCAGGACATCCCTAAAGAAACCAGCCTTTCTTGACTTCATTCTTCTAGTACTTGTAAATCCATTTCTGACATCCCAGGGTAACTCAAAAGGACAGAGCAGGATCCAACAGGACATTCTGCACTCTGGTACACAAGCTTCAAGTTTGCTGCTCAGGTTTGCAGCACTTGAATTTCAGCAGGCACACAGCCTACTGAGGACTAACCATGTCCAGGACTAGTATAACTCCTGCAGCTAAGGGACAAGAGGGGATGCGTATTCACAAAAGCTAGTTTAAATCTACAGAGGTTGAGCTTTGTCTGTAGGCAATAAGATAAGACTGTGCTTAGGCACTCTGAAACATAATCTGAAGAAATCACTTTTTCCATTGACCTCATTCAGACCCTGGGGAGTTAAGCTTTCCAAGGGAAAAGCCACTTCCTTCCCAGGAAAGTGCATTCAAGTCTAAGTGGCTCTGGGTTCACCAGCTTTTTACATGCCACACATTGCTTTTGGACTCGGATGCTGCACGAGTGCTGTGGGTCTGTGTGCCTGCAGGTGGTACAAGGCATCTCCTACCACGGTACCTGTTTCACTTGGCTCTCGTGTCGGTCTTCTAAAACTAGCTGGCACCAATAATCTGGTATGGTGTGGCTTAGATTTCATTTACACTGCAAGTCATTTCATGCCTTCAAAGGTCCATGAAGATTAGTACCAGGCTGACTGGTATGGCATGGTATGTAGGAATGCGAGTGTAGCCCAAGTTTTCCTCTGCTGAACTTCATACAAGGGCATATCCTGACTCTGTTCCACATAAAAGAGGGAGCAGCCTTCCACTTCCCCCTATTGCTCTCTGATCTTCCAGTTCTCAACAGTCACAACAGAGTGGCAGTGTAGCCCATCCTTCTAAGGAAAAGCCTGACAACAGCCAGTTCTGTACTGTATCATTTTCAGCTGATAAAGGTGTGAAGCCAAAAGAAGGAGGCTCCCACGGCAGCCAAGAAAGGGGAAAGGTCTCTGGGAGTGGTGGCCCCAGGAAGGCAGAACAATTTTATTACAGGTTTTTTTGAGATTACTGTAAACAACTCAACTGGGTCCTAAAAGGGACTGGGAGCGGCCTCACGTCCATGCTGAGCTGTGTAAAACAGCTGCCCTGTGCCCAGGCACGTATCACCGCCCGCAGGTTAGCCAAGGGCACAGGCAGAAGCAGTTTTACTCGGGATTACATCTTGTCACTGCTGCAAGCTCTGCTGTCTGAAATGTGCAAGAAGATGAAGATCGGCTGAATAGGAGAGTTCCCAGGAAAACAAACAAACAACCCTCATTGACATTCCCACAAAGAGAAAAATATTCTTTTAAAGTAGCCCAAGAAGAAAAAGTTGAGTTTGAATAACATATTTGCCTTTTGGTCTTAATAGCTGCAGCTCTGCTATTTTCTCTTCCTCTTCCAGACTGTCAGCAGAGAATGAGTGTTCTTCTAGAGCCAGGGATGGATTCCCTGAGTGGTGATAAATAGCAGTAAAGCCTGAAGTCAATTCCATATTGAAATCCTAATATAAATTGCTCTTTCCTGCAGAAAAGAGATGGATAAAAAATAAATCAGAAAATAGTATGTAATGAGTAATCTTACAGTTCAGTTAGAGGAAGTGAAAAGAACAACCCCAACAGTGATGCTGCCTCAGTCAGGGAGCCAGGCGTTATAAGGAGTACACCTGTAAAGTTTCAGGAGGATTTCTTAAAAAAAACCCAAAACCTAGAAACCAGATAATTCAGGTGCAGATAGATCTTCCAAAAGGGCATCATGAAACTCATTCTGAGCCATGAAAAGAAAGCAGAGTGAGTGCCAGCAGCCCAAATATTTACTATTATTATGCTGATACAATTATTATTGAGGTGGTGATCCTATCTGTGCAGGGGACTGTGCAAAAAGAGTGTTCCAATTCTGAGGCTGAAAGCTAATGTAAGACCAGAAAAATGACACACATTTTTCACAGATGCAGGAAGCATGAGGAAAGAAAAGCAGTCAGCATGCTGCCAAATTATCTTATAGGCCATACAGACAAGGAGAGTGTTGGAGAGATCCCTGAAGGATTATTTTTTCAACACACGTTAATAAGGGGCTGGTTGCAAGGCTGGGAGGAAGCACAGAGCTATTTCAAATGGTAGCGAGTAGGCAGTGGAACTGGTCATCACAAGCTGATCTCAGGAAAGAGCTGACATCCCAATAATACTCTGGAACAGATGAACAGGGATGGGCTAGGGAAAGATGGGTCTTGAAGAGGAAGGCATTTAGCACACACAAAAAAAGAGAGAGTTAGTAGACAGAAAAGAAAGAAGCAACACAGAGCAACAGGCTAAGAACAGTCCTGCATTGTGAGGACAAGGGCTTGGTTATTCAAGAGTTTTCTTTCCCTCTCTTGTTTCTCAGGGGGAGGAGCAGTGTTTCAAGGGAGAGTAATACAATCATTTGTCTGTGTTAGGAGATTTATGGTTTGACTTTACCATGTGTTAAAATATTGACTCTCTTTCTAACATATGCTTTAAATATTGACAATAGCTTTTCTATATAGAAGACTGACTTCTGCATACAAAAGGTGGGACTTCATAGTAGGATCCAGAGAGGCTGAGTAAAACCAAAATCACGCAAGTGAAGCACAAGTCTTGAATTTTTTCCACTCAACTAAACAAAGATAGCAAGAGAGGCACTGAGCAGTGTGTGGCAGTAAGAAGCTGGAATAATTAAACAATAATATGACAGACAGTGCATTTACGGGCAATTACAGCATGCCTCTGCTGGCACTCCAAGGCACAGGGCCAAAGACTTAAGCAATTCAAACCACACAAGTAGAGCGGTAACCTCCTAGAAATGCCAGGGTAGAGCATTTGGCCTGGGAGCCCAGAGTGGGACTTACACGTAATCAGGTCTCTGCATTTACCAGGTGTTGGCCTGTCAAAAAGCTGCTTTTGTGTCCCTTGGATAATACATTTCCAGGCACTTTTACATATGTAGCAGTGAAAGAAAAATCTTCATGCTGAATAGGGACGTCTCCCTCTTCTTACCATTTGCATATGGCTTGAGGATCCCACTGCTTTAAACAACAAATTTGAAACAAGTATATTCAGAAAGCTCAATTAAAAGAAATCACTTGTCTGTCAACTCCCTTTCAAAAACAAGGACTGGGTTAAACACAAGCAATCAAGCTTCAGGCTCTGAAGGCATTTGAGATTTCCTCAGGGAGTCACACCAGGCTTTCTGCTCCCCGACTTATCCCACCCACTAAATCCAAACCACCTTCCTCCTCCTGTCTCTAAAGTTGGGCTCTGTGTCCCATGGTACCACTCAGCAGCTTAAGGCGACAACTGCATGAAATCTGCACCTGTATTTCTGAAAGCATTGGTATGCACTGTTCAACACAGTCACAGTCATGCTGGTACACTGCATTTCTGATCTTGTCAGCACAAACAGAGGTGAAACAAGCTCTAGATTTTTAGAAAAGAAAAAAGAGAAAGAGATCTGAGTGGAAAGCAAACACAGATCAGGTGCTGTTAAAAGCTTCTTAAACTGTCAACAAAGTATTTACTTAAACTCAGTAGAGAAAGTCACCTTCAAGATACGTAGCTCTCATCAAAGTGGCTTTATTTTTAAACACCCTGTCTGGAGCTACATCATTATACAGGACTCTGAACCAAATTTTTGTTTTTTAAAGTAAGGATTCCAGACTTTCTTGTTATACAGAAAACATGGAAAACATGAACTTGAAAGGCTCAAAAAGCAGAAGGAAAATAAAAAGCATTTAAAACCAAGCCCCATAAACAAATGGGACTGGCAACATTGCTTCACCTAAATGCTTTTTTCTTCTACTTAGTAGGAGATGTTTCTCAAGACTTGAAATAAGTGTTGTTTTGTATCTGCAGGGCTTTCAGCAAGTGGCTGCCAAATTACGAAACCCTCTGGATTCCAGCAATGCACATCTCTGCTGTCTGCTGCACTCAGAGCATCTGAGAAGAGGAGGAGGAAAACAAGCTTATCATTTATAAAATTATTGCTGGTTTGTGGTTGTGAGGCTCTCTGCAGTGTACAAGAATAACTTGTTTGTGACATCAGTGAAGTAAGGATGTGCAACCCAGAGCGTGTTGTCCTCTCCGTGGATACCACACTCACGTTTGCTCTAAGGTTGGGTTTTATCTGAAGGTCAAGTCTCAGGACTTGGGAAGCTGAATACCATGGGGACACAACTTGAGACCTGGGCATCATTGTGCTGCATGCAAGGACTGTCTTGTTCTGACTTCTCCAGCCACGTGGGGTGGCACCATGATATTGTACTGACTGAGCACAGACCCACTGCAAGTGAATAGTGTTTTTTCCCTGATTGAAGGGTTTTGGCAAATAACTTTCTGGCAACTAGAAAGGTCCATGAGAGACATGAGCATATGTTCGAGTTGTTGATCTCAGAGGCCAAAAATGGCAAAAAAAGGGCTATAACTATGCTTTTTTTTAGCAGAGGAAACGATTTGATCTCTCACCTGTAATTAGAAAAGTCACAGCTTCTCCTGTTGTTTCTTTTCCAACAAAACATGGCAAATTAGGTCCTCTATGACATGCTTTTCACTCCTCTTAAGAATAGCTAATACCACTCTAGGGAATAAATCAGCCTTCCTCAAAACTAAATACAGTCCTGTTTTTAAGACACTTAGAAAAGTAGGATTTTAAGCTGCAGACAATGCCCTTGCCTCTCTCCTTTCTCTCATCTAGACCTCCCAGTCCTGAAGGTGGTAACTGCAGGGTTTTTTTCCAACGGAAAGAGGTGTCTTAAAAGCAGACTTACAAGAGACTGTTGAAAACAACCTCCACAATCACACTTGTCCCAGTGCTATCAGCTTTCTAAATAGGCTGCCTAGCTGGTATTTGAGTAACTAAGAAAATGGGCTTAGTATAGGATGCCAGACTCCACTTCTCAGTCACTAAAATGCTCAAGTAACAAACTGAGTTGACCATTGTTTCTTATCACCAAGCAAACAAATCACATTGGCAGGAAAACTGCTTGGAAAGTGATTCCCTACATGACTGAGATGGGCTTCAAATGCCAGTCCTCACATAATGCTGGACTCCCAGTAGTCATTGGCACTGTGAAGGACACTGGCAAAAAACCTGTCCTGCAATTTGATTTACATTATCCTGCTTTCACTTCATTTCTGTTGCTCCACAGGCCATATTTGTTACCACAAGGATAACTCTTGGTTTCACAGTATGAAATTTTCAGTCACAACTGGCTGTCTTTTTTGTTCATTTTCAGCCACAGCCATATTTAAGATGCTGGGTTGTTTTTTAAAAACAAACAACAGAAAACTACCAAATTACTGATCTGCAAATTGCACTTACTGTTTAAAAAGCCCTGCTCTACAAACATGCATCACAAATCGGTCCCTAGTCCTTTCCCTTCCAGTCAGTACGAAATACTAATTGGCACATGGACACATCAGACAAAGGATCTCTTCCCATTGAAATTAGTGGGAATGCTTCTGGGCACTTCAAAGGGTAGAGAAGGATGTCCCAAGCAAGCATGTCCATTTCACAGCCTCATCAATGCCAATTTTCTGACCTGAAAGCGGAATATGTGAGTAACAACAGAAAGGGCCCATTTCTGTGCTGCCCGGGACCAATCCAGAAGTGTTATCTTTGGCCAGCTCCACAAAAGGCAGGAAGGAGGAGACCCACTCTCACCCTCGGCGGGTTCTGCTGGCCTCCAATCCAGCACCAGGCGAGGTGGAAGCGGGTTACCTGAGGGACCGTCCGCTTCCTACTCTAGGTTGCTTAGAGGAAAAAGGAAATAGTTCTGGAACAATGCAGAGAGAGGCTTTAAATAACTATCAGAGAGGTGTCGCTTACTGGAACATAAGCGTTTTATCACAGTTTTATCTCCCAGCAAACCTAAGCCTTGAGTCCCACAGCTGACGAGGTCCAGTGTGGTGCCCAAGCTAGCAGAGGGCAGCATGCCCACAGACACCACCCAGGCGCAATAGAAAAGAATTATTAGCAAAAATCATTTTCTCCCTCATTTTACTCCTCCACAGCCAGTCCCTGTATGCAGCAAGAAGCCAACTCTCCACCTGAGAGCAACCAAAGGAGTTGTCACCACCTGCCAAGGGCAGGTTGTCCAGCCTGCCAGCCGGGACTGCCCATCCCACAGTGTGTGCAGGGCACAGGGACAGCTCACCGGGGATCTCTGAGCCTGGAAAAAGGCACAGGGACAGCTCATTGGGGATGTCTGAGCCTGGAAAAAGGCACAGGGGCAGATCACTGGGGAACCCTGAGACTGTAAAAGGCACAGGTTGGGGAACCCTGAGCCTGCAAAAAGGCACAGGGGCAGATCACTGGGGAACCCTGAGCCTGCAAAAAGGCAGGGGGACAAGGCATTGGGGAACTTTGAGCCTGCAAAAAGGCACAGGGAGAGCTCGCCAGGGATCTCTGAGCCTGGAAAAAGGCACAAGGCAGCTCACTGGGGAACCCTGAGCCTTAAAAAGGCACCGGGGAAGCTCATTAGTGAAACCCGAGTCTGCAAAAAGGCACCGGGGCAGCTCACCAGGGATCTCTGAGCCTGCAATAAAGCACAGTGCAGCTCACCAGCGAACCCCGGGCCCGCAGCCCGTCCCGGCACGGGGGCACAGCCCGCAGTGCCCTCACCCCGAGGGGCTGTCCCGGCCAGGCGGCAAGGATGCTCCGAAAGGCGCCCCGCTCCTCCTGGGGCAGCGCGGTGACATTTGCCCTGCCGGTGTGTGTGGGGACACGGGTTTGGCTGCTGTTCTCGCGTCAGACGGGACATGACCCGCACCGCCCCCCGTAGGACTACCGCTCCCGGCATGCACCGGCGGGCGGCGGGCGGGGCGGGGCGGCGCGGGGCACGCCGGGAGCGGTAGTTCGGAGCCGTGCCGGAGCCGCCATGCCGGAGGGGACGGGAGCGCTGCGGGAGGTGCTGCCCAAGCACGGTACGGTGAGGGCGGCGCGCCCGGCTCGGCACGGCCCGGCCCGGCCCGGCGCTCACACACGGCCCTTCTCCCCCCGCAGGGCAGCTGTCGGTGGAGGACGCGGCCGCCATGGTGCTGTGCAAGCCCAAGATCCTGCCGCTGAAGTCGGTGTCGCTGGAGAAGCTGGAGAAGCTGCAGCGCGCGGCGCTGGAGGCGGCCCCGCCGGCAGAGGCGGCCCCGCCGGCCCGGCAGTGACCCCGGGAGGGGACGGGAGGGGAGGGGAGAGGGCGCCGAGCCCCGCCGGGCCGCCCCCGCCGGGCCGTACCGCGGATTAAAGGCTGGCCTGGAACGCTGGAGGTGCTGCTGGGCTGGGCTGGGGCGGGGAGGGGAGGGGAGGGGGCCGCGCGTCGTGTAGAGATTGCGCTGATCGGTGCAAAGGAGAGGCTTTAAACGCGCCTTTAGAGGCAGCAGACCCTTAGAGGCAGCAGACCCCCCGCGGGGCCGCCCCGCAAGGCCCGGCCGAGTTACACAACACCGCCCCGCTCCTGCCGCACACCGCGGTCGCGGCCCCCGAACGGCTCCTCCCGGCCTTGCTGAGCACCTCCAACCTGGACATGAAACTTAAAAACGCAGGAGAGGCTCTGCTGTGTTCCCGTAAGCGCGTCTTCCTTAGATCCATCTTGTTCTTGAGCAAGGGCTTGGCCAAGCTGTGCTGTACAGACACGTTCGCAGTATCTGTGCCAGCCTGGACACTCCTACGCAAGGCAGCTCTGTTTTCAAAAACAGATCTGGTAAATACTTACCATGAGTTTAATTACTCAGTGCTCTCCTGCTGACTGCAATACCGAAGGGTGGTGTTAGATGCACTGCTGAATTGCACACTTCAGAGATGTGAACACAGTTATATTTGTTCTGTTTAAAATAAAGAGGCAGAAACAAGAGCTTCACAAAAAATATTTTTAATATGTTTTACCAGAACTTTTCACTTTTCCAGTTACATAGAAAAAAAGACAAGTTTGGTACACGGGGGGCTGAAACCAACCAGTGTTCTCCCCTGAAACAGATCAATTTATCTTATGACCCAACTTTTACTTTCTTGGGCTCTTTAAAACAAAGAAACTGCTATTTTTTTTCCTCCCAAAGCACAGTATTTCTTCAGCAGCAATGGAAATGGGATCACAGCAGCTTAACTCGACCCTTCTATAAAGCTTTGTATAAACCAGTGATTTTATGATGACAGCACTGTCCTGGAAAGAGCGCGCAGCAGTCAGACATGGATGCACACGTGGAATGATTAGGTCATAAACATGGCACGTACATAGATAGCTTATTTGAAGGCACCACCACAGCAGTGGCCAGTTGTTCTACTATTATGCCCAAGGAAAGAACACTTCTTTCTGAAATTTACAAAACTATTAAAAAAAAACCAAAACAAAACAAAAAACCAATTTGTACCCAAAACATGTGCTTTTAAAAAAATACGAACTGTGCTAAGCAACTCTTAGGTTTGGTATATTATATATGTGTATACATATATACATACACACACCAAAGAAGCATGCGTGTTTGTATATAAAGATAGCTAGCTATGTTCCCTTTAAACTTGTAAGGCTTCAGGAGTCAGTTCTCACATTCAGTAGCTTTCCAGCTTAAGACGACCTCCATCTCCTTCACTCACAAAACGCTTTCTGCCCCTGTAAGAAAGTAGAAAATATCTTCTTGGTAACTCAGAGTAGCATGGCTTGTTTTTTATCCCTGAGAAGAATCTTCTTTTAGTCTTGGGAGTCAAATACAAGATGTGCAAGTTCAGCAGGGTTATCAGTGATCACAATATCAGCTCAACTGCTTAAAAAAGCTAGTTTGAAAACCTAGGAATGGCAGTTTTCTACCCAAAACTGAAGTACACCAGCCAAAAATGCTTCTCAACATACTAATGGTAACTGAAACATAATCAAGCTTTTGATGCAGTGATGACTCTCAACCCTCCCACACTCCAAACTTGCAAAACATTTGATACCAAGACACACACAAACACAGTTTTAAGTGTAAAGTTCACAAATGGAGGCTGTTCTTGATAAAGACACTAACATTTCAAGATCCAAATATATCACAAGCTGTCAAGATGGTTAAAGAACTCTAACAGAACACCCAAACTGGAAAAGATCTGTCGAATAAATAGTATTCACAATGCATAAAACTGTGAATAATAGTCCTAACATCATATTAAGAAATTTACATGTATTTACATGTATTCTCCACAGGAAATGAAACTGGTTCATTGTATTGTGACCAGTAAGGAGAACACAGCAGACTGATTAGCTACAGTTCAGACAGCATTATTTATGCTATAAGTAAACAACAACAAACCAAAAGCACTATAGAAACCACATGACACAGATATGAGAGATTGGGTGTACAGCACTTACCCCACATTAGTGTGCTGTTCCTTTTGACACAAAGATTAGAACTGGTTGTCTCATCTTAGAGCTCTGCTCGTGCTGTTTGGTAAGTTTAAACCATTTTTAAAGGATTTTTTTTTTGTTTCTTTTTTCTCCACTGTAGATGACAGTTTTCCACTGTCACCTACATGGATCACCGTGACACCTGAATCTTCCATTCTGGTGCTGCACTGATTTCTACCAAGCAAATCAGCAAAGCAGAGGAGAGGCAGGCTCCATCCTCTTTGGAGCACTGAGGTGTGCTGCCTGGGACTCACCAGCAGCTGACTGTCCTCAAATATTTATCCCAGCCTCCACATAACAGGTTTCACATCAGTGCAGGTTCTTAATAAACATTTTACCAGTTCGACCCTCTCTCCATCCTTCATAGTTTCCCCTTCCAATCTGTAATACTTTGGTCACAAAATCCTGCTTTCTGTTACCTACAACAGAAGAAAGAGCAGTGCCTTCACCTATCTACAATAAAACAAGTACCTTGAAGGGCAGAGGTCTCTCAGTGGTTTGGAGATTATTCCAGCCTGAAAGCATTCCTCTACAAACCGCTCAAGCACGGAATAGGAGTGTGGCACATCCAGGTTAATGTCTGGGATTTCACAGTAAACTCGTTCATAGCCCTGCAGTAGAAGGATTCAAACAATGATATGGTTATTCTATGATTTTATTACAATGTTTAAATACCCCTCTGCACTTAGAGGATTCGTTTTTCAATATGGTTTCACAAATACTATGGACAGTTTCAACAAACCTGAAGCAGAGCAGCTGCCAGTCAGTGGAAAAACAAGATGTAATACCAGCCAACACCACATTATTATACAACTACCTATCTTCATAAAAACACCACCTGAGTTTTTAACTTCTTTAGAAGTCAGGAATCCAGACCGCACAAAATCTGTATGTTAGCCTGGTTGCTACCATGTGGGTAGCAACAGGGGAAGAAAATTTGATATGTCTTCCACATAAATGAACAAAACGTGGCCACAAATCACTACCACAACAGTTTATGCAGCAAGAGAGACACTGGTGACAACCAGAGACGACTTCATCACTTCCTGATAGCAACAGAGCTGGGTACATTTTGACAGAAGTCCTGGTGTGGTACCCAGTCTGCCCCGGGAGAGAACTGCTGTCCCATACTCATATCAAGAAGCAAAGCCATGGATGACTCCAAATGTGTAAAACACTAGTTTCTATACACTGTTCTAATTGACATTTGTAATTAGCGGTCCCTTATTGTACTACTTCAATTAGGAAGAACTACCAAATAAAAAGATAAGTTTAAAAAATGAAGCAATATTGCAGTATTTTAAATTATTAGTTTTAACCATTTAATTGCATAAAGGCAGCTGGAAATCTTTGTGTTGTACATACATCACAGAATCATTTATGTTGGAGAAGACCTCTATTGAGTCCAACCGTTAACCCAGCACTATCAAGTCCACCAAGTGCCCCCTCTGCACATCATTTAAACACCTCCAGAGACTGTGTTCCCTTGGGCAACCTGTTCCAGTGCTTGACAAACCTTTTGGTGAGGAATTTTTTCCTGATATCCAATCTAAAACTCCCCTGACACAACTTGAGGCCATTTCCCTAAGCAACAAATTATTTGTACGGGATACAGAATGGCCATGAAAATTTTAAAAAACCCTAGCAGTCAGTAATAGACTACAAATAGTACTTAAAAGATGGTAGAAATTTCGGAAAACCTTACACAAAAAAATCTCTGCATGCCATACTCACTCTTTTCATTTGGTCCACAGTAATGACAGAAGACCTCAAGAGAGTCTTCAACAAATCCAGTATCATTTTAAAGGTCTTTTCTCCAGTTGACTCCAAAACCAGTACAATGGCCTAAAACAAATCATGGAAGTGTTTTGATTAAAAAGAAAACAGTGCCTCAGCTACATGGTGCACAAGTGTATAAAGTGCAGAAAGGAATGAATGCATTATTAGGCATTTTCTGGGGAAATAAGTCCCTTTATTATATAAACTCAATTTCAGTTATTACTGTTGTTATTATTATTATTATCTAGAAAAGAAAAACTAATGAAGTTCTCTGTATAAGATAAACAGTATGAAAAACCATAAAGGACTAAACAGAGTGAAAAGTATTGCCCTTTTGTCTCCAGTTTTAGAACTACATGACTGTATCTATATGGCTGCTGCAGTACATGTGACAATTAATTTTGTATCCACAGCATTTTTGTATCTGTGTTTTTAGAACAACTCAAATTTAAAATCTAAAAATCTTCACAACCCACATCAACTGAAATTATTCTGGTTTTCTATTGTGAAGAAATTTTCTAAAGCGAGTCAATGCACTGAAAAGGAAATTTTGTAGATTGTGGTGGGTGTTCAGCTTTATTGGTAAACAACCATTTCCCAATTTGGCAGATAAAAGAGTACAAATGGTAATAGTCTCCCTTATAATCTGAGTCTGAAATATCTCAGAGCTTTTACAAATGTGCTAGATGAAACAATCCCGCCCTGAAAACGGAAGCTCTATAACTTAACAAAAACAGGTAACACCCATTAAAATACCCAGATATCTGAAACTAAAAGAAAATAAACACCAAAACAGAGCACTGGTGGGGTTTTTTTCCCTGCTATTCCCCAGCAGAAAAAGTGAGCTCTTATTTTTTAGGAATCTATAATAATCTGAATTCAACTATTTAATGCCCCAAAATTAATTCAAGTTCTTCCCATAGTCAGCAGCAGCTTACTTGTTGCACAGTGCACACACCAAATGAGCACACAAACCATTAACTTTGCATGAAACAATTTAGTTATTAAAAAAACAAGCAACCTGAGCTTCAGATTCCAGTTATATTATTTGCATGCCCACATCAAATTGCTGACAATTATTAAAGAGATTCTGATTTCTCCTTACTTCATATACAAGTTCATGGTGAAAATGGGGTACTTCCAGTTCCTGAAGGCAACGTTCAGCTTCCAGAACATCTCCAGAAAGCAAATACTCTTTCAGCAACATATCAATCTATTGAATTTTAAAACAAACAAAAAAACCCAGTATTAAAAAAATTAAAAGCTGTCAACTGCTTTGATAATTCACAATCAACCCAGCAGCAAGTTAGTTCCTCAAACTTGCTGCCAACGTTTTTATAAATGTAATTAAATTCAGGCATTAATTAAATCAAGACATTATCAGTAACCTGATTATCAGTGTAAGCCAAATACCTATCCACAGTACCAATGCACAAGCACCAAAACCATTGCTTTATAAGCTGTGTATCACCATAAAAGGTTAATATGTGTGCAATAAGCTTTTGTGCTCCCGTGAACACCTCCTCCTGTCATCTGTTACATTCCCAACCTAGACATCATAACATGACCTTTTCCTTTAAACCTGCCTACTTCACAGAATGGATCTCTAAACACTCTAGTTTCTTCCTCTCTCTTTTTTTTCAGTTATTATTGTGCTTTTGATCACCACTGCCAAAAAAAATAGTTTATCTAGTTTAGCCAGTTTCATCTTGGCTCTTCTAATTACTTCAGCATTTTATATTGTGAGCTCTTAAAAAGCTAAACACAAGTTTTGCTCAAAGCAAAAATAAACATATACTTGCAATACAGAGTGGTGGTGTACTAGCATGTTCCCACCAGTGACAAATACTACAAAAATCAACATAGTTACCTACATCAGTTTTTAAAAACTACTTTGTATCAATGAATTATAAAAGAGAAAAAAACCCAAACAACAAAACAAAACCAACACTCATGACATAAAACATCATTTTAGTACAGGATACATGTATCTCTTCCCTCTAACCCACACGAGGTAAGCTTAGACACACAGTGAACCAGAGAGAGAAGAGAGTTGTGTCAGTTACCTCTTTAACAAGGTGTTTCACGGACTGCTGGCCCCCTCCTGACCCCCACACGCTGTCTATGCGCTTCCCACCCTTGGTCATGCTCAGCAGCACAGTTGCTCGGTCCAGGGCAGCTCTAAAAGCAGAGTCGTTGTTAAAATGTTATTACAGAACTTCATCGAAATGCATCTGCAACTTCCTCCGTGGCCATTTCTCTTCAGGAAAAGCTACCAGATCTCAGGGAAGAGATCAGGGTTAGCAACTCCATGGGGACCATCTGGGTGAAAGAGCAAATGAGCTCCCCCTATTCTCTTTCTGCCACCTTTACACTCCTGGTATTGCCATGGTAAGGACAGGTAACAATCCTGCGATGGCAGTAGAACTGAACCATCAATGCAGAACCAAAACATCGTCACAAGAAAAGACTGGATGTTTTCTTACACAGATATGGATTGTATCCTGGCTCCAAGCTTGGCAGATATATCTCAAACAAAAAAGTTGCTGAGTTGCTGCCACACTGAAGAACAGCTTTTCTACTGAAATGTTATTTTCCATCTGGGCCTAAAGAATTATGAAACCTTAAGAATTTAAGCCAAGAAAGCACTTCAGAAGGTAAGTATGTAGTTGGGGAAAAATGGCGAAAGCTAGTTTGTTGAAAAAAGCAGAAAAAGGGAAGTAAGGTGAAAAAAAGAAGTCTCAGATACAGTATGTACCATCCAGCTAAAGAAGGAACAGTTATCCCAGTCCTCATGCTGGGGGCAAGCCAATAACAATAACTCTATTCACCAAGATTTAATGAGCAGGAAAGACCGGCCAAGAAATAAAAAAGGCAACAAAGCATCCCAGATGTACAGAATGCAAGCTTCAATCTTTCAAATCTCAGGACACATTTCTGTAAGTGACAGACAACTTTGACAATCTGAACCCCCGAGGTAGGCAGCTAAGCATTCCCCTTCCTTCTAGAACTACTCAACTACAGTCATTACAAACGCAACTTCTAGGAGATACAGGAGTTCAGCACCCCTGTATCAAGCCTGAAACATACACTTATGGGAGAAAAAATAATAAAACGTGACTCATTATTAAAACATCCCTCTTTGTTAAGCATTGCTCCTTCAAACTTCTCACGCTGACGTGGAAAACAATTATACTTCTTGACAAATAAAGCATTACAGAGAAAGTCTCGCAAAGCGCTGCACAAGCTTCCAACCTTTGTAAGGCAAAACAGTTAATCCCTTGTGTATTTTACAACATATTTAAAGCAGCTGTCCTGATGCTATATTTACTCATTAATCACATTAAAGCTTTTTCTAAGACAAAACCTTCTATAATCACTTTTTGTTTCAGCTCATTTTTCACCCTCAAACATAAGCTGGCCAACAAACCTGACAAACTGAATTCATATGCATTAACACATTTGTCAGGCACATTCAGTATTTCTCTTCTGACTTGGGTCATTCTGGATTTTGTTGGGTCTGTTGCAGATTTTGGGGGGGAGGGGTTTTATAATTTTAAATTAAAAAAAAAAAAAGAAGTTAAAGAATCATAGGATTTATCGTGAAGTCCTACATTCCTGATCATCACCCTTCATATCTCTATATAGAAAGCAAGAGAGTTACCGAGCTTGGACACAGTCCACAGTGCCTTTGTAGCCATCTATGTAGGTGTTGCTTAGAACTCCATCTCCAACAGCTCTAGCAATAAACTGGCCCACTAACTGCAAAAAAAACAGAAATATGTTTAATTAAATGTTGAATTGCAAAGAAGTTCTAAGTAGATAATTATAATATGCTTGGGTTTCAGATTTTATTTAAATGTGCTGTCTCAAAGTAAAATCAGCCTGGGAAATTGGGAGAAGATTACAGACAGTAAGAAAATCAATGGATATTTTTTGAAATATAGAGTCTATTTCAGTTTATTCAATAAATTTTAGCCACAACAAAGCTTTTGACTACTGGCATAAAAAATTACAAATATACCTGTGGTGCCCTGGGAGAATCCAACACCAATTCAGGTAGTTCCTTAAGCAGTCTATCAAATGATTTTTCCACATCAGTTTTGCTTACTACTGTCCCACAAAGGTCGGAGATGAGCTTAGATGTCATTTCCCTGTGACTAGCTTTCCCCTCTAATGCCAAGGACACAGCCAGCACTGGGACACTGTATTTCATTTCACCAAGGTTTAAATTCTTCAGCATCTCCTAAGATTTGAAAAACAAAACAGAATGAGTTTTCACAATTTTTATTATTTATCAATCTATTAAAAATAAATAAATATGTATGTGCTTATATTTATATAATTACATACATGCTTCTGTTCAAATAATTAATATAAATGCTTGGGTATTCTTATAGTACATTTCTTGCCAATTTCTCTATAAACTCATTTACAGCTAGCAGTTGGATTACCCTGTACGGTACAGGTTTGCCACCTAAAATAAATAAAAAGGCATGTAACATACCGAAACTTCGTTAGTATCTCCATGTTCAAAATACTCCTGTATGATCGGTGTTAAAGTTTTTTCAAATGCTCTTTCATCCAGAGGTAAAACTACTGTTTCATAGACACAGTTCTCCTGTTTTAAAAAAGAACAAAAGCATATCCCCTGAGTACTGTCTCTTCTTACATCTTATGCAGTGCTAATAGCTTCGAAATAGATCTCCTAAGTCCTTAATGCTTTATTCTTGGTAGTCAATATTCTGCCAGAAAACATAAGATTATGTCTCTTCTGTTAAGAGTGCAGACAACAATGGCTAGATGTCATGCTTCTTCATATTTTGAATTTACTGTTAGCTGAATTCAACTGAAAGGCTGAATTTACTGTTAAACAGTGGTAAACACTCCAAGCTCTGTTCCTGGGATTCTGCTGACACCACGTGAGCAGAGGTCAAGGGCCTACATACTGAAGGGAGAGCAACAGAAGCTCCTGTCCCAGACCTGCAGTTAGCTGTGCCACAGCACCTTCCCCTGCAAGTGGCACTCCCGTCCCTGACAGCCAGTCCCTGCCTTGTTCCCTCCTCCTGAGTGACTGTGTGACCAGACAGGCAATACCATGTTCAAATCTGAGAAAAGGCATTGTTAAAATATTTGTGAGCAAAGACATTCCCCAAGGGAAAAAGATTCACACAGCAACTACCTCGTTACCACCTATCCTGCACAATTCCAGCACACCAGGTGTTCCTGCTGTAACTCAGTTCCCTACCCTGCACAGACTACAGAAGCAACATTCAGAGTAATACTACAGACCTGAATAAAAATCTGAACAAAGACTTAGTTATTGGAAAGAAACTTTCCATGATCTAGAAATACAGCAGAAGTCAAAAACCTATCCTTCATCAGAGTCTCTGTTTACAGAAGTTACACAAAATATTCATTCTTCTTTAAACTTTCTTCTAAGCGCTTCTCAGCTTCATTTTAAGGTCTACCTCTGTTAATGTAAAGTGCTGAATTGTAGGGAAAATTGATCCTGGAAGGTTTCGATCCTCCCACATACCACCCTTTCAGCAGCTACGGCCACAGCAAACAGCCTCTGCTCAAAGGACTTGTTCTGCTTATGCCATACAGAATTTACTTATAGTCTTGCAATGATATTGATCTCAGAATTTAACAATGTGTTTGTAATCAGTGTTTCCCTTTTGATGTTACAAAGCTTCCTTTGCCCCATGAGCTTTACTTTCTCTCCCCTCCCCCCAGTAATGTGTCTGTAAGATACAATCGTCCATAACATATTCCAAATAAATACATGTCAGCATGTATTTTTTTGTTAGTGCTTGAAGTTTTTATACCAAGTAGACACAACACATTGGGAGGGTTGGGAATACAGGGAAGAGAAAAATCCATAAAGGATACTGTCCTCCACTAAACACCTGATTTGAGCAAGGTTTGTGTTGCATTTTTAACAAAGCGCCTGGGTACAATATAGAGCAGCACTGCAACATCCACCTCCATGGGAACCAGTAGCAGGGAACACACATGGGAAAGGGGTGCTGCTTAGTCAGGCACAGAAAGAGGGCTCAGGGGGTAAGATTTTTGAGTATTACACTGTGACACTTCTACACTATTCTTGAACATAAAAACAAACATTTTGTGCAGCCATGTTGATATTCACATAACTCACAAGCAAGCTTCTATTAATATAACCATCACAGCAACTGAAATCCATAAAAGAAATAAAAAGAAACTTTGCAAAGAAACTATTTGCCTACCTGGTCATCATCATAATTAGGATCCTTAACATCTACTTCTTCTACATCATACACTTGACCTGGTGTCCCCCAAACTCCTTTACCACCAGCTCCACCTGGTAAAATATGAGAGAGTAAGTAAGAACCACCAGTTCACAGAGAACACTTCTGAGTTCAACACAACATTCTTTCACTTAAAAATGATCTATATCGCTGCTTGTACACACCTTGCAACTAACAATACATGCTGAAAAGGGTATGTTTGCCTGACATGTTCCCACCTCACCAACCAGTCTCTTCATCACTTTCCAGTAAGACACTAGAAGCAGTCTGAAACTGCACAGGAATTACTGAAGGTTGAAACTCTCCTTTCAAATATAACCATGCTTTAAGTTTGCACAGTAACAGCCCTGTGAACTAACAACAGTTCAAATTTGTGTATTAAGTCTTCTAAGAAAAGGTACTTACTTCAAAACCAAAAGTTAATCGACCACAGACACATAAGATGTTCTGGTGAGAATTCCACCTATTATCAGCTCCTATTGCCACCCACTATCTAACCATAAAGGACCAAATGCCTGCACAGAGACTGTGGTTTATCAAAATGATTCCCAGTGGACAAAAAATACTGTTTTGAACCAATCTTTATCACGCTACTCTCTTCACTAAATTACACCAACCTTTCTTTGGTAGACCTCTTCCCTTTCCAGACCGGGATCGCCTGTCCAGGAGTTTGCCCTTTGGGCTCGTTGGTACAACACCAATCTTCAGGGTCTCTCCATTCTCACTGACAGAGTCTCCTCTCCCAGAATCTCTAGAGGAGTTTTTCCTCAGCCGTCTCTTTGCTTTAGCGTTTATTTTGGCTTCAGTAATTGAAGTTGCAGGAATCCAATTTCCATTGATTTCAGTTTTTCGTTCCTCGGATCCACCATTTTCTTCATCCCCGGAAAATGGAGCATCATTTAGATTCTCAAGTTCTTAAAAAGGAGACAGGAAAAAAAATGTTAGTTTTAAACAGTTTTGTTAGAATACCAAAACACATTGCATTTAAAAAGGCTTATAACATTATATAGAACTCTTATTTCCAACAATGTTAAGGTAAATGATGTTGTTTTTAAAATAAGTCTACATATCACAGTAATAAGGAGTTCCTTATTCCCCAGCACAAAATATCCACAATCTAAATAGAGCATATGTCAAGAGTTGGAAAGCAAATGAATAAACCATTTATAAATACGTAAACCACAGAAAACCCCACCCTTGTTAAACAAAAACTATCAGAACTCCTCAGTGTGTAAGATCTAAGTGTCTAGTTCTCACTCCACCCACTCATCTCTTCATTTAGAAACAAACGAAACTGCCAATACAGTAAATTCTCTAGGAACTCACTAATGTTAAAAGACTAGTCACCAAAGTGAAATTAATTCCCTAAATCATCAACCAACATTCCCCTTACTCAATTCAAGCAATTCCAAACACAAATCACTAGGAAGAAAAGCAGCGATTTAAGACTTAAAAGAATATAAAAACATCACTACTTTTATTTCTTGTTTTTAAAGTTATGGGGGAAAATGCTGTTTTAATACAAAGCTTGGAGAGATCAGTAATGAAGATACATAGAATACATAAAGTCTTTTGAAACAGTGGGATCTCTCTTCTCCATGGATTGCTTCTCACTGTAGCTTCTATTAAGACTGTTTCTAAAATAGACATGGATTATTCTCCAGCACAATCAGATATAACAGGTTTGTTTCACAGCCAACAAAAAACTCTCTCACAGCTTAAGGATCTCAACTTAAGGTCTCAGAGCATGGAGAAGTGCAGTAAGTTCACTCTGAGAAAGTTAACGCACATTTGAAATTTAGACCTCAAATCTTATTTCACAAAGTTGTCCCCTGCTGCTGTATGGTTCAGCAGAATGTCTTACTGAGAGCACTATAAGCAAAACCCCTTCATAAGCTCTTCTTCCCCTTCTTAACCCATCAGCATTTAAAAAGAAAAAGGCACCTGGGGACCTATTTACATTCCAGTTAGTATCCTGGGAGTCCTTGCAAATTGGACAACTCACACACACAAAGGCAACAGCCTCAGCTCTCTGTTACAGAGTCCTCCTTTTCTTGAAGACTGAGTAGAGTCTCAAAGACACAACCTACAGCCCCAATCCTAGAAGGGCAATAATAAAGCACACAGAGGCAGCCAGTTTTCCAATTGTGCCAAACCTGCTTTACAGAAAAGCTCACTGCCATAAACCCAGAATATGGAAAGTATTTTAAATCTGTATTTGAATTTAGCTAATGTATCATGTCACCATGTCAGTACATTCTCATTAGCAACATTCATTTGGCAATACTTCTCAGAACTGTGTTTTTTCACTTCAAAACAGATTCACGAAAAATTGTTTTGAAAGCAAAGCGCGCTAATAAAATATTTCCAACCTCAAAGTATTTACCCATATCAAAGAGGATACTACACTACAAACTGAATAAAGTTTGATGGAACTGCCTCCTTTGTGATCAAAGAAATAACATTTAGATACTAGTGTTCACAAATGTGAATGCTATAGCTGAGCAAATGCAGCCATTCCAGTCTAAGCTTCATCTTTCCACTCATTACTCCCACAAAAGCACTCCTTTTACGCTTGCAGCAAGCTAAAAAAGAAAAGCATGCATCACATCCAGGAAAAGATTCCTCACAAGCAGCTTTCTCAGTTTGTCTAACATTTAATAAAACAATGAGAGATTTGCATAAAGCTAGCAGAGGGGGAAAAAAGCAAACCCAAACAGAACAGGTTTCCTTCCTCTCATTCCCCAGGAGACCCCATCAGCCCAGCCAGCCCATCTCAGACAAATGCACTCAAATTCTTCATGCTCAGTCTCCCATGAATTTCTTCAGTTTAAACCTGCGACCTGGCTGTACAGAAAGTACACTCTTCAATGACTACTTAACTTCTTTCTCAGTTTCCAAAGAAAATGGCCAACAACTAACATAGGTCTGAATCTGGCAAACAAGGGAGGCTACAGTACAAACTCCCTACACAATCCTGATCTCAGCTTCAAGACTAAAGGAAATCCTCCACAGGAAACATCCAACCCATGATACTTAATATTTCTCACTGCACTACTAAACTATTTTTTATATAACGCTGTTCCTTTCAGTTGCAACTTCTTTCTCCACAATACCATAACCAATTGGCCCTTCACTGCTGGTTACCTAGTTAGGCTGAGAAAACAGGCTGGACACACGTATTATTTTCCCACAATTTTTTTAAATAAAGTAATTTAATAAGAAATAAATAAAAAATGACGCAGATCTTCCTTCCAGCTTCTCATTTTTGCATCATATAACATATACAGATACAAGTAGTAACAGTCTTCTACAAACTTTAATACTTAGCTTGCTATGTATTAAGAAGGTATCCAAATTTATCTTATTACCCTGCCATTACACCTAGCATGCTCACTTAAAATCTGTGCTTTTACAAGTATGACCTATATGCCAATTTAA
This sequence comes from Anabacerthia variegaticeps, assembly GCA_035583185.1. Taxonomy (NCBI): domain Eukaryota; kingdom Metazoa; phylum Chordata; class Aves; order Passeriformes; family Furnariidae; genus Anabacerthia; species Anabacerthia variegaticeps. Next base: position 25,964,151 of record JAWWEW010000166.1, on the reverse strand, counting down.
TTGTCCAAACTCGGTAGACCCAGCCCTCCAGCAGCTTCCCATTTATTATCCAAATATAATTCAAAAATGCTGAGAAGCAATGTATCTTCTACATTAACCTAGCTCTGCATTAATTTAAGAAATCATATGGAGTATGCTGCTACCTCAACTGCATTACAAACCATCTTAACATATATACATTTTTTTTCTAAAAAACACATAAACCTACAAAAACTCTCTGACATAAAATGGTCGGTGCAGACCATCATAAGCTTTGGAGACAGAGAAAATAACATGAAGCTGTGTTACCTTGGACATTTGTGATATAGACAAAACAGTCAATTACAGGGCAGTCTATAACACATATTTCCTAAATTCTTCCCATGCCAGCCCACTTCCAGTCAAGCCCCTCATCACTGATCTCCTCTAATTTTAAGGTAAACAGTTACTTAAAAGCAGAATTTGTACCTCTCAAACACACCTACACATTTGAGCTTATTCTTTTCTTCACACCAGTACTACTTGAACTGAGAAGATAAGGAGACAAGTGCCAGTACTAATCAGGAGCATAACAAAATGTTAACTTTCTTATTTTAATAAATTTTGAAATAAATGTAATAAAGCAGGATACTATGATAAAAAATTGAAATAACTATTCTGTACATTTTTGATGATTTTTTTTTTTAACCAGCGCTGTTAGAAAATTATCAGGTAATACATTTTTTCTACAGAGAACACTTCTGGTCAGCTGAGCACTTTTAAGTAAAAAAAAAAAAAACAAACAACTGAATATATTACTTACCTGTTGGGGTAAAATAAATGTGCTCCTTTTCTATTTCCATTGTTGCTTAACAGAACTGACTGTGAAATGTAAAGTCTTAATGTTTTCCTTCCAAGGCCTAAACAGAAACAGAGAAGCTTAGGGAAAGAAAAACACTAGACCAAATCCTAACGGAAAAAGCTGCAAAGGCTTCACTCACAAAATACAATGCAAAAATTGGTGTTTTTTAAGTTATAATTAACTATCAGTAACCACCAAAAAGTTCCTGGTAAGGTAAATGGTGTAGCATGAGAGAAGCACCACCCTCAAACATGGAAGCCTGGATGTCTTAGCAGCTGTCAGTTCTGCTGCTTATAAAGGGGACAAAAGCCGTTATTTTTAGAGTAAAAGCCCCATGTATGCGGCTTTTTTTAGCTGATAAAAGCCACCTCTATCAACCTAGACTGTCCTATTCTGCAAAGCCATTATCTGTATGAGCATACAATATCAACGTTATAATTGCATCCATGAGAGGAATGTTCTTCACGTGAATTATACTGATAAAATGGTACCAATTTATCGAGTTCAGACCAGGCCTTAGAAAACAAGCTAATTTTTGTTCCTCCCTTCAAGGACAGAGTCTTTATGTTTCATTGTATGTGTATATACAGCTGTCAAGCTTTTACAACTGTGCTTCTGCACCCTTTAAACACTCCTTACAATCACCACTCAATCTGCAAGCGATAAAGTTCCCTTCTCTTTTTCTGTTATTCTTTCTCCCTCTTCCCAGTAGCTGCTGTTCTACAAACTACCCCATGTCACTGTGAAAGGGATGGCATCAAGCATCTTTCCTTTATGTACACAAGATATTAAGCAGACCCAGAATTCCCCCATGCACCTTTTTCACCTGCAAGAATTCCACAAATCCCTTAATAAGCCTGGGAATATCACTGGTATTTCTGTCTGCTGCATAAGAATTCAGTGGCTTTTTCCCCCTCCTCTCATCCTTTGCTGCCCTGAGAACAGCTCACCGTTGACTAGCAAGATTGTGACACCAATCGACTGTTCTCCCTTCCCCTTTTCTTCTCTTCCCTTGTTTTTCCCTCCCCAGCCCTCGTGCCTACCACAGACCCATTAACGGCAAATGATTCATCCTGGGCCGTTGGCAATAAAGCAACTCTGGTTTGGGGCACAGCATTCAGCTGTCATGATCGTGGGTTTCCTAATGCCAACCCAAACAGTTACCAGTCTTGTGTAATAAGAGTCCTCCCTGCCCCACACCACTTCTTTAGATAAACGTTTTTATGAGTTACCTCAAGCAATCATTCAGTTCTCAAGGGCTCCCAGTCACTCCTGGTTGAGAGATTTTTCCGTGTGTGTCTCAGTCTAACCTGTGCAAACTACCTTACAAGAGCAGTTTTATTCTTCCTAGTAGGATGTTCCATCAGTTGTCCACCTCTTTGAAAAAGACAACAAAAGACAAAATCTGTATTAAATAATGACTTCTGTTGTTTGTAATCAAGTCCTAAATTTCAAGTGGAGAAATGCTTTTCCTGTATAGGACCCTGGTTGAAATCCTCCAGCTGTGGCAACATAATAAGTAACAACACAACTTCCACATGCTGTCTTTCTGAGATATAGAATCTTACTTTCTTTGTACCAAGGATGATGGAATACCCGAGCCTTACAATTCCTGCTGTCACACTGACCAGGAGATACACTCTCACTTTAGCAACGCACCCTCTCACTTCAAGCCAGCAGATCTGCTTTGGGATGCTGGTATGTATTTATCACTGTATCCAAAAGACATCATTTTCTAATTTGCAGACTTACACCACACAGCGCTACCAATCAACGTTTAAAAACCGCCTTAAAAACACCAAATAACCCCCAGCTTTTGTTACGAAAGATAACACAGGAACAAAATGTTCAGAAGTCACTTTATGCATCTCCAAAACACCAATGTTATGACGCATCTTAAGATCAGTGATACAAACAGTACTTTTTAAGCAGTTCATGAGACAAGAGTATTTCCTAAGTCACTGAAACCCACCAATAAAACAAGCTCAGTGCTCTGTACCACCATCACTTGTGATTTATCTAAACAGGCAGCTCTACCCCAGCAGGTAAACAGTGGCACATCAACCTTTAGGAACAATACACGATGCAGGACAAGGCCTCCAAAACTTATCAAGACCTCCCTTATGTGCAAAACATCCCTGAGGAGCTTCCCACACAGCATACGCTCTTTCCCCTTCTCCCCAACTTTAGGCCAACACCCCCCCATCACCGACGCTTTGGAGACCCGCCAGCACCAGCTGCTGTTCTGCAGCCACACACACACACAGGACAGATGAGATTCGGTACCCGTTCCAAACCCGTGCGGCCGGCAGGGCCCAGCGCCGGCGCAGCCCCGAGGGACGGGCGGGCGGCACCGAGGGGGCTCCGGCCGGCGGGGCCGGGCTGGCGCACGGGCCACAGGCCTGGCAGCGGCCGGGGAGGCCCGGGATGGGCCCGCAGCCCCGGGGATGGGCCCGCAGCTCCCGGGATGCGCGCTGGGCACCGCCGCTCCGGGAGGGCCGTGGGGGCCGGGCCGGGCCGGGCCGAACCGGGCCGCGTCCCCTCAGCCCCCTAAGCCGCCCC